>CM053770.1:7192343-7278775 GCA_028658325.1 Potorous gilbertii | reverse complement strand
GTGCCGCTCCTCAGGTTCTGTCCGCAGCTCAGGTTTCTCGGGTCCCTTCTGCTCTGCTGCGCTGGCCACGCTGCGCTGTGTGCTGTGGGCTCACCCCCACAGAACAGACCTTTCCCGTGGATCCTCCAGTCTAACGTGAGCTCCGAAACTGTCACCTTCTGCCTCCCACTGGATTCCGCACCTCCAAACTTTGGTCAGATTCTCCTTTCGGAGGTACCTGAAGGAGTTTGTCCGAGAGCTTAGGTGAGTCATTGCTCTCACTCCGCCATCTTGGCTCCGCCCCCCCAAGGTGAGACAATTTTAAAATTATGGGACTGCCTGAAAGCCATGATCAAAAAGAGAGCCTAGACATCATCTTTCATGAAATTATCAAGGAAAACTGCTCTGATACTCTAGAAGAAGAGGGTAAAATAGATATTGAAAGAATACAACAATTGTCTCATGCAAGAGATTCCAAAAGGAAGAATCCTAGGAATATTACAGCTAAATTCCAGAGCTCCCAGGTCAAGGAGAAAATATTGCAAGCAGTGAGAAAGGAGTCCTTTGAGTAATGTGAAAATACAATCAAGATAACACAAGATCCATCAGCTTCTACATTAAGGGACCAGAGGACCTGGAATATGATATTCCAGAGGTCAAAGGAGCTAAGATCAAAAACAAGAATCACCTACCCAGCAAAACTGAATATAATACTTCAAAAGAAAAAAAAAGATCATTCAATGAAATAGAGGACTTCCAAACATTCTTGATGAAAAAGACCAAAGCTGAATAGAAAATTTGATTTTCAAATACAAGAATCAGAAGAAGCATGCAAAGGTAAACAGGAAAGAGAAATCATAAGGTGCTGTCTAAAGTTGAACTCTTTACATTACTACATAGAAAGATAATATTTGTGACTTGAGACTTTTCTCAGCATTAAGATAGTCGGAAGAATTATATATATAGGCAGAAGGCACAAGGTGAGTTTAATATGAAGGGATGATATAAAAAAAAATAAAATTAGGGGTGAGAGAGGGATATATTTAGAGAAGGATAAAGGGAGAAATAGAATAGGCTAAATTATCTCTCACATAAAAGAGGCACGAAAAAGCTTTTTTCAATGGAGGGAAAGAGGGTGAAGGGGAGAGGGAAAGAATGAGCCTTACTCTAATTGGATTTGGCTTAAGGAGGGAATAACATGCACACTCAATTTGATACGAAAATCTATCTTACACTATAGGAAAGTAGGGGGGAAAGGGATGAGGAATATGCAGGGAATGGGAGGGCATGTGGGGGGAGAAGGTCATTAGAAATAAACACTTTTGAGGAGGGATAAGGTCACAATGAGAGGGCAGGATAGGATGGAGAGAAAATACAGTTAGTCTTTTACAATACGACTGTTATGGAAGTGCTTTGCATGACTATATATGTATAACCTATATCAAATTACTTGCCTCTCAATGAGGGTGAGCAGGGATGGAGGAAGGGAGAGAAGTTGCAACTCAAAGTTTTAAAAAACAAGGTTAAAAATTGTTTTTCATATAACTGGGAAATAAGATATATAAGCAATGGGATACAGAAATCAATCGACCTACGAGAGAATAGAGGGGAAGGGGATAAGAGAAAGGAGGGGTATAATAGAAGTGAAAGGAGATTGGGGGGAAGGGGCAATCAGAATTCATGGCGTCTCAGGGCGGGTGGAAGGGAGAGATGGGGAGAAAATTTGGAAGTCAAAGTCTTGTGGAAGTGAATGCTAAAAACTAAAAGTAAATAAATGAATAATTGCAAAATAACAACCATGCTAATAAATCCTTAGGCTTGTTCCGAGCTCTATAGAAAAGCAGTAGGGTTTAAGGAAAAGCACTTCCTGCTCATTGCCTGGAGGTGTTGTTTCCATACTGGGCCCAGCAGGGCCTGATCTTGGGCCTTCCAATGCAGCAGCCCCTCCTCAGCCTACATTGGGAGCCACGCCCATCTGAAACTAAAAACCTGTAAAACCTCCAGCTGCCCTGGAAACCTATTTGCACTGACACAGGATGAGTCCTGATTAAAGATGACATCTTTGCATAAACCCAACCCAAGACTCTTTAATCAAGGCACATTCTCTTTTTCTCTGAATGCCGTAAACCATAGTTTAGAACATGTGTGCTGTTCCATGGAGGGTGGGCCCTGGAGGAGCTGCTTAATCCTCAGAAGTGGAAAGGAAGGATGGAAACAGCACGAGCATCTTGAAATGGTGAAATAACTAACCAAGAAAACCAGGGGCTATGCACACAGTATCTTATTCAATTCCACTATTTTGGAACCTTGCAGACTTTTGGGACATTGGATTCTTCTTCTCCCTTTTTAAAGAGAATTATCTCCTCTGAATTAGAGCAGACAAACCTGCCAAGCTATCAGTGGGAAAGAGGCTTCTAGAATATCCTTAATTAAAGTGAGGAAGAAGAAATTTGAATTCTGCCTTTGACATGTACTAGTTATGACCTTGGACCAGTCACTTACCCTTTGCTTTTCTAGACTGTTGTTTGAAGCTTCTCCTCCGTTAGAGTACAAGCTATTTGAGAGCAGATGTGTGTGCATGTGTATGCAAGTATGTGTGCATGTGTGTGTCTTTCCATGTATCCTTAGGACTTAACACAGTGAGTGCCTCTCACACAGTAAGTTCTTAATAAATGATTATTGAATGGCTGATATGGAAATAAGTTTTGCATGATTTTACATTTATAACTGATAAAATAATGCTCACTTTCTCCATGGATGGGAGAAGGGCTTGAGGGAGGGAGAGAATTTGGAACTCAACATTTAAAAAAAAATGTTAAAGAAGAACTATTTTTTAAAAATACTTGATGACATGCCTTTATGAACCTCTGTTTCCTCTCCTATACAATGGGGATATTTATAACTAGTTCCATAATTTTGCAGAATGGGGCATTCTTGTATGATTTATAATCCACACTTTTGGAGGGGAGTATATACACTAGTGGAATCAAAGATACATCATGAAGGCAGGGCAAAGTTGTGCAAAGTGCACTGACTTTGGAGGAAGGGGATGCCTAGGATTTGAAAATCCTGCTTCTACAGGTTACTCACTACCTGTGTGACCCTGGGTCAGTCATTTACCTCTTTTAACCTGTTTCCTCATCTATAACATGAAAGAGGACAAGTAAATGACTATTGATGTGTCTTCTAGCCCTATATCATGACCCTCTGATCCGTTTAAATACTTCCCTCAGAGAATGGAAGCAAGGCTCCAATGACTATGTCCCTGAAGTGCTTTATAAATGTATAGACTATGTAAATATCAGCCATTGTTATTAAATAGCAAAGTGCTTTATAAGCATGACCTCTTTGTAACTCATAATAATCTTGTGTGGTAAATACTATTACCCAAGTTTTCTGGATGAGGAAACCGAGACAGCCTAAAGTCTTACCTAAGGTCATATAACTAATACACATTGACTTAATTACTAAATCCCTCTCTGATCCTTTATACTTTATCTTTTAGGTTTTCAAGATATTTGGCTCTCCTGGTTCATTGAAGTCAGGAAGATGAATTCAAATCTTTTCTTTTTCCTCTGTCTTTCTATAAGCATTTTTTTCATGGTCCTTAGTCTCAAGTCTCTTTTTTCCCTATCCAACTATTACTTGTAAATACAATATCCTACTTCCTGTTTCTGCTGCAGAAGATGAGTTAGTTCCTAAGTCAAAGCTAAACATCGAAGATTGAAGACCCCATGAAGATGCTGAGCAAAGATGTCAGAAGTTTGTTCTTGAACAGATTCTAGATGGAAGAAAGTGAGAATAGCATGAGGGCATTGGAATCCCCATCAAATACCCTTCCCATATTTGGGTAATGGCTGGAATCGCAACTCCCTGCGTGGCATTTCCTTATTGATCACCTATCACACCACTAGACGTTGATGAAAGCATCTTGAACTGAATTCAATGGAGGGAACTTGAGGAAGCCAGGTCTCTTGGAAGCTTAGTCTGTTTGACACTGGCAAAAGACGAAATCCCCTGTTAAAAAAAGATGTGACAGCTGTTTACACAAGCAGATTCCAGCCATTTTAATTATTGCTTTTGGCAGGGTACAAGGAGTTTAATCTTTTCTAAATCCCACTGTAATGTCTGCTAGCTGCAGGGCTCACTTACCCTGACAAAGATCTTCATCAACTCCCCATGTTTTGGGGGGGAAGGCACTGCGGGCATCAATACTTGAGCCCTTTTCCCTAGTGGAAATGGTAAGATTGTTCTCATTTGCTAATTCAATTATAGACCAAAGCAATATGAGATACACGCAAAGCGAATTTCTTTGGCTGAGTGGTTTCTTATTCAAGGGTCTTTGAGTCTTTGTCATGAAAATTCTCATTCATATTTCCTGATGTAGGTCGATGATTTCATCTTCCTTTCCACACACAGTCTTTTTAGATTTGGAGATAAAGAGCCAAGGGCATAATTAATGTAAGCAAGGAAACCTCGTCTAACCACAGAGAAAAGACTTGACATTGGCTGATCCTGCCCAGAAGTGACACCATCAGCTTTGATGACTTTCCAAAGTCAGGGAGGTGAGCAAAAGTCACATCTTTTCAAAAGTTCTCAAATTTAGGACAAAAAGAAAGTGCTTGACTTCTCAACAGGAAGTTCTCTTCCCGTCTTTAGTAACACTGCTCATGTGTAATAGAATTCAACTTATCTCCCTGTCCTTGAGAATCATTCTGCTTAATATCTGTGTCTCAGAAGAAGGATGCTATTTCCACAGAAGACTGAAAACCTAAAGGAAAGAGACAGGAAAAAACTCAAGAGTCAATTATGTAATTTGCATTTTTAGAGGCTCCCTTATAAGACCTAAATAAAATATGAGCCTTAGATTAGATTAGCCAAATACTTATTTAAAGACAGAAAACCAGAACTTTGTTATAGTTTCAAAACAGTTACATGCTTGCCTAAAGGTCAGCTGAAAGCCCTCCCTCACCCCAATTATTGTGCATGTGTGTGTATGTGTATGTACATGTGTTCTTGTTTATGTATACCTGTGTACACATACCTCTCTATGGTTCAGTGGAATCTGCTTAGATTTTGGATCTCAGAACCATTGAGATAGTGAGAATGTAAGTTCTGTGAAGACAAGAACTCTTAAAATTTCTTAAAAAATTATTATTAGTAATAGTAGCAGTAGTAGCAGGAGGAAAAGGAGGGGGGGAGGGGGAAGGGGAGAAGCAGTAGTAGAATAACTAACCTTTATATAGCACTTTAAGATTTACAAAATGTTTTACAAATATAATCTCATTAGATCCTCACTCCAGCCTTGGTGCTATGATTATGTTCATTTTACAAATGAGACACTGAGGCTGAAGTCGGTTCTTTACAACTTGAAATCTTGTCTTTGGCCAACTCTTCCTTCTTTTCATCAAAATTATTTCATTCTTGAGAAATTCCCATCATCTTGGGGCTGTTATTGTCTATGGTGATGGCACCAAAGATCACCTGAGCTCAAAGGAAAATCAGGGTTGATTTGGAACCATTGATTATTTTCAAGGAGTAGGAAGAAGGAGTAGTTATAGCCCATCAGATTTCCAGCTCTGGGTTCCTGGCTTTGTAGGAATTGATCTGACCTACTTTGTGAGAGGGCTGTGTTCCAGATGCCAGAAATGGCACTACTGAGCTGAGTTAACTGGTGCAGCTGGTGCTGATTAAATATCTTCTACACACACATAGTACTAAGCTAGGAGCCAGAAACATAAAGATTGATCACATTGTTCCTGTCTTCAGAGAGTTTATATTCTGAGATTGGAGTGGCAGGGGAACAGGATAGGTTCCCAGAGAGCAGGATTGGAAATTAGGACTTGACAAGTGAATGGGAATGGCAGATCAGGGCTAACTAAGTTAGATCAGAGAAGGGAACACTTGCAGAATCAGGGGACACATCACGGAGGAGGTGAGATCTGAGCTGATACCTGAAAGACGTTAATATGAAGAGATTATGGGGAGGAGGAGACATTGGCCATGGCACAAAGGTAGTCATAGTGGCAGGATTGTCTTTCCCCCTGAAGTCTTATCTCTTCTAGATTTCTCTTCTGCTGTCCAAGGTTGACTCCTCACTCTCCCACTCCCCACATAGCCAATCAATTGCCAAATATCCTTTCTACCTTCACAACATGTCTCACATATGATCCTTTCTCTCCCTTCATAGAACAGTCTTCATCACCTTAGGCATAGTCTTCCTACCTCTAGTTTCTTGATGCTCTAGCCCATTCTGTACTCTGTTATCAAAGAAATTTTCCGTAAGCATAGATATGATCATGTAATATTCCTATTCAGCCAACCCAAGTGGCTTCTTACTGACTCTAGGATAGAATTTAAATTCTTTGGTTTAGCTTTTAAAGTCCTCACCAACTAGCCACAATCTACCTTTCCAGACTCATCATGAACCCTCTTTTCCTGTGGTTCTGACAAACCAGAACTCTGTTCCTCACGAAGGTCACTCCATCTACCCATCCCTTGCTATGGGTCATCCTCTTCATCCCTCCTTATTTTTCCTTTGACACAACTCAAGTACCATCTTCTTCATAAAGTCTTTTCTAATGCCCCCAAGTGTGAGTACCCTCCCTCCAAAACTGCTTTGTTGATCTTAGTATTTATTCATTTTAGATTTATATTGTATGTATTTTACATGTAGTTGTGGCTTCCCTCATTAGAGTTTAGGTTCCTTGTGAATAAGGGGTTATTCCACTGTATATACATACATACATACATATACATATATCACTTAGTAGAGTTCCTACTACATAGTAGGTACTATGTAAATACTTGCTGATCAATGGACTGATGGATAAATTTGAGGAATAGTGAATAATTTGACTAGATTTTGAAGAGTATGAAACAAGCCAGGAAAGTAAGTAAAGTCAGTAAGTAAAGATCCTAGAATTTCAGGATAAAACATTTGGGTTTTATTCTGTTATCAGAGGGAGTCATTGAAGATTTTTGAGCAGGAAGTGATAAAGTCAAAACTCTGCATTGGGTAGTTTTCTCCGGCACTGCAGTATGAGTTGGATTGTATCAGAGACATGAGAGGTTAGAGAGACTATTGCAGCTCAAACTGGATGGATTTCTAATTAATTTCTAATTAACAATTTCTAATTAGAGAGTACCAGCAAAGTATTAAAAAGAGAGAAAGAATAGCTATTTCAAGGGTAGTCCAGCATGTCAGGATTCAAAGATAGGAGTTATTAAGGGAGACAGAGGCAAAGGAGAAGAATCAATCTGTTTAGTTATAAATCATCATAGCAATCTTGTATCTATGGAGATAATTTTTAAGCTTATTTTAGGTTTTTCTTTTGTTTTTCGCTGAAATTATCAGGTTGTTTTGACATCCTGGAAACAGCTTGAGACTGAGCCAAGTAAAAGAATACCAAATGTGTGGGAATAAATGTCTTTAGAGTTTAAATTTCAATATTAGTTCTACTCGTGTTCCACCCACTCTCTCGTATCTCCTTATTCATTTTTTCACTTTAGTTTTTAGAAGTGAACAGAAAGTTTTCTATATGGCTAAGATTCTGGTGGGGTTTTTTTTCAAAGCAATGCATCAATAGACTCTCTTTGCTGCCCTATTTGAATTATGACTGTCATAAGATAATATGATCAGCTAGGGGAAATAAGTGTTTTAACCAGATGACTTTCTTAGTTAGATAGAAATAAGATTAGATCAGTGGGCAAATGGATCTGAAATCCCGTTTGATAATCTTAGATGACTTGCCATCCTTTATAGGAAAGTTGAATGGTTGGGTTCGCTTAATTTCCTTTGAAATAAAGTTTTGCATTATTTGTAATGGCTCAGTTTCTCCCTTCTTACTTAAGATATAGAGCCAATCCAAGAACTCTTCATCAGAGGGTGAATCATGCTTGGATCAGCTTTTAAAAGTTAACTTAAAGAGACACACACACATACGTGGCTGTGAACATTAAGACTTACGTCATTACTCTCTTCAGAAAAAAGAAGACCACTCTTTCTGGAGAATTAAAATTACCAAGGACCCAATGGGTGATGGAGGTCAGTGAAGAGGCTGCAATGCGTCATTACCAATGGTGTTTGAGACTATGGAGTGGCATAAAACCTATCACCAAGGATGTGTTTAATTAGAAAAAGGCTCAAGGGATGGGATGTATTGAGAGCCAGACATGGTAGGAATGCCCCTGCCATGTTGAGCTGAAGCTTTATGGAGAGTGCTCAAAAGAAAATAAGAACATAGGAATTTTAGAGTGTGTGATGGAATGGAAAGATTGCCTTATTTGTGTGTGATGGAATGGAAAGATTGCCTTATTTGTAGTCAGAAGATTTGGATTGGAATTGAAGTTCTGTTAGGTCCCCACCTGTTTGCTCTCAGGAGAGTGAATCTACTCCAGGCCTCAGTTTCCTATATCTGTAAAATAAGGGAGTGGGGCCAGAGGATCAAAGAAAAATAATTGGACAGCTGGGGGGAATCTCAGCAGGTGCAACCCATTCCTTAAGGGAATTCTCACTCTAACTCACCCAGGAACTCTGACTTCCAGGGAAGGGGAGCCCGACCCTCTGGAAAAAGCCCTTTCCATCTTGTTAGGAAGTTCTCCCTGATGTCAAACCCAAACTTGCCTTTTTCCATGTCCATCATTGCCCTTTGTTCTGTCCTTTGGGGCCAAGCACAAGTCTGATCTCTTTTCCATGTGTTAGCCCTTCAGATACACAAAGACAGCCCTCATTTTCCCAATGAGTCTTCTCTTCTGCAGGAGAAACTTCCATCATTCCCTCAACACGCTGTCATATGGCATGGACTCTAGGCCTTCCTCATCCTACTTACTCTTCTCTGATTCTGAAGATTCCAACTCCAACATTCTGTGGTTCTGTGTGACTCTGAGCAAGTCACCAAGCTTCCCTGAGCCCTGGATTTCCATCTGTAAAATGTCAGTGGTAACATGTATAGCTCCCACCTTGCAGGGGAGTTGTCAAATCAGCCTTTTGTCAGCCTCACAGTGCCATAGAAATGAAGTGGGGATGAGTAAATTATAGAAAGGAGAGACAGAGAAGGAATATGCTTTAAATATCCGAAGGAATGGATTTGTCATCAGAAGACCTGAGGTCTGATCCATGTAAATTGTGTGATCCTGGTATGCAAAATATCCTACAGTGCTCTAGGTTTGGTCTCTGTGTCTTTGCACAGATGACCCTATGCCTGGAATGTGCTCCCTCCTCACTTCTTCTTCTTAGAGCTGCTAGTATATTTCCACCCTCACTTCAAGAGCCATATTCTTCTGGAAGCCTTTCCAGTCCCTCCCCGACATCCATGGGTGCTGGCTCCCCATCTGTGGGTTCATTGGTATCTTTGAATCTCCAGAACCTAGCACCATCCTTGATACATAGTAGGCACCTCACAAGTGTCTGGGATTTGCTTGATTGACTTTATCCAACCCAAACCTAAACACAAATTTTCCCCAGAATTTCTAATGATGAGGACCTGAAGTGAGGAGGAAGCCATCACTTCCTGACCTCCCCCATTTCCCATCTAAATGCTTTCAGCTGGAAGGGAGGTTCTCTTCACCTTGACATTCATTCTAAACTTGACTCTGGGCTGCTTTTATCAATTGTTCCTGCTTCTGTCCTCTGACGTCAAATGGAAAAAAAACCCTCAAATCCCCTTCTAAATGATAGCCTTTCAAGTACTTGGAGTCAGCTATGATGTTCCTCTGAAGTCTTTTAGTTTACAGGCTAAACTTTCCCCATCACTTCAACTGATTCCTCATTGTCATGAAATGATGACCCTTTGCTCTCTTAGCTGCCTTCCACTGGACACCCCCAGATTGATCGGTGTGCTCCTCAAAATGTGCTACTCAGGAGTGAACGCACTTAAGATGTTATTTGACCAATGCAGACCCAATTGAGACAATTACCTATTTATACTTATAAGATACACCTCCTTATGTAGCCCTGACCTACCTACTCATCACAGTTGCTGTGGATTCAGAAATATTTCCCTGATGACTGAAAAGTGAGACCATCAAGAATTTCCACCTTCCAGTACCAAGAGTATCCCTTCAGATTTCACAGGAGAACCTTCACAAAGAGAATTTCTTTCTGTACTTGGGCTCTACATACTAAAAGCCAACCACATGTACAGAGTTGTTTGCCTTGATTCATCATTGATTAATTTCAGGCACACCACCTGTTCCATAATTGGCAAATGTGTTTGGGCAGAGAGTTGATTTGAGTTACAAATCAGTTCTGACATAAGCAGCAGATCTCTGTTATGAGTCCAAGACTGGAGTCAGGATGGAATTCATCAACTTGGTCTTAAGCGCATTTAAAGTCAACAGAGTTTGGTTTGAATACAGATATGCTTGGATGTGAATCAATATCCCCAAATCACTATTTGTAGTGATACCACAAGGGATAGGGAAATAAAAGCAATGACAACTCTCATTTGTACAGAGTGTCCCCAAAGTTTTGGGCCATGCAGAGGGCTTTAAGATTTATGAAGTGCTTTCTTCACCCTATTTCATTGAGGTAGGCAGTGCAAATTTCATGGTACCTTTTTATAGATGTGGAAAGAGAGATTTTGAGAAGTTACCTTCTCGTTCCTCCTGAACTGACAATTTTGCAATTTTAATCCATGAGACTCTGACGACTTTTCCTCTGAAGCTTTTAGAATCTCCTCTCTCCAAATCTCCAGATATGTGTCAGACTATCTGACTATCTCTCATCATCTGTGACAGACTCCAAGATGAGGTGGTCCGTTCACTCCCAAGCTTCTAGTTTTTATTCTACAGAAAGCTGTTTATCCTTGCTAAGAATCCAATCCAGAATGGAAATCAATCTCCTTGACTGCCTACCCTTTGTTCTGTGGATAGCCCCCTCCTTCTGGATATTCTCTTCTGCCAATGGTTTTGCGATCCTGAACTATCATGACTCTTTTCCTAAGGTTTTAACAGTAAATGTCTGAAACTTGGGTTTCCTGATGCCAAGGGGAGCATTCTTTTCATTACAACTTCTGAGAATGATTCACATTGGTGAAATATTTTCTTATCACTGTCCTGTTGTGCACAAGGAGTATTGCTTGTGTTTGTAAATGAGGAACTGGAGGCTCAGAGAGGTCAATTGGCCTGCTCATGGTCACACCAATAGTAGATACTTGAGGCAGAATTCAAAGTTGGGTCTTCCAGACAAAAAATCCACCATTCTATCCACCACTCCAAGCTGTCTCTAACTGTAAAATGACAATGCTCAAGGAATTCACCTAGTACTCATCTACCCCAACCCCCACATTTTATAGATGCAGAAATTGATGTGCAGATAGGACCAGTGAACTACCTGCCCAAGGTTACAGAGCAAAGAAGAGGCCGCGTCAGATCTAAATCTAACTTTCCTCAAATGTCTTTACCACCCAGCACAATACTGTCCCTAAGACTGGAAGAGAAATCTAAAAATAGTTCCTGCAGGAAAAAAATTTCCTTATATCAGTTTGTTTGCTTGTCTTTTGACTTTGTCCCCTAAAAATAAATGATGATGTTAATGATGAAGATAAGTTGCCGCTGTCAAAGGATTCCAGTTACTTGGCATTCGTTGGTTGAAGAATGACTACTTTAAATCTTAGTTTTACAAAAGATGAAATACAGGGTTGCCATTTGGAAAGATAAGTAGAGATTTTTGTACCTTAAGATGCTAAAACAATTTTCAATATTTTTTTTAATGGGAACTTTGTCACAGTGGAAATAAGATAAATACTAATCACTTCTGCTTGTCACTGCTAGATTAATCTTTCTAGAATGCACTCCCTCATTCACAGGTCTATCATAGCTCCCTATTGTCTGTTACATCAAGTCT
Source organism: Potorous gilbertii (assembly GCA_028658325.1). Taxonomy (NCBI): domain Eukaryota; kingdom Metazoa; phylum Chordata; class Mammalia; order Diprotodontia; family Potoroidae; genus Potorous; species Potorous gilbertii. The sequence continues at coordinate 7,266,948 of CM053770.1, read as the reverse complement.
AAATTCCTCTTGCTGGCCTTCAAGGCTCTCTGCAATTCTAGACTGTTTTTATCTACCCATCCTTACTTTGTACCACTTCAGAATGTGTGTCCTCACTGTTACCCACACATACCATCAAATTTCTCATCTCTGTATTTTTCTACATTCTGTACTCCAGGCCTGAAATGGCCTTCCTTTTCTCTGTATTTCTCCAACATCCTTCCCTGTGAGGGCTTCCCAGATTGCCCCATCCCATGCCATCTTTTCTCTGGCTGTTTCTAGCCAGAGCAGTGCCTGGTGTCTAACTTGTTTTTACTGTGTCTTGGTGACCGATGTGGTTAGTAGGGATCTTCCTATTCTCCATCCCCCCTCCCCTGTCCTACCACTTCCTCCCACATCACAGTTTAAAAGTGATAGAACTGAGGCTAAAACAGGATAAGAAGCTTGCCTCATATAAAAAATTGAGGGTATCACCAGAGAGTTCATCATTCACCCCCAATTCAATATCAAACCATTCTTTCGCATTGGAATTGTGTTCTTTAATTTAAAATATCTGATGAATTAGATATTCATATTTGCCTTTTTAATATCACATGGATGCATTTTTGTAGAAAAGGACATTCAAACACAGACATCTTCATGTCTTCATTTTTATTTTCTGAGAAGGAAGTCACTGGCCCTACTTTTCAATAGATTTTCAGCTCTGCTTTTCTTCTCATTTCTGGCTGTACTTTGAAGCCCACTTTTCACTGGTCTTTCACTTTTTCAAACAGCTGACTGGTAAACTTTCTGGCAGGGAAGTGGGGTATGGGTCAGCTTCCCAGAATGACAGTCTTAATTGGACAGCCTGTCACTAATTTGGGGAAGGACTCCCTAACTGTAGGAAGGAAGACATTTTTCAAAATGTAGAAACAACAGGAGAAAGGGCAGGATTCCAAAGCAATGGAAAGAAGATTTGGGCCCAGTTTACATTTCAGCACCTGGGTGATACACAAGCTGATGTTGTCGTTTAGTCTTCAGTGACCTGAAGCTCTGTGTGACTTCTGAAGGAAGGAAATGTTCAGCCCAGTGGATCCAGAATAGGCCGACCTTGAAATGACATTGAAACAGATTCATCCCCTCTCCTGCCTTTCTCAGTAAACAATAGGGAATTTGTGAAAAAGGGGAAGTTGATGGGATGGAGGGGCTAAGCATCATTCCTATATATCCTGCAAATGACCAATGTGAAAATATACCCAATGGTAGGAATAAACAGTGAATTTTGGAGCCAAAAAAAGACCTTCCTAGTCATTTACTCTTACCTTATCATGAATATGTGTGTATATGTATAAACAGATTTCTGTATGTATATAGACATATATGTATGTATAGACAGATTGTGCAAATATCCATGCACATATGCAAACATTTATGGAAGACAGTTCCATATGCACACACATATACATATCCACACACATGCATGTTGCATGTGTACATGCATGTAAATTATACATATCCATGCATATAAGTATACATATTTGCCTATATATATAGATACATCATGCCTGTATTATTCATACACATATCAGTCCGTATATACATGTATGTTCATAAATTCCTTCACTTTCTTGTCAGCCATGTTTTGTAACAAAGAATTAAAAATAGAAAAGACAAAACAAAATTAATTGTGCAAAACTAAGTAATATATCACCATGTTCCCTATCCAAAGTTCTCCTGCTCTGGGAAGAAAGAAGGGAGGAACATTTTCTCCACACTTTTCCAGGGCCAAGCTTCTTGGTCAATATCCTTATCAACCCATCAATCAATCAATGAATCAAAAAGAAACTTTATTAAAGGCTTACAAATATATGCACATATATATGTATGTATAGATTTAGATATGTAAATAGATATCTATGTAAGTATCCACATATGGGTAATCCCTGTCCCAAAACCTATTGGCATGGGGCTCCTCCTTTAGTGGTGGAGATGAATGCCATCCCATGCGAGGGGTGAGGTAGAGTTGGTGAGAGAGAGCTCCAGCCTCCTTCAGTCTGCTTTCAGTCCTCTTCAAGGAAGGAGTCCCCTTTGGGTACTTGTGGCTTTCAGGTTCAACATGGAAGACAGAGGCAGCTAACCCCACTTCAGGTTACTGGAGAAAAGAGTCCGGGAAGACGTGAGAGAAGTCAGCAGTCTCCACTATGTCTCTCCTCTCAGCTTGCTACTGAATAGAGACTTTGGGGGCGCTACAGTAACAAGTAGAGACTTGCTACTGTAGAGAATTTTCCTTTGGGTGAGATCTGGTTCTCTCTCTCTTGTGGTTGAGTTGAATTATCTCCCTTCTAATGAGAGAGATATTTTACTTCATTTTCTGGCTTGTGTTCTTCCATTTGTACATTCCCTGATTTTTGTTTTGCTACCAGTTTTGAAAAATGTTATATATGTGTTCATTGTGAAACTGGTATTCAGTGGAAAGGTTGTCAAACCCTTGGATATGAAGCTTGGGTCTTCATTCCCCCAATAATGACAAAGTTAGATATCTGATCATATCTCCTAGACTAATAATATTTAAGGGAGCAGATAGCCCCAACAATGGGCTTTGGCACAGGACCTGCACATACATATATGGTTACTTACATAGATACATATAAAACAGATTGTATTTCAGATGAGAAAATGGAGGTACAAGGTGTTGGAACAATTTAACCAAGCCACACTATTAGTTAATTGAGGAGGCAGTAGAACAGATTATGAGGATTGATTGTTACAACTGTAATTTTGAGGCTACTAAGCGGCTTAGTAAGTAGAACCCTGTTCCTGGAGACAGGAAGCTCTAAGTTCAAATCTGGCCTTAGATACTTGCTAGCTGTGTGACCCCTGGGCAAGTCACTTAACTTCTGTTTGCATCAGTTTCCTCAACTGTAAAATGGGAATGACAGCAGCACTTATCTCCCAGGGTTGTTGTGAGGATCAGATGAGATAGTATTTGTAAAGTGCTAGCACAATGCTGAAGGCAGAAGAGCTATTCTCTTCCTTTCCTCACTGTTCTTGAGAAATAGACATGTGAATCATATTACTATGAATTTTAATAAAAATTAAAAAGACATTTAAAGAATGCCAGTCAGTTTATATTGGGCACTGGGGAATGTTCAGTCCTAAGTGGGTAGAGAATAAGAGGCTCCTGAAACTCTGCCCTCTGATCAACCTCTACTCCACCAGGGGGTTGTTGGATCTGTAGCATGTTGCAATAATCCGTAGTTGTCCAAGTCCAGGGTCAGGGGACAAAGTGTCATTCAGTAGGTGCTGCTACAGCTGGAAGACTATGAGGAGCTTGTGTCTGAGGCAAGTTTTGGCCCAGTTATATCAAAGGTGCATCTGTTTGGACTGATTTTCTGACTTGGACCTCTCCCACTATCTGGACTTCAGGTTTCTCCTAGATGTGAGCTATCCCCTTGCCTTAGCCATGGTTTAGAGTTTTATCTTCCCAACCCTATGTTCCCCTCATTGTCTAGTGCAATAGGACACATAACTGCCTGTCTCACAGCCAATGGTAGCACCATACAGCTTCTAATGTCTCCAGTTGATTACAGTGACCAGATGGAAGTTTCAGGGTCATCCTTTTGTCCTTTGGGCCATTCCTAAAGTCCAGTAGTCATGCCAGAAGCATGGCAAATTGACCCAGGTACCTTACTGATCATCTACCCTAACTTCCTAATGTTATAGAGAAGGACACTAACGTCAGCAGGAGTTGGGTCCAGCCAAGGGCATCCAAGGAGCTGAGATGGCATCAGAACCCAGATCCTCTTGCATCAATTCCAATAGTCTTTCCACTATAACACAATGGTGCCACATCCTAACTTCCTAACTTGGTTATACCCTCATGATGTCCTTCAAGGATAATTGGGGTTATACTTGTTTATGACAATGAAAAATGTCTATTTGATTTTTTTGGTCATTCTGTTTTAATAAACAATTTTGGAGCTTGTCTAATACTTCTGAGGCTTTCTGTTTTTTCTTCCACAAATCATATACATCTGGCACCAAAACACAGCCAGTTTCCAGGGTTGGAGGCCTTCATGTTTGCCAGACATATGGAAGTTGGAAACTTGAAGAGGGCATTTGGGGTTAAGTTGTTCTTGCTTGATTTTGTGTTATGTTTGCTATAAATACAGGAGTTTGAGATTGGATTTCATGTTGAATTCCCCTGACTTATGAATTATAATTTGTTACGCACTGCATACCTACTCCATCTCTTTTTGAGAAAAATAACAGGGAGGGCTGGGATCACAAGGTAACAGAGAACAAGAGGCCAAAGGGACCTCAGAGACCAGTTAGCTCAGGATTTCCTCTCTATCACCCCCAGTAAATAATTGTCCAGCCTCCCCTTAAAGATCTGGAGTAAGGGGGTGCCCTGTCCCCTCCCCCACTCCTGGAGGCCACTTGCATCAAGCTGAAACTGATTGCTTTGTAATTTCTACCCACTTTTCCTTCTACTATCTATAACAAAGCTAAGCAGATTTGGTCCCTCATCCCTATGGCAGTATTTCAAGTACTTCTGATCAAAGGATTTTAGATGTGAAGCTATAAGGGGCTTCTGAAGCTACTTAGTTCAAAGTCAATCTGAAGACATCTTCTTCAGAGAGGTCAGGACTCAGGATGTTCACCCTGGAGGCTCCCAGTTGCAGTGCTCAGGAAAGGAATTCAATTGCAAATTAATTAATTGTGACCCTGGCAAGATTGTTACTTTTAAAAAATTTCCCTTCAAAATAGATAAGATGAAAACTCATATTTCTGTGTCAACGTTGAGGAAGAAAATTGTTTGACCAAATATACTCGAGGAATGACATAATCAAGACATTAAAATTGATAGAATCACAAAGTCAGTATGCTGTAACAGACAGAAGACATTTAATTGGAAAGACATATATTTGAAACTTATCTCTAACAAGTACCAGCTGGGTAATGACCATGGGCAAGTCTGCTGAAACTTTCAGAGCTGCAGGCAAGTGTAGAAGGCTAGAAAATACTCATAAACTGAAGCACTGTCTTGATGGAGAGTGTTTCCATACTGGGAGTGACAAACCCTGATAAAGTCCAGACTCTCAGATTCAAAGAGATCTCAGGAGATATCTGGTCCAATCCCTATGTCTACAAGAATCCCCTTTCCAACATGACCAACAAATGGTCATTCAATCTTTGCTTGAAGAAAGCTAGGTGGTACCACAGTGGAGAGAATACCAGGCCTAGATTCAGGAAGACCTAAATTCAAATCTAGTCATGGATACTTAATAGCTATATAACCTAAGGTAAGTCACTTAACTGCTCTTTGCCTCAGTTTCCTCATCTGTAAAATGAGAAAAATAGTAGGACTCAGTTCATAGAGTTGTGAGGATCAGATGAGTTATTATTTATAAAGCAACCTGGAAATCTTAAAGTACTACATATATGTAAGCTAGTTATTTTTATTGCAACTGTCCATAATTCTCTAAATTAAAAATATCAGTTTTGTATTGTGTCTGCCAATAGTTAAGATTATTGAATAAAAAAATTAAAAAGAAACAGAAAAATATCTGCTCATAGTTTTTATTTACTGTTTCCTGGAACAGTACTAACAATAGTAAATAAATTAAAATTATATTATCTGAAATTAGAAGAAGCATTGGGTTCCAGAAAGAGCTCCAGGCATGGAGTAGGAAAAAGTTGAGTTCCAATCCTGCCACTTACACTTGTGTGTCCATGGGGAAGCTCCTGAAATTTAGCATCATGCAGCTCTAACTCTCTGAATTATAGATGGTCTGCCATCTGTCTTAGTGAAAAGGGCACCTGCCAACAACAAATCACAGATGCTTGATGTAGTTCCTTGGGATGTAAAAAGGATCTTTCCCCATTTTGCCTTCCATTTCATCATGATTGATAGCAGTCTATGTCCGATTGGTCTTGATGTAAAGCCTGTCAGCTTGGAAAAACAGGATTTCCAGGGGACAATGGATTTGTTCACAAGACAAACTAAACCACTGCCCCAAACTCAGGCAAAGGGTTCCATCTTGGAAAAAAGAAAAGCAATGACTCACTTGGTGTATCACTTAAGAGATTCTATTTGGAGAATATAAATGTGTTTGGAAAGCATTGTCCTTGAGAGTCCAAGGGTTGCTAAAAGGAAAGATAATACTTTAGCCACACTGGCAGGGGAAAAACAAAACCCAAAGGACAGAAAAAGAACAAACAGAACAAAAGGACTGGGGGGGAAATGGTTGCATTTTTGGCTTATCCTTCATGTTAAAGCAGGCCTGGTTTTCGTTGGCCTATGACCCTTTCCTGAGCCAAGTTCTGAGCATTCACTGATGGGTCTTTGAAAGTTTGTTTGTTAACGCTCATTCTGAATTGACTCTAAGCAAACTCAGCCCAAAGGCCTCTGGGTATGCAAACAAAATAAAACACACAGTCCTAGAAGATGCTTTCACCAAGTAGCCCATCTTCCCACCCAGTGAGATCCTCCCTACCAATCAGGCAGGACGTTGTACTCAAGGTAACAATCCCAGCCTTTTGTCACTTCAGGGAAATAAAGGGACTTTCCAAGATCTAGAGCCTTCTTTGGAAGGTTGCCCACCCTGTCTGAATCTTAGGATGATGTAGCAGCCTCACTCCACATTATCTCCCAACAGTTACTAAACACAAAATTACTGCTCTCTGACTCAGACAATTTCTTTCCTATAGTGAATCCAGAGACCCTTGTATTTTCAGTGGTTAAATTGCTTTCTCCCTCACTTAAAAATGGATTTTCTTTTCTTCAGTCATAGTTCAAAGCTATTTTCAGAGAATTTCCTTGGAAAACTGCTTACCATCCCTCAGATTCTAGGAAACTAACCTTTAAACTATGGCACTCTAACCGTGGAATTCCTACAGATAAGGATGTCAGGTGTCTAGGATAGAACTCAGTTCTATTTCCCAGGGGACACGTTCAGGATTCTCCACCATACTATGAATTATATTAGAAGGTTCCCCTTATTTGTTTGAGTGCACAAAACTTGGAGAGGCCAGGAATTCAATACAATTTAAAGTATTTCAGTAGTTCTGATAATGTACACTCAATATGGGAAGTTATTTTGGACTCTGTGATCCTTTCCATCTCTAGACTGAAGATTTAATGATGATCTTGAAAGATTAGAGGCAAGTCAAAAAATGGACAATGCAAGTTTGGTACTTAGGAGGATAAGAGCTTTTGTAATTTGGATTCCCTTCTCTCTGTCCCTCACTCTTTTCTTTCTTTCTTTCTTTCTTTCTTTTTCTTTCCTTCCTTCTTTCCTTCCTTCCTTCCTTCCTTCCTTCCTTCCTTCCTTCCTTCCTTCCTTCCTTCTTTCCTTCCTTTTCTTTCTTATTAAGCCCTCCCTTCATGATGTTTGCACTCTACTAGGGAAAAGGAGGCAGACAATAGAACAACAACACCTCCATTCACTAATGGTTCTGTAATGTCAGTGCTGTGAGTTTCCCTTTCATAGCCCTGATTCCCAAACCCACCATTCCTACTGATACAGCTCATTTCTTGTCCACCCTCTCCCCCAATAAACCCTTTATAAAAGATCTATTTAACATGCTGAAGACCTTTCTTTAGTGCATAGATTCTCAACATGGGGTTTATCAACTTTTTTAAAAGAAAAATTTCTTTTGGTTATTTTATGTATTTTGTTTTATGCATTTAAAAATAATATTCTGAAAAAGAGTGCATAAGCTTCACCAGACAGACTGACAAAGAGATCCATGGAATAAAAGGCTAAGACCCCCTGCTATGTTTCATTTAGCATTTTTGGGGGGTAATGAAGTCCTTGGACTGGCCATGAATTGTCCCTCACTATCACTCTATGATGGATCCACATATCTTTCAACTCATAGACTTCTCTGATGCTTTCTAATAAGCTACATTGTTTAAAAAAATGAAAAAAAAAGAACAGAAAGAAAACAAGAAGGAAATACAAACAAGCAGAATATTTTGAAAGTTTTATGTTCAATTTATTATCTACTTAAAAGGGAAACCAAACAGTACATAACAGAGATTCCTTGATTCACAAGAAATATTCTTTTTCTTTTCTACACTATATGAAAATATTCATTTTTATTTTGTTTGATGTTACATCCAGAATAAAATTGTTTTAAATGTTTAAGCTATTTGTCTTATGCAAATTTCCCTTAGTCTGTCTTATGCTGCTGACCCCACCCTACAACCAAAAGCTGTGAGTACAACAGCAGGTTGTGGACCAGTCAACCCTGACAAGGTCAAGATCTCTATTTTGTGTTTCTTTGATATTTCCCACAGTCCTACAGACAAGGAAAGCCCTTGATACATACTTGTTATTGTTTGGGGAGTTACTCAAGGACTATTTAGATCCAAGAATGAGTGGGACTGAAATGAGGAAATTTCCTGGATGAAAGTGATCCTTACCCTCAGTCCTTCACACTATGATCTGGCCACCATTTCCCAACATGGTGCCAAGCAGTGGAGGTGCTGGTAGTGGCTTGGCAAGGGATGCTTTGGCATATAGCCTTAGAGAATCATTCCCATGCTTAATAAGTATTTCCCCTGCCCCACCTGCCAATTAGAGATTCATCAGCGCTGTATATCTACTTCTCCAAAAATGCAAATATCCCTGAGAAAACCCATCCTGCCTTTCCCCAAGTCTAATACAAAAAATATACATAATAATCTAATGGGGCAAGATTCTAACAACTGGGGATAGTTTTCTGGTAGAAAGTGGAAGATGCGGCAACCATGTCCAGGGGTTCTGTGAGGTGACATAAGGTTAGTACTAGAGTTGGCATTCAAGGCATGGAATACAGCCTGAGACAGAGATGAGAGATTGAATATTAGGTATTAGAAACAGCAAATAAGTAAGGACATAACTGTGAGAATCCTTGACAGGTGGAATGAAGACAGTTTGTGAAGGGTTTTGAATGCCAGAGAAGTTTGTTTTGTATCCTTGAGACAATAGAGAGTCAATTTGGTTTCTTCAACAGGCAATTTTCTGATTTGATCTTTGTTTTAGCAATATCCATTTGGCAACTTTGCCTGGGACAAGGATAGAGAATAACGATGTGGAGGTGATTGCAATAATGCAGATATGAGGTGATCTGTGAGAAGAAAATGGATGGAAGAGATTTTATGGAGGTAATAATGGTCAGATTGGCACCTTACTGACTATACCTTAATGAATGGTTGACTTGAATTGCCATGGGTAGCACCATGACCTCTGTGACCCATCTGGTGATGGGTTATCCAGGCTAGTATTCAGATAGCAGTGTCCATCACTAAGCCTAGAAGCAGAGGTTTGCTTGCTTGTCAAGATGGGTCTTATGACCTGAAAAATATTCTGGAAAGGCAACTGAGAAGAGTCACTAAGGCCTTGAATGCCATGCCCCCTCCACCCACTCAGCCTCTCAGAGAGCAGGAGAGCAATTCCTCATTCGAAGAGAAATGATGCTCCAGCGTTCAAGGCACATGACTTCTTGACTGCTAACAAGGGATCCTTTGATCACCCAACACGGTGTCATGACAATGTGATATTTAAGCTACACATGGATCTCTGTCTCCAGCCAAGAGCACCTGCCGAAAACAATGTGGGAAGAATCTTAGATTGTCAGCACTTTCAGAGAAAACTTTAAAGAAAACTCTGAGGGTGTGGCCTTCCCCCTATCCCCTCACTGGTATATCCACACTTCCAATCTCTACTGCTGCCTCACTCCAGCAAAGTCACTTCTCTGAAGGCTCTCCTGTTAGACCCTTACCCAGTTACTCAGTCCTGGCCAAGCAAGGTACTGATATAACTGTTCTCTATGTCTCCAGAGAGGACAGCTTTTTCTCAGTTATGAACATCTGTTTAATGTGAGTGTTACTGTTTTTCACTAAGTCCGACAACATTGACAGTGTAAATAGGACATTTAAAATGTTTTCATGGATGTGACAGACTTAGGACAGCTTGGTATGCAGGTCAGTCACAATCTGGACAGACAGGGACTGAAATAATCTTGGAGGATGACTGAATGCCACCCCCCCCACCTCAACAGAGCATGCAAAAAGTCTGCAAATGGTCATAAATAATCTTTCAAAGACTCTCAGTTCACTGACTTCTGAAGCTGACATTTTCTAGGGCTCAGATGAGAGAATCATTTATTTGTGAAGTTTCCGATTGGGATCATGTAGTTTGCCAGGGAAGGGAATAGATGTGGAGTGCTGAACAGCATGCCATCCTAACTCTCCTGTGTACACACATGCATGCATACACACACACACACACACACACACACACACACACACACATACTTCCTTTACAAGAACACCAATATAAATGCCAAATGTTTCTTAAAACAAATAAACAAATATACCTCACTAAATTAGAACTGTGGGAACTCAGGGTGGTATCCATGACCCTCGAGCAAGGTGAATCTCTATCCTGCCTCCCATCTTGCTGAAATAGAGGAAGACTGAGGAGGAAGGAAAGGGGATTGTTTATTTCCATTGTGCCTGGAAAAGAATTAGAATTTAGGGTTCCAAATACCAAGGGAAATGACTTCCTTAGAAGTATGACTAAAGGGAAGAAGATGCTGAATCAGTCAAAAAGAGAATTCGGTTGTCAGGTGCCCAATAGCAAACAATGGGAGGATTAAAAATGACCATGTTAGAAAAAAGAAATCCTGACTCCTGTCCAAGATGCTGCTATAGAAGTCCCGTTCATGAATTCTGAGGTTTTAAGAATTGACTGAGCATTGGTTCATGAGAGCATGCATACTTTTAAATGTATGCTCTCTGGCGGGCTTAATAGTGACCTAACTTTAATTCCCAAGTGCCTGGAGATATTCCTTCAGTTACAAAGAGTCCAAAAAGAGTAGCACCTGTGCATTCCTGTCATCTTCCTTTGGAGTAGTGCCTGATGTTTTGAGGGTCTGGCCTTTGTTCTCATAAGAGCTGAATGATAGAGGATGCCTGCCCAAGACCTCATGGATCTCCACTTCCCCCCACACAAACACATCAGCTCAGTATGAGGCTTACTTACTATGAACAACTTTCAATTAAAGGGTAATAGACCATGAAGTAGATTTTAATGATTCAGTGTCATACAAGGGGATTCCCACCTAGGTGGCCACTGGTAAACAACTTCTGAAGGTGGGATTTCAGGGAGGGCAGAAAAGTCAATGAAAGATAAATCAGAGAGAAAGGGGTATAAAAGAGGCAAGAGAAAAGGTTTTACAATGGAGGGGAAGAGGGGGGAAGTGAGAATGAGTGAACCTTACTATCATCCGATATGGCTTAAGAAAGGAATAATATGCACACTCAATTGGATGTCTTACCCTACAGGAAAGTGGGGGTGTGGGAATAAGAAGGGGGATGGTAGAAGGGAGGGCAGATTGGGGGAAGGGGTAGTCAGAAGCAAACACTTTAGAGAAGAGACAGGGTCAAAGGAGAAAACAGAATAATTGGGGGGGTGGGATAGGATGAAAAGAAACACATTTAGTCTTTCACAATATGGCTATTATGGAGGTGTTTTTCATAAGTACACCTGTAAAACCGCTTTCTCAGTGGTGGTTGGTGAGGAGAGAAGAAGGGAAAGAATTTGGAACTCACAGTTTTAAAAGCAAATGTTAAAAGACTGTTTTTAAATGCAACTGGGAAATAGAATGGAGTATAGAAATCTATCTTGCCCTTCAAGAAGGTAAAGAAGAAAGGGGTAAGAGAAATGCTAAAAGGGAGGACAGACTGGCGGAAGGGGTAATCAGAATGCATGCCATCTCAGGGTGGGGGGAAGAAAAAGATATGGAAAAAATTTGGAACTCAAAATCCTGTAGAAATGATTGTTGAAAACTAAAGATAAATAAATAAATAAATGCAGATCTTAAAAAATATATAAAATAAAAAATGAAGGCATTGAACTCAATTATTCATCAAATATAATTTGATCTAATTTAAAAGTAAGTGTGAATTAAAAGACCTGTTGTAGCTCTAAAATTACAGGACTATGAGTTCAGTAAAAAGAATGCCTAGCAAAGCCTATCTGAAGTTAGCATTCAAACTACAGATTTGCACAATCTGGGACCTCTTGACCTTTGAAGCTTTAATTAATAAGGTACCCCTCCATTTGTACTCCAATCAAGCAGTGCCACCCCCTCTACCTCATTCACACCCTGCCCTGCCACTTACCAAACTCAGTCAGTTTGTTTCCATTATCTTCCTATGCCCAGAATGTCCTCCATTTAAAGCCTAATCCAAATTGTCACATCCTCCATGAAGTCTTCCCTGGTTCCTCTAATGACAGTCACTTACTCCTTGGGGATTCATAGAGCATTTCATTTTGCATCTCTCTTGACACTTGAAATGTAATATTAGTGTTGTGATTATCTGCATATGTGTTAAAGGTCACACTGGAATTGTAAACTCCCTGAGGGCAAGGATTATGCCATTTAAACTTTGTAAATCTCTTAGGGCACAGTGCCTGGCATTTATTTGTTTAATGAATGCTTATTGAATTGAAAAAAAAATTTTTGTTATAGCTTTATCTAAAGGGACTTCATTCCTAAGGAATGTCTTGGTCAGGTTACTGTATTAGGATATGTCCTTCTCATCATCTTCTTGGTGTCCCCATCCCTCTAAGTCTGGTAGCTATAACTCTTCTTCCTTCCCATTCCTATACAATCAGTCCTGTCTGTGAGCATGGATGCCATAGAGATTAACAGTCTGGCATCCAAAGGTGTCTAAATCAGCATGGTGTTCGGCTGGTAGTGGGTGGTTCCAGACTTTGTACTCCTACCCTTGAGCTCCAGTCCTGCAGTGGCTGGGACCCTGATCCTGTGATCTTTTTGTTTTCTGCATCTGACTCCTGGCTTCAGTTTCACTGATTTCATTGAGTTGTATTTCTGATATTATTTCCATAGCTTCCTGAAAGTGATCACCTGCCTATCTGAATGTCATGAATTCCCTGAGACTACTCCCATCAGTCCCTGATGAATCTGTCATGCTTGGCTATTTCGGAGGTATGGAGCACAGCAGTGACATCAGCAGATATTCAAGCCTCTGGCCGGGGCCCCCAATCCAATATATCCTATTACAAAATGAACATTTTGGATTACCTAGTCACGAGTGTGCTTTCATTTTTGTTAGTGACAGCATAGTAGCAATGTGGTCAAGGTACTGAATTACACATGCTTTCATTCTCTTTCCCTCCCTCCACCAAACAGGTCCCAGGAAGTGCTGGTCTCAGGTCCTTAATTACCTACCCTCTATCTCCTTGGCACAGAGTGTCAGCGCGGTAACCTAGACCATTGAGGGGAATATTGTGGCTTTTCCTGGACTCTGGAGGCATATATTGGAGAGACTGCTGGGGCTGTTTTAAGAACAGAACAAGATTCTCCCAAGTGCTCAGACAAGTAGGTGAAAATGTAATGTGTTGTTCATTTGAAGCAGTCATTTAGAATCAACCTATCCTGAATGTCCCTCATATCTAGCCTACAAGAAACCTCCAAGTCCTCAGTTCATACAGTTGCCATTTGTCTTTTCCTCTATCCCAGGCTAGCTGCATCCTCTTCAAGCCCTTGTCTCATCTTTTCTGAGACTTTCCCCAGGATAACCTAAGACTCACTATTGTCTGAGGGTTGGCATTCCCAAAGAGTGCATGGAATTTATTCATATGATTTCCTATACTACCCCAACCTGAACTGGCACTTAGAATCTTGGGTAAAGTACTGAACTCTACCACCCACCTCTAATGCCTCAGGGCAGCAGAATTCACCTGTGCTCTCCTCATGAGTATGACCTCTAGGTCTTTGATCCTGTTTTTGGACACCTGTCCCTACTTGCTCATACTCATGACTGTGTATCTATGATTAGCTCTTCAGCTTCCAGTGACCCTTTGGCCTCCTATTCCTGACCTTCCTCTGTCAGAAACAGTTTTCCATTATCCCAGACCCTGATGTCAATCAATCACCAAGTATTTCTTAAATACTTACTATAGCAAGTGCCAAGTATTTGATTAGGTATGTTACATCACTCTCCTATTTCTAGCCCAATTGTTTACAACCCAGAAATCTAAGCTTCACTTTTTCTTTTTTAATTTTAATTTTTGGCTTTTCCTTCTCGAAGATTTAAGTCCCCAAGTCACGCTGGTTCCAGAGAGATGAAGGCAACATTCAGGTAGCAATCATGAGGAATAATACTATGGACTGGAACTGACAATGTCATTTTCTTACCCTCTATGTTCATCGCGGTACAAGGAGCTGTAGTTTCTTCCTTGGTTGGCCTTGGTTTTCAAGAGGAAAAGTCCAAGTGTCTTCATTAACTATACTGTTACCTTCAGATGTTTAACCGAAGCTTCCTGGTCAGCTGCCACCGGTCCAGTCACAAACTCTTGTTGAGAAAAACTGTCTATGAGAAAACAGAATGAATGCATTAAACCCAACTCAGTGAAGCATACTGTAAACAGATATATTAATGAACACTCAGCCACAGAATATTGGTGATAAAAAAATCTATTTCACAAGAATGAGAGACCTCAATCTGTCAGTAAAAGATCTGGGATTTTCAGACTTCTACTGCAATAAAAAGGGTATGAAGTCCAGAAGTTACTGCCTTGTGATGATATCCCTTGCTCAGATCACACAAGAATAGTAATGGCTAATACTTATACAGTACTCACCATGTGTCAGATACTGTGTTAAGAATGTTACAAAATATTATCTCATTTGATCCTACCAACAACTGCTGAGAAGTGAAGTGACTTGCCCAGGGTCATACAGTTAATAAGTGTCTGAGACCTGATTTGGCTTCAGGTCTTCCTCACTCCAGGCCTCGAGCTCTATGAACTATGACATCCCTAACTGCACACATTTATTTTGGGTTGACACAATTTAAGAAGGGCATTAATAAATGGGAGGACACCCAGAAGAGGGGAACCAAGCAGGTTTAGCCTGAAGCAGGTTCTGGCTGAAGAGGGGAAGGGAAAGTGTCAGGATAGTTATTTTCAAATATGTATAAGTGTGTATAAGTTCTCACATGAACAATGAGCTAGAATTTTGTTTGGCCTCAGTGGACAGAATGAGAACCAAGGAGTGGATCAAGACTATAGAGAACCTACTTTGGCTTCGATAGAAGCACCCGCACCCTAAGAACGAGAGATATCAGAAAGTAACATGAGTTGCCTCCAGAGATGCTGGCATCTTCCTCACTGAGGGACTTCCAGTCCTGGCGAGAGGACAATTTGTGAAGCATTGATGAGGCCCTGACTGGACTCTGGTCTGTGATGACCCTTTGCACCTTGAGATTTTCTGATTGCAGGAAGGTTGAAGAGGCTGGTTAAGGCAATAGAATGTGATACACTAACTGGCCACAGGCTGCTAGCTTTTGCATCCTTTATATAACTAGTCAGGAGAAAGGAAAAGAGCCGATTTGTTTCTGCCTTGGAAACACATGGACTGTGCTTTTATTTTAACCCTAATTTTCTTCTGGATAGTCTCTATACTGTGAATCATGGAATGCTACAGTCTCTGAAGAAGTAACAGGTCCCCCAGGGGAAATGCATAAGAGCACGGTAGTTGTGAGCAGATGACAATCCATCACCGATGGAGAACCAGACACCAGAAGTGAGATTAAAGGTACTGTCAAGGAGATGTTCATTTAGGAAAAGAGAGGCATGATCCACAAATCAGATGGACAGCCTGTGCATTTCATTGCTACCCATGTAAAGTGCAGAGATCTATAGGACCATCCAGCAAATGGAGTAAATCTGACACTGAAGATTTATGGGAGGGTATAGGCAAGAGTGGGCACAAGATAAGAAAGTGTCAATGGTTTAGAAGCTGTACTCTTGGAAAGAATATTCACACTGATGAGATTCAATTCAGCAAGCAATTATTAAATGCCTACTACATACAAAACTCATATGACTTTCCTACTCTCTTTATTCATTGCTATGGTCAAAAGATTTCATCTGTCATTTTGGTCACTACCTCAGGTCACCTCCATTATCTTCCTCTTCTCCACCCTCTACCTCTGCCATTAGGACATTTAATTTGCTGTTAAGATGGAATTCCATGGATATACAAAAGGGGAAATCTCTGATGCTTATCCTTCTCCCTGCCATCCTTAAGATATAAGGATAATTCTTTGTTCTGTAAAGAGTCAGAGGGAAGGTCCTTCTCTTTTCCCTGCCAAGCCTCCATCAAGCTGGCCCTTGAACACATGGGATACTAGGCAAGCCTATGCCTAGGATGAGGCCACCTCTTATTTGGGTTTGTGAGATCACATAATAGACATCTTCCTTCCCTTCCTGCCCTTCTCCCACCCTTGCCCTGAACCCATGCAGATGGGTATGGTCATTCCTGTGGTGATTGTAGCCAACTTCAGCAGTAGTCATCAATGATTGATTGCCAGACGGAGTTGTCCATAAGGAGAGAAAATACTGGAAATGAGTCTATTGGGCTTTGACTGCTTTGGACTCAGTGGAGATGATATTTAAGTAGCTAATGAATAGTCCCTGTTGCCAATATTCCAAATTCAATGCCTGGAATATTAATTTCTCAGATGATTATAATCACTTTAGAATTCTTGGTTGCTGAGCATTTCCCTTTCTATGCGGGAATAAAGCTTCTCATTTCAAACCTGATACTCTGGGGAACGTTTTTCTCCCTCTCCTCAAAGGTGAGAAACCTTTCAGCAGGGTTCAAAAGTAGGGTTGTTTTTGTGGGGTGCAGAGCCAAGACGGAGAAGGACAGACCTGTAGAAGATCTCCCCAACAGCTCATAAAATACCTGTAAAAAATGACTCTAAACAAATTCTAGAGCAGCAGAAGCCACATAATGATAGAGTTAAAGAGATTTCCAGGGCAAGACAGCCTGGAAGGACAACAGGAAAGGTCTATTGCACCAGTCTCATAACATAGCATAGCCTGTGGAGCACAGCACAGCCTAGGCTGTGCAGCACCAGCAGGAACAGGACTGGAGCAGGCCTCAGGACACAGAATCCTGGCCACAGCAGCAGTTTCCAGATTGTTCAATCCACAAGCACCAAAGATAGCTTCAAAGGTCAGTGACAAAGTGCTTTCACTTGGGTGAGAAGGGAACTCAGTCTGGCCCCAGTGGCAGAAGCAATTGGAGCAGCAGCACCCATTTTTGGAGTCCTCAGCCTAAAGACCCTGGGAAAATTGAGTGGCTGAGCTGGATCTCAGCCCTGAGTGGCAGCCCTGGAATGAGGAGGAGCACTGGCAGTGGAGCTGGTGGAGGCTCTGGAGAGGGAACCCTACTGGCAGATTCTGAGTAGAACAGAGTACTTGTGGTTGCTCATAGACAAATACACAGGCCAGGAGAGAAGTAAACTCCTCTCCCATGACTATGCCACCTTGGAGAACTTGAGAACTTAGAGGCTCCCAGAGTATACCCTTCTCTTGAGACAAAGGATTCAAAAGTCAAATAACTGACTGGGAAAATTCCCAGAAAAGGGAAAAAAGTAAGACTACAGAAGGTTACTTTCTTAGTGAACATCCTTTTGGATGAGGAAGAACAATGCATACCATCAGAGGAAAACCTAAAAGTCAAGACTTCTGTATCCAAAACCTCCAAAAATATGCAGTAGTCTTAGACCATGGAAGAGCTCAAAAAGGATTTTGAAAATTAAGTAAAAGAGGTGGAGGAAAAATTGGGAGGAGAAATGAGAGCAACACAAAAAAATCATGAAAAGCGAGTCAATAGCTTGGTAAATGAGACCTAAAAAAATGCTGAAGAAAATAACATCTTTAAAAATAGACTAATTCAAATGGTAAAAGAGGCCCAAAAACCCAATGAGGAGAAAAAAGCTTTAAAAAGCAGAATTAGCCAAATGGAAAAGGAGGTTCAAAAGCTCACTGAAGAAAATAGTTCTTTAAAAATTAGAAATGGAGCAGATGGAACCTAATGACTTTCTGAGGAAACAAGAAATTACAAAACAAAACCAAAAGAATGAAAAAAATATCTCACTAGAAAAACAACTGACCTGGAAAACAGATCCAGGAGAGAAAATTTAAAAATTATGGGACTACTTGAAAGCCATGATGAAAAAAAGAGCCTAGACATCATCTTTCATGAAATTATCAAGGAAAACTGTCCTGATAATGTAGAACTAGAGGGTAAAATCAATATTGAAAACATCCACTAATCACCTCCTGAAAGAAATCTGAAAAGAGAAATTCCTAGGAATATCATAGCCAGATTCCAGAGTTACCAGGTCAAGTAGAAAATATTGCAAGCAGTCAGGAAGAAACAATTCGAGTATTGTGTCTCAAAATACAGTCAGGATAACACAAGATCTAGCAGCTTTTATGTTAAGGGACTGAAGGGTGTGAAATATGATATTCCAGAAGTCAAAGGAACTAGGATTAAAACCAAGAATCACCTACCTAGCAAAACTGAGTATAATACTTCTGGGGGAAAAAATGGTCATTCAATGAAATAGAAGACTTTCAAGAATTCTTGATGAAAAGATCAGAGCTGAATCAAGAGAAGCATGAAAAGGTAAACAGGAAAGAGAAATCATGAGGGACTTACTAAAGTTGAACTGTTTACATTCCTACATGGAAAGATAATATCTGTAATTCTTGAAACTTTTCTCAGTATTTGAGTAGTTGGAGGGTTTATACACATACAAAAACACACACACACACAGACAGAGGGCACAGGGTAAGTTGAATATGAAGGCATGATATCTAAGAAATAAAATTAAAGGGTAAGAGAGGAATATACTGGGAGGAGAACAGAAGAAATGGAATGGGGCAAATTATCTCTCATAAAAGAGGCAAGAAAAACCTTTTTCAATGCAGGTGGAAAGGGGGGAGGTGAGAGAGAAAAAGTGAAACTTACTCTCATCATTTTTGGCTTAAAGAGGGAATAACATATACACTCAATTTAGTATGCAAATTTATTTTACCCTACAGGAAAGTAGGGGAGAAGGCAATAATTGGGGAGTGTAGAGATGATAGAAGGAAGGGCAAATGGGAGGAGGGAGTAATTAGAAGTAAACACTTTTGGGGAGGAACAAGGTCAAAAGAGACAATAGAATAAATGGGGGGCAGGATAGGATGGAAGGAAATATAGTCTTACACAACTTGACTATTATGGAAGTCTTTTGGAAAACTACACATACATAGCCTATATTGAATTTCCTGTCTTCTCAACGGGGTTTGGTGGGGAGGGAGGAAGGTATAAAAAAAAGAATCGTTCTTCAGGAACCTAAGGTTGGATTGGAATTAGAGCACTGGGAGTATCATTCCCTAATGAAAGAAGAAATTTCAGGGCAATGAAGCTGAGGAAAACCCAGGTAAAGGACAGGAATTGACAATGTTCACCAGTCCCAGAGATCTCAGCCTAGCAATGCTTGTATGTGCTAGATATTTATTCATTGCTGGTGCATGGAGATGAATTATTGAAGAAGATGTTCACATCAACGAGATTGTTGTTTGGTCATTTCAGTCATGTCTGACTCTTCCTGACCCAATTTGTTGTTTTTTTTTTAAGCAAAAATCCTGGAGTGCTTTGATGTTGCCTTATCCAGCTTACTTTATAGATGAGGAAAATGAGGCAAACATGGTTAAGTGATTTGCTCAGGGTCACATAGCTACTCAGTGTCTGAGACCAGTCTTCCTGATTTCTAGACCTAGTGCTCTATCTACTGTGCCACCTGGTTGATCAATAAGGTGATAGATCTTTTAAAGTATTCAACCATTTTTCCAGAAACAGTGAAATGAGTGGTTAGCATTTGCTGGGAAAATTCTTTTCCAACATAGTAACAAAGAATCATATTTATTCATTGAGTTAAGATTTTCAAAGCACTTTCCATATGTAATTGAGGCTTTGATGGAGGTGCAGAACCTGCCAATAGGCTTGCCTGAGGCAACCTTTCCACACAGAGGAAACTAGGCAGTTTGCTTCTTGGAGAATCATGATGATACAGAAAGGAATGTGTTGGAGAAACTTGGGAGCAAGGGTGAACATTTTGTAATTGGTTCTAGGTAGCTCACCATATGGTCGAAGAGAGATTGATTAAAAGCAGAAGCAAGCTTTACCTATGACCACTGTGATTTGTTTTGCATCTGGGAGAACTTGATGATTTGCTGATACCATCTAGTGATATATCATGTGGTAAAGGGGAAGTTCTAAGGGCCCCCTGAGGCTATATTGCCTCAAGGTATATGCCAAGGTCCTTGGTCTTCCCTTTTTCCTTTACCATTCTACATGAAGGATGTAGAGTCACCAACTATAAGCTCTAGGGATCTAGGAGTCGAAATCCAGAGAAGGCTTGTGACATCAATGTCCCAAAGAGGAAGGAGTCAATTTTGGGACTCCAACATCAGAGAAAGATTCACAGGGCAGTTATTCTGTCTGGATATGAACTTGTGGCATCCAATGCTATGGAAAAACTAAGCTAAGTTTTGAACCTAATCACTAATAGACAGATGTGGTATAGGGGAGTATATGCTTTGATATATTAGGGGAAATATTGCTGGCTTGTTCTTACTGTATCTTTAAAGTAAATATCCCTTTGTAAAAACTAATCAATGCTAAGTGTGTGGAACTAGGATACTACTCATAGACCCTTAATAAAGGAGAGAACACAGTCAGTGGGACTTAATGTTGATGGCAATAGAGAAGGGACAGCTGGGTCTCTTAGGGAATCCCCTCTCCTCCTAAGGGGCCTATGGAGTAAGTGAGCTCTGGGAGAGAGGGGCATAGCACACATGTGCACATGTTATCTTGTTGGAGTCTGAAAACAATCTTTGAAATAAATAATGCAGGTATGATTATCTTTATTTTATGACCAGGAAAACTGAGGCTAAGAGACTCTCAGTGATGAGTCTGAGATAGGATTGAAACACGTCTTCTGCGTTCTAATTTTATATCATGCTCATGATATCACTCTGCCTTTCTGCCATGGAAAAGAGAACACTTGGTGTGCCTTCTTTTTATCTGTTAGCAAAGCTTCTAGCAGTCACTAGCCCCTGCCCAGACCTGTATGGATTGATCCCAAAGAGCCAGAGTATTGATTACAATGCCTAAGGCTCCATTTCAGAGCCCAGCTGGTTTCTACCAGAAATTGCTGAAAAACTTGGCTATTAAGTCATGATGTCACCCCACCCCCTTCCTTCAGAAGCCTTGGGTTTCAGAATTTAACCAGAAAAAGAAAGGAAAAACAACATGGAATCAAAAGAATCTTTTGGATCCAACTTTCATTCCTTCATGGTATTTAATTTACGGTAAATGTATTTTACTGGAGTTTTCCGGTAAGAATCACTTTGTCTGCTAAAATAACATATGCTGCTATTTTCCTAATTAATATTAGGAAAATATTCTTTAATGAAGAGTTAATCCATGAAAACTGGTAAAATTAAGACGATTATTAAGAATCTTACAGATTTTGTTCCATGAAAGTATTAAGCATTTGTATTAAGAATATTGTTATAGGATTATTTAATAACTTGCTATCTGTGGTTTTTCTTATCCTTACCTACACTAGGGGGAAGGAAAAAAAATCAAGATGGAGGCAATACTAGGGCTCAGGCTATGGAACTATGGAACAGTGGCAATGGTCATTAGAACAACTCAACTCAGTCATAGTCCCATAGACCCTTCGTAAATCTTTTTAGTAATTCTGAGATTAGGAGATTATTGGATGGCAGAATTGGGCAGCGGTGAGAGGAGAAGAAAGGAGAATGCTTCACTTCCCAACAGGATACTGATACCTAAGCCATCTTTCCAAAACCACCAGGAAACTGGCTTATCTCAACAAACTGGTGGGATTGGTTTTGTGTTAGTTTATTTTAACCCCCCACAGTGCTGAGCAGATTAATCTTTTAGTGAAAGAGTGAATGAGTGAGTGAATGAATGAATAACACCACTGGTTTCACAAATAAGATTTTAGAGTTGACTAAACAGTCTAATTTCCAAGCTAATGTTATTCCAGTTATATCTTTAGCATATACTGTACCTTGACCTCAACACGGTGAGGTCATTTTGGAGGTCATTTTGGTCCCCCTCAAAAACAAAAGACAACCACCTATGACCTTCTCTATGTGTCATCTCCTCCTTTAGAGTATGAGCTCCTAGATTGGTTGGTTGTTGTCCTTCGTTTTCAAAGAGGACCAAAATGACATTACCATTGAAAAGTGAAGTTTCAGAGTGGTCTGACTGTGGCTGACCAGACTAATATGAGCTCGGAAGGTTTGACCACAGATCCAGCACAGATAGAACATTTGAACATTTGGAATGGAGATGGCTCTGGATTTATGTATCTCATGTTTCCTTTGTGCTACTGAGATTCTGCTTTTCTTATAGATAGAGAGTGCCTTCTTTGGCGCAGGTACTTCATGCTGGGCAGTCCTGTATCTGTATCTCTTCTTTCTCACGATTGATACCAAAGTTCATACCAAAGGCCCAAGATCTCCCAGTGCATCCTGGATCATCTCCAACTCATCCTGATGAATAAATGGTCACTGAATTCAGATGGCTCTGGAGGAGAAGTAAGGCTGGTAACCTGCATAGCCCTCCCTCACTCAAAACAAAGTCAAGCGCAAGTTATGTTATTATTTTTCTGATGGCATGACCTTCTTTGACAGTGGAGGATGAACATAAATAATTAGCATATAATCAGTCTTCACGTTCCTAGAAAACGGTGCAAAAGTAAAAAATGCGAAATGTTGACACACATTGAACCTATAGGAAATAGAGGGTTAGATTCCCATGACTATAAAAAACTGTAATGTTTCACTAGAGACTGATGAAAATATTTTTTTAAATAGGTTTTGCAGAATACCTTTCTGCATACAATTTTTTACAACACTGGAAATAATGGACTTAAAAAACCATAGTCACTATGAAATAACTCATAAAATGCAGTACACAAAATAAAATTGCTAAAATGAAAAACATTTTTTCTCACTAGTAATTCCCTGGAATTCTGTGACCTTTTGTACTAACATCTTAGTAAAAACAAGCAAAAACCAAAAACATTAATTTCAGACAATATTCACTTTTCACAACATGAAATCTACAGTATTGTGAATACTTTGTCGATTTATTAACACCAAGCTCGCAGCTGACAGTGTCTGCAGATTTTCTGGTAAATATTTTATATAGCATATTTTTTTTTCCCATCAAGCCATATCACTTAGCTGACTTTGCACACTGGGGCTTAGAACCTAAAGGATTTATGCTATGCTTTGGGGTGTAACTGCAACACAAAATTTGAGTTGTTAAAGCAAACAATGAAAATATTCATTGAAAGCACAGGGAGCTCTTTACAACAGTGAGGTGAACAAGACCAGTGAAGTACCTAATAGGATATCAGCCACACCACAAACTTGCATTGAGGCCCCTCTTCTCCACTGTACATAGACATGAATGTGCATGGCTGCCAATATAGAAGAGAAAATGATGTTACTATATAAATCACTCAAATGCTTGAAGTTATGAAAGTTAAATTGTGAATGTTGGGGATTGATTGCAAATGCACATATGTATGCACATATATTTACAGGTATATTACACACATAGATTCCTACATACATGGTCTTCCCAAAATTCTTAGTGAAATTTTAAGTTATTCAAATTTTAAATTGTACAAAGGATTTTACGACATCTTCTGTATTGCATGTGTGAGTGTGTACATGTGTGTATGTGCATGCATGAGTGTATGGGCATATGTGTATATGACTGTGTACATGTATATGAATGTATGTACATATCTTGTGCCTATTATAGATCTATTTTGGATTTACAATCATCAGAAAACTGCAGCATGTTTACCAAGGTGATAGAGAAAAAGATTTATACTGGCACATTGGAGATGACCATCACTGGGGTTCTAAGTAAAAAGAATTAGAATTCATTTTCACTATTGTCCCTTGTCCCTTTCTCTCCCCCTCTCCTATGCCAGTGGATCCTCTCTCCATAGTCCATTCTTCTCTGTCTAAATTCTCTATCATAGTGTTCCATCCTTGTGTCAGATCATCTTTGGACACAAAAGAAAACATTTTGTTGTGCTTTGATTACAATTGCTTGTCATGATATAAAAGACATAAGATGGTTCTGGGAATCTGAACTTCAGAAATTACTGTGAAGAAGTGAGTCAGTCGGTTAAGAGTCTCCCTTTATAAAAATCTCCCTTCAGTCTTGTAGAAGCCATGGATTGCCATTGAAAACTTAAGTGAATGCTTCATAGAAGGGAAAGTCAGAAGGAAAACCAACTCCCTTTCTTACCCTTTCCTTCTTGCTTTCTGTAGTAAAAAAATAAACTTCAACTGTACATGGAAATGTTCTCTTTTATTTTGTCTTTTTATATTTAAGTTCAGAATATTTTTTTAAAATAGCATTATATGACCAAGATTAACACAAACATATTACTGAAGTGTTGTATATTTGGAATCCATTAAAATAACTTAATCCATGCACAGAAGCAAAGAATGATGCATCCCTTTACATCATGAAAGCAAGATGGCATTTGAATCTTGTGGCCAAAGAAAGATAGATAAAGAAATAGAAGGAAGAAATCTGCTTGAGCAAACAGGAATGGATTGATTGAACCTGGATACCCTATCCTGCTTGCCTCTTAGATGTGGTTTATTGGGTAAAAATAGGCGAGACTAATTACCAAATGTTATGACTTTGACAAACTCAGCCCTGTAGGTAGGGCAAGTGTCATTGATAGTTGGCCCAATCCATTGGTAAACTATGGGGTAATGCAAGGGAAAGAGGGAAACAAAATTAGTGAACAATACAGTGACCTCATGACTTTTTAAAAAGAAGTTTTTCAAGTTGGCTCAAAATGTCAACCATACATATACATATCTAGAATCTCATTTGCACGCTCTCATTATTTACAAACAAACAATTGATAAGAGATATGAGGCATTGGGTTTGTTATGTAAAAGAAGTATGGCAGATAAGCCTATCCTATCCTCCAACACCCATTTCTTCTTGAACCACTAACCTGTCTAATTAAACAAGGCATGGGATGGTAACTTATAAAATATTATCAGACGTGGAGACTGGGTCACCTTGAACACAAATTTTTATTTTTTGATATATTCCATTTTTCTTAATGAAGTCAACATAATATTTTATAAGGCTGCAGTGTGGCATATAGATAGAGTACTATCCTAAGAAACAGGAATAATCAGCATTCAAACGTATCTCTAGGGCTCAATTATCTCGACAATCCTGGGCAAATCATTGAATGGTACCAAGCTTTAATTGTCTCATGTGTAACTATGGCCCCAAGACCATAAATTGTGAACTGATTGGTTATTGATGAATTGCCAATCTGAATCTGAAGAAGTTGTTTTTACTGCAAGTTACCTACAGTGATATAATATGAGGACAGAGAAGCAAATAAACAATCAAATAAGGAAAAAACAAAAAACCAACCAAATAAATACATAAATGACTACAAAAGGAAAAATATGAATGAGAAAAGCAATGGGTCAGAAGGTGTAACTTATTTCCCCAAAGTACAATGCTAACAAATATTAGTGTCAGAATTTTAACATAAATCTCTCTACCAATACCCTGCTCTTTTACTACTGTCAAACACTTTTGCCATCCAATAGTCATTGAATGAGAGAGTACTTTTATCAGCTCTTAAAAGAAAGCTCTCCTAGACCATTACTTTGTGTGATCATCAGAATGTGACTAGCTGCCTGGAGATTCTATACACTAATCATTTGCATGATTTGATAGTCAACTGGCCAATCTCTTTTTGTCTCCCAGGTCAACCCTTCTAATTCCAACTCACCCTACAATGCTCAGCTCAATGGCATAACCCTCTTTTCCTCCACCTTTTGAGTTTCACTTGGGAGTTTTGAAAAAAGACCCTCAGAAGCAGTGAAAAAGGAACTGTAGCATAATGGCAGAATCTTAGATTTATATTCTAGTGAATGAGACATAAAATTAGTAAAATTTTGGAATAGAGGTTAAATTCTAACATCTTTACTTCAACTGAAGTCCTTTATTTTAAGGCTGTGTAAATTTTTATGTTTCAAGTGCATTTCTTATAAATGACATAGTATTGCTTTCTGCTTTTAATTCATTCCACTATGTTCTTCCATTTTGTGGGTGAGTTCATACCCTTAACATTCACAATCATGATCATTTTTTCTGAATTTCTCTCTTTTATTTTCTCATGCCATTCCTCCCATTTACTTTTTGTCCCCTGTTTGTTAGGAAGAGAATGGAAAGAGAGAAGGAGCATGCTCAGCACCAGTTCTCTAGATTTAGTGTAATCTGTTTCTATTCTCCTTCCACCATGAGAAAAGATGCAGTTAGAGGCTATCCTTTGTTTATTATCGTTATTAGCACAGTCATCTTCATGATTCATGCATATAAATGGTAAGCCATAACCATCACAATCCGCTCAGGAAGAAAGTCAGCTAAATGATCTTCCTTTCCAAACGTCCTGTACCTGCCATGAGCAGAACACTAGAGTTTAAAGATTCCTCTTCATAGATAGACTGTGTTTTCCAAATAAACAAACAGACATGTTTATAGGGAGGGTTGACAATAATTTGGTTTATCTGTTGAGTTTCTGAAAATTGTTTATTTTGTAAATCTTTGGTTACTTTTTTGCTTCCATCTGTTTCATGAACTTCGACATCGAAGCTACTCTGAGCCAATGAGATGCATTGTTTCTGGCACTACGAAGCCAAAACAAACAGAGTGTCAGATTGAGGGGTCATGGGAAGTGTGGTGGGTAAATGAAGTTGGGTTAGACCAAAGACTTGGCATGGTTCTTTCTTGTGTGTCATCATTTCCATAATAAAAAAATGAAGAATCTAAACTGTACAGAGCATGTAGGTTAACATTCAAGAGCAATTTTCCTAAAACCCAGGTAGCATGGCAAAAATAAACATAGGGAGCACATATGCC
This sequence comes from Potorous gilbertii, assembly GCA_028658325.1. NCBI lineage: Eukaryota > Metazoa > Chordata > Mammalia > Diprotodontia > Potoroidae > Potorous > Potorous gilbertii. The sequence continues at coordinate 7,240,077 of CM053770.1, read as the reverse complement.
CAGGTTCAAAGTAAATGTTTTGTTTCCAGTGTGAACTCTTTCAAGGGAAAATAAGCTTATTCATTTGGACTTCTGAAAACTTAGCACAACCAAGATCCTGAGCTATGGCATGCATTCATCATAACACAATGGCAATGTGGGACAGGGAAGAGGGTTAAGAAAACCTGGGTTCTAGTTGTACTTCTGACACATGCTAGATGAATATCTGTTTACTGGATTCAGGTGGCTCTGGAGGAGAAGTGAAGTTGGTGACCTGCACAACCCTCCCTCACTCAAAACAAATTCAAGTGCAAGTCACATCATCATTTCTCTGATGGTACGGTCTTCTTTGGCAATAAAGGATGAACACACACACACACACAGTTGTATAATTAGAGGCAAGTCACTTAATTTCCCATAACCTCCAACTCTCTCTGACTATAAGCAACAGATAAGCTGCTTTATCCATTTAAAAGATTTCCACACCAGTAGTTCCCTTCACAATGAGAGAGTTCCTTCATTTGATTTATTTCCCCATCTCTCTCTCTCTCTCTCTCTCTCTCTCTCTCTCTCACACACACACACACACACACACACACACACTCATATAGACACACAGACTTACAATAACACGCACACACAATGAACACTCTAAAAAGAGTCATTTCACTGTAAGATACTAAATGATACTACTTTTCAATATATTATTTTTAAAATTTAAATTATTTTTTGTTTAATTTTAATTTCATCCAATAATGAAGTAGTAGAATGGACAATTTCAGCTACCTTCAATCTTGAAGATTAAGAGCTAAGGTCCTCAACAGTATCACTCCTTCCAAATAGAAGTCATGGATAGTAATGTCAGAGTGGACATGCTAGTCAGTTCTTCTAGACATTTTTGAATTTACAAAGTTTATTGACTCAGGCACTAACTCATTTTGCAGATCCCAATTCCTGGCCCTGAGGACTTTTCAGTCATGGCACATTATGTGTAAGGTGACAGTCATTCCTATAAAAATGTGATTTTGTTGTGCAACTGTATTAGACACCATAAATACCTCCACACAGACTCCGGATGACATTAAGGTGTCAGCACTGGTAGTTTGAAATCTCTAGATAACCAAGCCCTGGCGAACGGAGAATTCAGTTCAGCTAAGGAGGAAATCAGGACAACAAAAATGTGTTAGTTCCCAGAGCTTAACAAAATCACTCGGAATGCAGTAATGCCCACCCTAACTTCTTCTTTCTGTCATGTTTTCAACTTCACTATTCCAAAGGGAACACATTTCTGATTGAATCATGTAAATCAGGGAGAAGATGAGATATGGTCAACGTGTATTTCTTTTATAATGAAATTCTGTGTGTACCCACCCATGTAATTATATAACCCTCAACTCCCTGAGTCACAATGCACAAAGCAATGCTTTTGTTCTCAAGCCTGCTTCTTGACTTATTTTGAGAGGGATGAAGATTGGGTCCGATAGTTTGGCATAGGGTTATTGACTTACTGATTTCCCATTTTGAAGGATTATGTCAGACACAATGAAGAGCTTAGAATGGAAACTTCTTGAGGCCAAGACACTATTTTATTACTGTCTTCTGTCTCTGCACTCTGGCACCTGCTTGTTGGTTGATTGGCAAACTGCAGAATAGAAAACTGTGCTTTTAAAATTCAGTTCATTGACTAAGGCAGACGGACAGTTCCCTCTGGGGGTGTTCTTCATTTAGCCACTAGTTAGGTCACTGACTAACTTGATTCAAAGTCCCAAAGGGTCAGGGCACTTTACCTGATGATGCTAAGGAGCTATGACTTTAAAAGAAATCCTGCCTGGGCCCTGCCCTTCAGCTGTGCCTCTGAGAAAACAAATTGAATTTCCTGACTCCAAATGGCAAACTGGGCTATTACATACTTTGTAATTTCAAAGAGCATCTGTCATCGCACAAAGACAAATATATTTCTCAAAGAAACATCTGGTGCTTTTTGAAATAAGCCTCAGGCCTCTGCGCAATGAATGAAAAATGTGCTATAGATAGAGTGTTATTTCATGTTGCCTTTCATTTAATCAACTGAGTGTGGAATGTTTGTATTGAATTAACCATCACAAAAATACTGGCCTTCTCCAAGTGGTTGGAGAACCTTGGGTTTTCTTGGGGAATGGGGGCCAGGAGGGAGGAGCTGGAAAGGAAAAGGTATGTTGGAGTACAATAATAAATAAGGACCACTGGAATGTGCTAGCTTTCAGTTCTCTGCTGAACTCCTTCTTTACCTGGATAATATTTTAGGGGGATTTCAGATGTGTAGCACTCCCACCACTGGTGGCAACCAATGATTTACCCTGGGCACATGCTTTATCAAACCAGGATTATGGTGAATTCCCATTTCTAAAGTGTTTTAAGGTTTCCTGACATTTCCCTCACAACAGGCTTGTAGAGTGGAAAGCATTCATTTATCATCCCATTTTACAAAGCACAAAACTTTTAGGCACAGGTGTAACCAGGTCCAAGAGACTTAGAGAAGTTAAATTGCCCAAGATCATACAATTAATGAATGACAGACAGTTTCTCCCATATCATAGTATCATTTACATCCTTCCAGATAATCCAGGTGCTGTTTGCATCAGCACTTACACACTTTGAAAGGCAAAATATGGATTTATAGTATTGTCCATAGAGATAACACTCTGAATTATTTCATGGGATGGAAAAAGAACTGAGAAAATAGGAAATAGGAGGAAGAGATTGGGCCAGGTTTCATTAAAAAGATGCAGGCAGTACTTCCAATAGACCTTTCCAGATACTTCCTGATACTAAAGGCTCAGACCCTCCCAGAAAGAAAACTATCATTTCTTTTTTTTTTTTTTAACAATTTTCAACTTTTTTATTTAAAGTTTTAAGTTCCAAAATATATCCCTCCCCTTTTCCTTCCCCTTCCCCCCCCCGAGATGGTAAACAATCAGATATAGGTTGTACATGTGCAGCTATGTAAAACATTTCCATGTTAGTCATTTTGTATGAGAAGATTCAAATTAAAGAAAAGAATAAGGGAAAGAAAGTGAAAAATAGCTTGCTTCAGTCTGTATTCAATCATATCAGTTCTTTCTCTGGAGATAGGATACATACTTCATCATTAGTACTTTGAGATTGTCTTGGATCATTGTGATGCTGAGAATAGCTAAGTCATTCACAGTTCTTCATCGAACAATACTGCTATTGAAGTGTACAATGTTCTTCTGGTTCTGTTCACTTCACTTTGCATCCATTCATGCATTTTCTTTCCAGAAACAATCATCATTTCTTAGGAACGGAAATTGCTACTGACCCAAAAAGCAATGGGAAAGAAGAGGAACAGTAGGTAAAAATAGGCAACAACTTTTCATAGCAACAACTTCCCCCCCAAAAAAAGTGGAAAGGAAGGAGAATCACCGTTAGGGGAATGACTAAACTAATTACAGTATATGAATTTAATGGAATATTATTGTGGCATAAGAAATGACGCAGTGGACAGTGGTAGAGGAATCTGGGAGGACCTCCATGACCCAGTGTGAAGCAAAGCAAGCAGAGTTTTAAGAATATGCATATGACAACAGTATTTTAGAGGAAAAAAAACTTTGAAAAAATTTAGAACACTGATTAATATATTAATAAACTTCATATCTAGAGGACTGGAGATGAATCATACCACCCACCTCCTGCCAGAGCATAGGAACTTAGGGTTAACATATGGAAAAATAGCAAAGATAACAAAGAAGGCTATATTTACATAGCATTTTAAGATTTACAAAGCTTTTTAAAATATTATTTCATGCTATTCCCACAATACCTTGGAGGTAGACATTATTACTACTTCTTTAGGGGTACTTAATAATTGTGTATGGTGCTGAGGTGACTTGTTTACAAGAGCTGGAATTAAGTATGCTATCGGGGCAGGCAGGACTGGAAGCAAGCGTATGATGGTCACAGAGAAAGAGGGAAGAAGTAGCCAATGAGCAGCTTGCATATGAATGGCCAAAAAGAAGCAGAAGATTGAGGCAGCCCAGTACAGGGAGGAAAACAATCTAGAATCCCCAAGGATCAGCAAATCCTCCCTCTGATTCTTAGGACCTGTGTGACCTTGAGTGACTCAGTTCACTTCCCTGGGCCTCAGTTTCCTCACCTGAAAAATAAAGGTGTTGGACAAAATGGTTTTTGAGATTCCTTTTAGCTCTAGACCTGTGATCCTATGTATTTTCTAGGGGAAAGCCCCCTACACATTGAGTGAACCCTTTGATGAGGAATTTCCTAGGAAGGCATGAACAAGAGTAGTTTCTAATAGGAAGGCTTAGATGAGCTACCAGGTTAGAAGACCATGGACCCAACAGAGTACTAAGTCTATGGCCCTTCGGCACAGAGCCTCCAGGGGCCCATGCAATGATCCAGAATTCTCTGTATAAAAACCTAAATTAACCCTCCCCCCCCACAACGTGTCGGAAACTTTTGTGAGCTCAACTCCCTGCCTAACCCGGCATCCTTCCCAGAGAGACAAGAATGCTCCACCCCTTGAATTGCTCCCTTGATTGCTTATTTCCGCTACATGCTTTTCCAGCTCCAAGTGCCATGGACCCTGTTTTTCCAGTCTGTTGTTGTGTTTGCATCCTGGGGTACTCCTTGCAGTATTTTCACTTCCTTTATTTTCTGTGCTTGATGGGTCTTCATCAGTTTTATAGTTCTATGTGCATTTAGAAACTTTATATAAGGTGCAGGTAGCGCTGTGGCTGGCAAAAGCAGATGTCTGCTGGATACTCACAGTCCCTTCCAGCCTTTGAGTGAGGGGCTGAATCCCTCTGAATGTCTCCTAAACACTCTTCCCTTTGAAATGCTCCAGGGCCTCTGTGAATGCAATGGCTGAAAGATGTTCCACCTCCAGTAAGACTAAAGAGGGTGCGAGCTTATGCAGACATTCCGGGATCAGTGTGGAACATCTCACTTGGGGTATTCTGAAGAGAGTCACTCTCCTAAGCCTGTCATTTTCTAAAAGTTTCCTTCTTTGGGATCATGGAAAACTTTTGGGGTGACCATCATTGTTACAAGAGCATTTTGCCCATGGCAAGAGCTGGTTAATATTTATTGAGTTGGGAAGGCAGCTTCATTCTGTTACCCAGGGCTGGACGTATACTGTGAAAAAGGTAACTGCTTAAGGAGTATTGTGAGACCCACCTGGGCCACAACAATCCCTGGATGATTTGGTTGCCTGGGGGCCAAAAAAACAATTCTTAGGGACTGAGTAGAGTGTTGTGCAGAGGAGGGTGAATGTAGGAAAACTTGAGTGTGAGCAGATAAGAGGCAGCATAAAGGAACTGGGACAAAGGTAAGGTGTAACAATGGAGTTCTGCCCAGGGAGAAGAGCTCAGAGGAGTCTTAGTGGTGTTTGTCCCCTTGGAGGACAGAAAACATGTCCTAGAGGAGAGGGGAGGCAGGATTGACACAGAAAGGATGGGCATGAGAGAACTCCAGAGATGAGGACAAAGAGAAAAAAGTCAGACTTGTTAGTATTCTCTCTTCTGACCTATGTTAGATTCTAGAGACTTCAGTGATGTTTCTACCCTATCAGACTGCAAGTTCCTTGTGGGCAGGACTATCTTTTGCTTCTTTTTGTATCCCCAGTGCTTAGAACAGTGCCTGGTACATAGTAGGTGCTTAATAAATATTTATTGATTGATGATCATTTATTTGCCATATTTTGCCACAAAGCTATTCTGCTTGAGGTAAACAAGGGCTTGGAGATCATCTATTCCTATGAGCAGTTTCTGGGGGTTGTGGTCTGACTTCAAATGGCATACACAGTTGGGCCAAAATCTAGAATGAAAGCTTGTGTTCTCCTCTAAAGGTGAAACAGGAAAGTTTCCCAGTGCTCAGCCTGAGCTGGCCTTGAGAACCTCGAACAACAAAACACTCCAAGGAAGCAGAAACATGTCCAACCCAGACTTTCACTGCAGCAGTGCAGAAGAGCCCAGGTCTAACATCAATTCCAAAGTCATGCCTGAGTGAGCAAACAACAAAAAAGAAGCCCACTGTAAAAGACCATATTATGGCAACAGAGGCTCTCAAGATGCAAACCCAGAAGGAGCAAATGATTCCAGCAAATCTACATAGAAAGTTTCAAGGAAAAATAGCTTAGATACAAATTCAACTCAATTCTTGGAAGACATAATAAGGACTTTTAAAAATGATCTTTTTTTTTTTAACAAAGGGAATGAGAGCACTGGAGGGGGAAATTGGAAAAGAAATGAGAGATAGAATGAGTTGGACAGGGAATTAATAATTTAACACAAGAACTACAAAACCTTGACCAAGTAAACTCCCTGAAAATTAGAAAAAATAAGCTGGCAGTAGACAAAATATTATTTGGGGGACACAGCTATGCAACCTTCAAAAATGGTATTGTCAGTATTCTTCTCCCTGATAATGCCCCCTAAATATTATTTTGCACCCTTATCCACAGGTCAGCCAGCTCTAAGGAGGCTATCCAAAATCACAGTATGAAAACTTCACTTTAGAGCATATGCTCCCCTCCAGCAGGAACACCCCTTTCCATTGGAAAACATCTTTCCCCTCAGTAGGAGTGTACCTTTCTGCTGGAGCTTCTGCTTTCTGATGAATGGACCTGTGTCTCTGTGCTACCCAGTGAAGTGCCACCCATACACGAGTTATATTCTATGGCAGTGTATATGCCTGAGTTGTATGTCAGGCCTCCTTTTCCTCTTCCCCCACCCCATTACTTGTATTAAGCTTTGCATTGAATTGACTCCTATTGTCTTACATATTATTCTCAGCACTCACACTCGTTAAGAGTTGTTTTCCCTTATGGTGAATACATCTTTCCTTAAACATCAACTCGGTACCTGGACAAGAACTTAACCTACTGACAGCCACACCTAGAGTGGAGGAGTTTGACACTGCAAACCCATTTGCAGAGTGAATCAATTTGTAGAAAGCAAGGGTCAACAGGGAACTCTACGTGCTTCCAAGAGGGACTCCTTCATGCCAAAGTATCTGATTATATGTAAATACATGCATGTATGTGTGTTGTGTCCATGTACATATATTCCTTTGGATTTGATGAGTGCAGAAATTTGTTTTGTTTCATGATACATTTGTAACAGGGATTTTGTTTTTCTTTCATCCTCAATTGGAAGGGGAGGAAAAGGAGGTATATTTTTGTTAATTAAAATAATGAAGAAGACTATGTCTGCTTCAAGAGGGTCCAAACCTGTTCATCATTGAAAACTGCCTCCATGATACAGTTCATGTAATTCACTGGGAATTATCCATATCAAGAGTTCCTGCCCTTCTTCATGATAGAAAGTCACTTTCTTAACTCTTGATTCCTTGGGAACCTCACCTGCTTCAGATGCCAGAGAAGAGTGAAAAAAGGATGGCTCTCTCATCTTCAAAGAAGAACAACCACATATCAGTTGCTAACCATGACCTGTCCAAAGAGTTTCAGGGGAAGCCTCATACAACTGCCTTGTCTACTCAACCTCCAGGCTCAAAGGAATTCATGTAGTTAGTCCCAGCATGTGTCTAGGTCAGACATACTTTTTTCCTTTGAGTAAATCTGTAATCATTTATTCTTCATAAGTTTAAATTCAAGTTCAAATGTAGTTCAGAAAATCAAATTATGTAAACAAGTTAACAAAGTAACTTAATTTCCTTTGTATCATCTCCATGATGTAAACGTATCAAAATGAGATGAGCCATAGGTGGAATAAGCCAAGCTAATCAAATTGACTGAGGAATGTCTTCCTCAAACTGATGAAAATAAACTATGGAAAAATGTTGATGGTAATCCTGCAGGGCTTTACACTTGACCCAGGTGCTAGGAAGGGTTGGCTCAGGAGACACGCACTTACAGTCCTCTGAGTGGAGCATAAAGCATCAAGTCAGCTCCTTGGTTGCTTTGGCTACATGATAACAGGAAACCGCTTAGACTTTTCTCTTTTAAAACAATGTATCAGTCGTTTGTTACTTGCTTGTACCACTTATCAGACAAAAGGATTGACTAGTTTGGAACATGTAGGGTCTACTGTGGGCATGGGAATCTTTTCCTATATCCCAGATTCAATCTCTTCTCTGCTAAATGAGAGGGTTGGACATTAGGTCCCTCCCAGTTCTAATATGCCATTTTCAATTATCAGTGAAAATTAACATAGTTTTAAAAACGATTCTAAAGCATGATTTAAGAGTCAGTAGTACTTACAAAATTTGTAGTTAACTGGAAAATATTTAAAAGGAAATCAATCATATATCCCATTCTTTAAAATTAGATAGAACCTTGACAAACACTGAATTATACAAAGTATTTGTATAGACTATTGGATATTAAGGTGGGTATATGTATGTGCTCTCTCTTCCTCCTTTTTCTCTCTCTTCATATATATATACATATATATATATATACATATATATATATATGTATATATATATATGTATATATATATAATATATATGTGTGTGTGGTTATTGTAAACATTTATTAAGAACCTATTATGTACCAAGTACTGTGTTAAATGATAGATATACAAAAAGAGACAGAAAAAAACCCAGTCCCTGCTTTCAAGGAACTTACAATCTAATAGGGGAGCTAACAAGCAAACAAATATATAGAAAGTAAGCTATATACAGGATATATAGGAAATGATTAACAGAGGGAAGACACTGGAGTTAATAGGGGTTGGGGAGGCTTCCAGTAAAAGATGGTTTTATAGTTGGACTTAAAGGAAGCCAGGGAGATCAGTGGTCAGAAAGGAGGAGGGTGAGTACTCTAGGTATGGGGGACAGCCAGAAAAAATGCCCAGAGCAGAGAGAGATGGAGTATCTTGTTTGTGGAACAGCTAGGAGGCCCACATCATTGGACTGAATAGGGGGTGATGGGAAGTAAGGTGTAAGAAGGCTGGAAAGATGGAATGGGGCAGATTATGAGGATCTTTGAATTCTAAACAGAGGGTTTTGTATTTTTGAATCTAGGTTTCATCATGGACTCCCCTTCATTTCTCTCTCTCTCTCTCATCTTCTATACCCAATCTATTGCCAAGGACTTTGACTTTGAGGACTTTACCTTTGAGACATCTCGCAATATTCCCCCTTTTCCTCTAACACTGTCCTGCTCTGGGGCAGGCCCTCAGTACCTCTCACCTGAATTGCTGCAATAGCCTCCTGGGGGCTCTGCCTGCTTCCAGTCTCTTGCCACTCTAATCTCTCTTCCACTCAGCTGTCAAAATGATCTTCCTAAAATGATGAGGGTCTAATCCTGTATCACACAAACACACACACACACACACACATACACACACACACCTCAGTAAAATCCAGTGACTCCCTATTACCTCTAAGATCAAATGCAAAATTCTCTGCTGAGTGTTGAAACTTGCCCCTCCCTGGAATGGTCTCTCTCCTCGTCCCTATTCTCTAGTTTCCTTCAAGTCCTAACTAAAACCTCAAATTCTCCAAAGAAGCTGAGGTGCAAGAAGTCCTTCTCCAAACTCCTTAATCATGGCACCTTTACTTTGTTGATTATTTCCAACGAATCTTCTATATAACTTGTTTATATGTCGTGTTTTGTACATTATGTCCTCCATTTGAGGGTGAATTCCTTGAGGACAGGGACTATCTTTTCCTTTTTTTGTATCTCTAAGCATATGCTTGGCACATTGTGGGCACTTAATTGTTGTTCAATGATTGACCATCAATGATCCAGACAGCTCTCTAAGACTCTAGAGAACATGCCAACTTGCATTGGCATAGGAAATTTTATCATGTGGGAATTCCCTATAAGAATCATGGGTTCAAGCCTAACTCTTTCTCTAACAATGTGTTAACTTTAGTAACATAATTTATTGAGTCCATGGAATGTAAAAACTGAAAAAAAAATCAAATGTTAAGAGAAAATAATCTTTGAAGCAATCCAGACATTTATTGCTTAAGACAACTAATTCCCTTTGATGAGATCATCCATTCTGATCTGGAAGGACACTAGAACCCATGTGAATAACAGCTAGACTGATTGACTCCTGAGACCAGCTCTGATGCTTCCAAATCTAATCAGAGCCCAATCTCAGCCCACTCAGATCCTTCTTCACTTGACAACTGGAAAGCACAGGTCCACCCAAAGCTGAATTTTGTATCCAGCTGTTCAACATATTAGAAAATAAATGCAGTGAGGAACAATGGCCCAAGAAGACCCTCCCTGGCCCCACTGACTGTGGAAAAAAGAGTTTCAACAAAGTAAAATCCATGAGCACCCTGACATGGGGAATATTGTGTCAGCCAGTCAACCAGGCAGCAGTTGTTTACTTCCAAATATGGGGTGGGGTGGGGTTTGTGGTCTCCAGTAAGAATTTATGCTTCTGAAGAATGAGGAAGGTCTCTTTATATGTGCTCCAGGCAAACTTCGCCTTTGCCCATGCCATCCCTTCTATGCCCTCCCTACTTTGCAAGGAGAGAATTTGATTTCCTGGTACAAGTTTCTGTGGGTATAGGATTAAATTCATATCACTTATTCAGGCAGGTTTGGAAGACAGCCTGCATTCAAGTGGTGGAAAAATTGGAAAAAATCTGATTGATGAGTGTAGGTGCCCACTTGTTTGGAGAACTCATATAACACAAATTTCACTTGTACAAAGAAGCTTATGTCACTCAAGCCAAATCACTGCCTTCTCTGGCAATTCATTGAGTTTTCTAAGGAATTCAACTACAATAACTATAGAGAATCATATGGAACTTTAAAAGTTACACAGGAACAAAGAATCAAATCTGGATGGAAACACAGAAATTATTAAATGCCTACTCTATATGAGACATTGTGCTAGGTCTTGGTGATACAAAGACAAAAACCCAATGGTTCTTGCCCTAAAGGATCATTCATGGCAGTGGGGATGGGGGCTTGAGAAAGGAGAGAAAATGTCTACATAAATGTACAGATGACTTACAAAATGTATACCAGATGATCTCGGGAGGGGGGCACCAAAGGACCAAAGTGAGGGAAGGGGACCCAAAGAGCACTTCATATAGACAGTCATGCTTAAATTAAGTCTTGAAGGAGGGATTTTACAAAGGGTACCTTTGGGAGGCATTTGTTGCCCCACACTCCCAACAGAGGGACAGAGGGTTGTAATGAGTTGTGAGTACCAAACCTATGAAGTCGTGTGGAGACAATACATTACTGGCATGTGCCACAGCAAGTCAAAGTCTCAGGGACAGGAGATGAAATGTCATATATGTCATATACAGCAGGAAGACCAGCTTGTCTGGACCTTCAAACACAGGAAGGGGAATAATATGTAAATGAGGTTGAGTCCAAGTTGTAAAGGTTTAAAATGCCAAACCGTGGTTCTTATATGTGATCCTAGAAATAATAGTGAGCCCGTGGAGCTTATTGACTAAGGTAGTTCATGCGATCAGATTTGCACCTTAAGAAAACTACTTTTGCAACAGTGTGGTGGGTGAATGAAAGAAGCAAACAACTGAAGCAGGAAGACCAGTGAGAAGGTTATTACAACAGGCGATGAGAGGTGATAAGGGTTTAAACTAATATGGCAGCTACATGAGTAAAAAAAATATAAATGGGGACAAGAGTTGGTATAAAGGTTAAAAAAGAAAGATTTGGTAAGTTCACAGTTGTATGAGGTGAGAAATATTGAGAAGTCAATAGTAACGATAAGATTACAAACCTAGGAAACTAGAAGTATTTAGAACAGAATAAGAGAAAAGGAGTTTGAGAGGTCTGTGGGACCTCCATCTTGAAATAACCAATAGGCAATTCATGACAGGATTCTGGAGCTCAGGAAAGATGCTGGGGCTAGATAGATGGATAGAGATATATAGATAGATGCATAACTACAGAGTTACAACTATGGAGAGGGAGAGGGAGAGAAAGAGCCATGGGATTTCATGAAATCACCAAAAGAAAGTGTACAAAGAGAAAAGTCGTCCCATTGCAGAGGTATGGAGACTTATGCACAGCTAGGGAGCATAATATGGATATTATATCAGCAAAGAAGACTGAGAAGTACAGACAGGCAGGAGAGAGAAATGAAAAGAAAACCTAGAGAAGAGTGTCTAGGAAGAGAGTATGGTTTTCAGTATCAAAGATCATATTAGTTCTTTTGTACAAGAAGACTCAAATAAAAGAAAAAGACTGAAAATGAAAAAATAGTGTGCGTCAGTCTGTATTCAAGCAATTGGATGAGAATCTTTCTGATTGGCCAGGGAAACTTCCAATCCTATGGTGATCTCAAAAGGCCAGCAACCCCATGAAGTTTTGAAAACTAGTCACAGGAAAGGGATTATCTTTGTTTGGCTTAGTGTCAGAGAGCCAGACTAGAAGCAATTAGAGGGAGTTGCAGAAAGAGAAACTTGCAGATGACTAAGAGAAAACTTCCTAACAATTAATGCTGTTCCAAAATCAATGGGAAAGCTCAGGATTGTAGATTAGGGATGGAAAAGATCTTAAAAACTAGTTAGTCCAGTCTCCTCATTTTACAGATGGGGAAAGTGAGGCTGAAACACATAAAATATGTAAAGTGCAAAACATCAGTTACCCAGGCCCTCTGAGTCCACATTAGTCCTCTTGCTGCACTATTTTCTCCCACTGGAGATCTTTGAGGAGGGTTACATGCTTACTTCTCAGGAATGGGGGTGGGGTGGGGGGGTCAATCCATCATTAAGTACCTATTGGTGCTTGACATTGTGTTAGAGCTTGGGATTCGAAGAGGAAAACAATCCTTGGACTGGACTCCTCCAGTCCAACTTCCTAACTAAAGTTCCTCATCTTCAGAAATCTCATAATCCCACAAGATTTCATCAGGTTTGGTATTCACAAATCATTAGAACTCACTGTCCCTCTGACTGGAGGGCTGGAGGGTGGAGCAAACAATTCCTCCCAAAGTCTCCTTTCAAGGAGGACTGCTAGGACAATAAGCTCTTCGTTTCTCACCAGCTCACACTCCTTGGACTGGATTCCATCACCCTCCCTGCACCAGGTACCTTCTCCCCCAAACCCTTTTCAACTTCCTTTTGTGGATGGTTTTTGCCCATTTGATTCTGAAGTTCCTTCAGGGCAAACACGATCTTCTGCTCTATTATCAGGGAAAGCATCCAGCCTTTGGGAGGCATCAGCCCAAGGCCTGCATGGATTTCCTTTTTTTCACTGCTGGGAACCTTTTCACTATAGCAACTTTCCAGCCTTCTACTTGCCTCCTGGTACAATCACACCCAAAGAATAGCCCAGTGTCAACACTGGTCCCTAGAGGGGTTTCTCTTTAAACACTACCTCTGGGCAGTATGTTTGCAAAATGTAGCCAGGAATTAAAAAAAAAAGTCTTCAGGATTGTCAAAAAAATGAGTTCCACTTGCAAAATGGCATTAATTTTGCATTTTCCCCCTATTATAGAAGAACATACACTTTTGCAGAGCTGACAAAATGGGGGTGTAGTGGATAGAGGGTCAGAGTTCTGGACGCGGAGTCGGGAAGACCGAATTTCAAAATTCACCAGGTGTTTTCTCTCTCCAAGCTCCTTATTTCTCACCTAACGCAACTAATAATAAGAACGGTTTAGAAAACAATTTCACGTGTATCATCTCATTTGATTACCAAACAACCTTATAATTTAGGTGCTATCTTTATCCCTAGTTTACCGATAAGGAAACTGAGGTTGCAAGGTGAGTCATTTGACCTCATCACTTCTACTGTTACTGTCAGTCTTGTGTTTAACTGAAGGAAAAAGAATCATCTGGGAAAAAACCGGAAATGTGTGCTCTTCCTTATCTCTTTCTTGAAGTCCTGCCCGGACTATTTATCTCATCTCTAAAAACAAATGATGTTACTGGAAATATTGGTGCACTCTTTATTACCTAATCAGACCAGCACTGGTAAGATCTGGCAAGGAGATGAAACTGAGGAATGACTAATCACTTTGTTTCACTTCCCTTCAGAAAACAAAAACATTGGGGAGGAGACACCATCCATTCACAGGACAACACTCAGTGTCTGGGACTGGCTGGCTGCATGGCGTGCCAAGAGAACCACCCATTTAATGCTCAGTGTGAATTAGTACTACCTACCTCTGACTTGATGCTTCCTAAAAGATATTTGGTAGCAAAATGAATGTGAGGACATTTGAATGGATAATTTGAGCTTTCAACGTGTTATTTTAATAGAGTTTTTTAAAAAATAATGTTTGCATTCTTTAAGACCAAAAATAAATTTATACCTTTCTATCTCTAAAGACCAAATATGCATAGATAGATAGAATATTTATCTATGTCTATACTATCTGCCTATCTATCATCTATCTGTCTATCTATCTATCTACCTACTAGCTCTTCTTTTGTGCAAAGAAGTGGAAACTAAGTAGATGAACTTCAACTGTGTAGTGACTGAACAAACTGTGATATCGAAATGTAATAAGACTACTTTTCCCCATAAGAAATGATGAAAATGACATTCAGAAAAAGCCAGGAAGACTCATCTCAACTGCAACAGAATGATAAAAGCCAAGCCAGAAGGACAATATACTGTAGTTACAGTAATGTAAACAGACAAACAAAAACACTTCAAGTAAATTGAACTTGATCTAATTGCAGTGGCCACCCTTGGCTCTAGAGATGAACTAAGAAGATCAATGATCCTCCTCGTGGCCCAGAAGAAGGAGACTAGGGGACAGGAAATTTCATACATTGTTGCATATTGTCTCTATCAGTTTTTTTCATTTATCATTCTCCCTCTTCCCACACTCTTCTTATAAGAGAGGGGTCGATAAATGAGTAGGGAGGGGTAGAAGGGTTCTATAAAGAAATTACTAGTATGCAAAAATGAAAAAAAAATCAATAAATCTCACTTTAAGTCAATGAACAAATAAATTTATACCTCAAAGATGAACTGAATCATGCCTATGTTAACCTAATTAGAGAATCCTCACTAATCTTAGTAAGAACTGACCTTTTTACTTGCATTCTACTTGCATAATCTCCTTTGAACCTGTGAGATAAGTACTCACAGGGTATAGAAATCTATCTTGCTCTACAAGAAAAGGGAGAAGGTGGGAATAAGAGAAGGGAGGGGTGTGATAGAAAGGAGGGCAGATCAGGGGAAGGGGTAATCAGAATGCATGGTGTCTTGGGGTGGGGGAGGGGAGAGATGGGAAGAAAATTTGGAACTCAAAATTTTGTGGAAATGAATGTTGAAAACTAAAAATAAATAAATAAACCTTAAAAAGAGGTAAGTACTTACATATAGCTATCCTCAGTTTACAACTTTGGAAACTGAGGTTAATGGATTGTCCATTATCACACAACTAGTTTATATCTGAGGCAGAATTGGAACTGAGGGCTTCTAGTGCTAGGCTCATTCTGTCACTGCCATCCTAATGAGAATTTGACACACACTGTCTAAATGTCCACTCTGAGAAAGAGTGGGGGCTTTGACTTTCATAGTTTTCTGTACACTTAACTGAATCTCATTCCTGTATATGTTAGGTAGAACTGAAGGCACCTGTGAATTTATTGATATAGGGAACTCAGAGAAGCCTTCCCACTTTCAAGGCAACTAACACCTGCTCTGTCATTTATAATCTTTGAGCACTGCCTGGGGGCACTTTCCCAGGGTAACAGCCAGCATGTGTCAGAGTGAGGATGTGACAACTCATCTTCCTGACTCCAGGGCTGGCTCTTCTCCATTCCTCCATGACGCCTCTTAGACTTTTTAGTACCTTTGGAAGGGGGAGAGGGAAGAAACAGAGGCATAGCCTCCATGAATAGAAGTCTTCAAAAAAATACTTTGATTTATGTTTGGTTATTTACCTCTCACTATTTTTTTCTAATCTAGTCCCCCTTCTTGCTCCCAGGTAGTTAAAGGTGAGAAGATACAGACCTTTTAATCAAATCTAAAGCATAGACTATCCTACAGGATCCCCAAGTGAAATTTGACAGTACAAATGGGAGAGGGATTAGGTAGTTTGAGGAGCTTCATTCTGGGAGAACTGAGGTGGGAAGGGAAGGCCATGGAGAAGTCACTGAATTATGTTTATGTGGAGGGTGGAGATGTTTGTCTGGATCTTTACAAGGGATTGCCCTCATGCATGCCTGGAATGCCCTTCTTCCTCACCTACATGCTTAAGAATCCCTAGTTTCTTTAATGCTCAGGTCAAACACCATCTAAGGAAAGCTCTCTGGATGCTTAGGTCTCTCTTCAAATTACATCAAGGTTATTCAGTATACATACTATATATGCACATGTTCTCTCTCCCAGTAGAATGAAAGTGCCTTGAAGGTAGGGATTCTTATATTTTTGTCTTTCTTTTCTCAGCACCTTGCATGTGTTTGATAAATATATGTTGACTTAACGAATGAGCACATTGGAGAAGAGTTGATCAGCTAAAGATATTGGAATCAAATTTAGATATTATCATAAATAATGTGCTAAGAATAAACGTTCAGAGGTCCTTCAATCAATATAGTGATGGGGATGTGCCAACAGAGTTTGGGGACAGTGACCATGAGGCACTGGGGAATGGTTGACATTTAATGAGATCACGACTTTGGCAACCAACTTACAGACAACAAACTGAAAAAGTTTCCTTGATTGAATAACCCCAAGGTGATGCTGACCTAAGGCCTATAATTACTCATTGTGTAAGTGATATTTAGATTTTTCCTCAGGATGGAATTTATGTCCTAAGTTACACCGTTTCATACCAAACATCAAATGGCTTCTGAGAAGAGAAGGGGAGAGAGGACTGAGCAGAC
Source organism: Potorous gilbertii (assembly GCA_028658325.1). Classification (NCBI taxonomy): domain Eukaryota; kingdom Metazoa; phylum Chordata; class Mammalia; order Diprotodontia; family Potoroidae; genus Potorous; species Potorous gilbertii. Next base: position 7,223,319 of record CM053770.1, on the reverse strand, counting down.
GGCCAAGTTAGTACATGCAGAGGCAGAGCTGAGCTAGAAAAACAAAACTAATTCTTACACAACTGATCACCAAACATGTGTAAGCAAAGCCTATAAACTGTCTTTAATTGACATCAGGGCAGTGGTAAGAGAACCTTTCATCAAAGGAGCCTGTGTCATCACGGAGTTCAATGGAACCATGGAAACCAGTCATTTATCCCAAGAACAGAGGTCTGAAAGGCCAGAATTTAAAGTGAATGGTCCTTAATGAAAATGAAAATGGAATGAGTGTATTATGAGTCCTGGGAAGACTGTTGACATTGAGTCAACAGGAAGTGTATCAGTGTACCAAGACTCACATGTGAAACTCTCGTTCAGCTTGGGAAAGTACAAGACTTTACTCAAAAATACTCAAAACTTTGAGAGTAAAGCATGCTTATGATATCCAATTTCTAAAGCAATAATATAAACACATAGTATCAGGGAATTCAGGTAAAATATGGATATTTCCTCCAGAGAATGTGTATGTACATGACTAATGAGAAAATATGGAATAAATAGCATTAATTGACTTTCTACAATGCTTTTAAATTTATGAGCACTTTATAAATATTATATCATTTGAGTTATGCAAGAACCCTGGAAGGTAGATTCTACTGGTGTTACCCCATTCTACAGATGAGAAAACAGATTTAGAGAAGTTACATCCTTGCCCAGAGTCACACAACTATTGTCTGAAGAAGAATTCACACCCCAACTTCAGACTTGCTACTCTATTAAGTATCACATGCCATCTTAAAAAAAGTATGCAATATTTCACCAAAGTGGAAGTTTGAGAAGAATTTTAAAGTAAATTTAATTATCTGACACCTTAGAGATAAGTTTATACCATAATTCCATCTTCATCAGGTAAATATCTGTCTAGGTTTGTCCAATTGGAATGTATGATCAAGTAGCCTGCAATAATGATGTTTCTATCCTGCTCTGAGAGATCCCCCTAGAATCCAGCTTAAAAACCCTAGGTTTTAGAAACAGCAACCCTGACTTCTATGTAGGGCTAGTTTTCAAACATATCACTGCCGTAGAGCAGAGTATAACAAGTCAAGAAACAGCATCCAGTACTTACTTGTCTCATGATCATGGGCAAATGACAACTTCACTGATTCTCATTTTCTCATTTATAAAATGGAGATAATGATACCTGTGATGCTCACCTGTGAGGGTTATCAGAAACATCATTGAACAGGGAATAGAAAGCCACTGTGTCCAACATTCATATTTTATAAATGAGGAGACCCATAGAAGATAAGGGTTTTGTCCAAGAACTCAGGCAGTAAGTATCTGAGGTGGGATTTGAACATAGGTCCTCTGATTTTGACAACAGGGCCCTAGCCTTCTACCATTTTGGATCAAATGACATTGTCGCCAAAATAGCCTCAGGAAAAATGTCTTTTGGATACTTTTCTGTTGGTCATAACAAGAGTATAAAGTCTGACACTTTGGTTCAAAATCCATATCCCCAAATACAGGATGGGGAGATTTTTGTTTGAAGCAGTTTGTGGGAGAAGAGCTTGAGGTTGCTAGTTCACTCTAAGTTCACTATGAGTCATCAGTGTGAGTAAGAAACTAATTGCAAGCTTTGTGTTCTTTCAAAAAAGTACAGCATCCAGAATGAGAGAATATAAGACTTAGGGCTACAAGGTGCCTTAGATGAAGGGAGAGAGCCTAAGCCTTCATTTTACCAGTGTGAAAAATGAGGCACACACAGAGAAGCTAATTGACTCATCCATGGTCACATAGCCAGTAAGTCATCAAGTCAGGATTTCAGCATTTAAACTTAGGTCTTGGGGATTTCAATCACTCTCCATCAGCTTCAAGGTCACATCTGCTGTACTCAGTGCTGGGAGTATAAAGCCAGATTATTGTCTGGTCTTAGAAGAGACTTTCTGGGGAGGGATGACTAGAATGGTGACAGGTGATAGGTGATAGTTGCTCTATGAGAGTATGTAATACATGCTGGAAGACCTGAGGCTATTGGCAGGTGGGTGGAGGGCAGGTAGGATATGATCAATGTCTTCAAATATTTAAAGGGATTATTCTTCCTGCACTCAGAATGAAGAATGGGGACCAAGGTCTACTGTTATCCCGAGGCCACTTTCAGCTCAATATAAATGAAACTACCTAACAATTAGAGCTGTTTCAAATGGGGCTGAATGCTTCAGGACATAGTGAGTCCCCCATCACTAAAGATTTCCAAACAAATATTAGATGGCCGGCTGTGAGAATTGGATGTTCTTGAGAGGATGTGGGATGCATCTGGGGGGGAAGCAGAATAAATGAACTCTGAGATCCCTTTCTGCACTAAGACTCTACAGTATCCCAAGCTCCATCTTGGTGGCATACTCTTTTCCATGGAGTAGAGGAGAATTTTTATCAGTCTCTTAACAGGTAGTGTCCTACTTTAGCTACTTATTACTTGTTTGACTTGGGACAAGTCAATTAATTTCTCTGGGGCTCTGTTATTCATCTGTAAAATGTGGAGAATAGATTCCATGGTCTCTAAATTCCCTTACAGTTCTAAATATATATTAATAATAATAGTTAATGATAGATAACATTTCCATAGCACTTACTATATACCAGGTACTACACAAAGTGCTTTACAATTATTATATCCTTTGGTCCTTGTGATAACACTGGAAAGTAGGGGCCATTATTAGCCCAACCTTACAGATGAGGAAATGGAAGCAAACAGAGTAACATCTTATGCAGGCTTATACAGTTGATATGGATGAATGGCGAGGTCACTGACAATGATGAGGAAACCAGAGGTGGTATGTCCAGGAGATGAGATAAATAGATTAGCTTTGGACATGCTGAGTTTGAAATGATCGTGAGACATTTGAGTAGATGTATCAAGAAGACAGTTGAAGAGATGGAGCCGGAGTTCAGGTAAGAAGAGAGGGTAGAAAAAAGAGATATGGGAGCCCATAATGCAGAGTTGAAAGCAGAAGTCATGAGAGAAGATGTTGATCCAAGGATGCTGAATTCTGAGAAGAGTACAGCCTGAGGAGAAATCCATAATGATGAGTTGGGTGAAGGAAGCAGGGAAGTGACAACAAAGGAGGAAAAGAAGGAGCAGCTGGAGAGATAGGAGGAGAACACTAATCTTATAGGATCAGAGTGGAAACATGGAGGAGTTGCAAGAAATAGATGAAAGCCAGATAAAATCTGCCAAGATGGATTGAGTTAGGAAAATAAAAGCTCGTTGGAACTGGTTGGAGGAAACTCATGGTGGATGACACAGGGAATAGTTTTGAGTCAGGTAAGGGGAGGGGTAGAGAGCCACACTATGAAGGATTAAAGAGATAAAGAGGAAATGGGAAGGAAGAATGTGGCAATGGTAGTAAAAACTTTGGGATCTTAAGAGTGAAAGCAAGGAAATGATTAGAGCAATAGCAGGCAAACACCAAAGTGTTAAAGATTTTAAAATTATTATTAAAGGAGTGGGGAGAGACATGGCTATCTGAAGAAATGTGGGATAGAACCCATGGAAAAGTAAAAAAATAATCTCAGAAGATGTTAGAGAAGGCAGAGATCATCCCCCAAATCCTAGACTCCCAGAGTTAGAAAAGAGTTGAGAAGTTTTTAGACCAATTTGTGCTGGAAGTTTGAACCTCATTTTGTAATATCCCCTAGGGATACTTGGTATGGTTGTTGTCCTTCGTCTTTGAAGAGGACCAAAATAACATCACCATGATAAAGTGAAACTTCAGTGTGTCTGACTGTGGCTGATCAGACCAATATGAGCTCGGAATGCTCTACCACAGGTTGGGCACAGATAGTCCGTGAGAATATTTGGGGTGGATACTCCAAATTTGCGCATCCTGCATTTACTTTGTGCTGTCTCATTTCTTCTTTGCTCAAAGAGCACAGCACCTTTTCTGATGTGAGGATGCCGTGTTAAGCAGTCCTGTGCCAGTGTCTCTCATATTGCATAGTCAAATTCAAAGTTCTAGAGAAAGACCTTCAGAGTGTCCTTGTATCACTTCTTCTGGCCACCATGTGATCGCCTGCTCCATGTAAATTCTCTATAAAATAGTCTTTTTGGCAAGCATACATTTTGCATTCAAACAACATGTCTAGCCCTTCAGAATTGCACTCTCTGAAGCACAGTTTGAATACTTGGCAGTTCAGCTTGAGCAAGGACTTCAGTGTCTGGTACCTTTCCTGTCAGGTGATCCTCAGAATTTTCCCAAGACAGTTCAAATGGAAGTGATTCAATTTTCTGGCATGGTACTGGCAGACTCTCTGTTTCATAGCCATACAACAATGAGGTCAGCACAATGGCTCAGTTTGGTAGTCAATCTAACACCTCTTCTCTTCCATACTTTTCTTTGGAGCTTCCCAAACACTGAGCTAGCTTTGGCAATGCATGCATCAATCTCATTGTCAATATATACATCCCTGGAAAGTACATTATCAAGGTAAGTGAACTTATCCACATCGTTCAAAACTTCTCCATTTGCTGTAATTAATGGTTCCACGTATGGATGGTGTTGCGGTGGCTGATGGAGCACCTGTGTTTTCCTGGTGTTAATTATAGGGTCTAAATTAGCACAGGGAGCAGAGAATTGATCCATACTTTGCTGCATCTCAGCTACAGTAGTAGCACTGAGTGCACTATCATCTGCTCACAGAAAATCATGCACCAACACTTCCTCCACTTGGGTCTTGGCTTGTAGCCTTTTCAAATAGAAGAACTTACCATCATTATGATCAGTACCATCACAACCTTGATGCCGTGTTCATCCTAATTGAAAGTATTTGGCAACATGACTGAAAACATCATGCTAAAAAACATGGAGCAAGCACACAGCCCTCTTTCACTTCACTGATGACTAGGAAGGTATGAGAACATTGTCCTCTATTCAGAACCCGGGGTAACATGCTATCATGAAATTGATGTACAATACAGATGAACTTCTCTGGGCAACCACATTTTACATAATTTTCCATAAGCCCTCATGAACAACAGTGCCAAAGGCCTTGGTCAGATCTGCAAACATTGTGGACAGACGTCTGCTCTGCTCCTGGCATTTCTTCTGGACTTGTTGGACAGCAAACACCATATAGAGGCTATTCCTCAGCCCTTTCTGAAGCCACACAGGCTCTCAGGTACACGACCATCTTCCAGGTGAAGGATCAGGACTCTAGCAAGAATTTTGCCAGCAACAACTGAGAGACCCCCCTGTGATAGTCACAGGTCAATCTATTCCCTTTACCTTTATAGAGATGGATAACAGAGGCATCCTTGAACTCCTGGGGGATAACCACCTTTTGCCATATAACCCAGAAATTTTCAGTCAGACTTTGTATGAGCAATGGTCCCCCTACCTTGTAAATCTCAGCTGGAGTAGAATCAGCACCAAGTGCTTGGCCACATGAAAAGAGCCTAATGGCCCTCAAAACCTCTTCTTCAGTTGGAAGTTCAGCTAAGAAGAGATTGACTTCAACCTGAGGTAATCTGTCAATGACCTCAGCATTGATTGATGATGGTCTGTTGAGAACACTATGGAAGTGTTTAGTCCATCTCTCTAGTATCATATGCTTATCATTAATCAATGTGACTCCATCAGCACTCAGTAGTTATGATGCACCACAGGTTTTTGGTCTATAAATAGCTTTCAGGGAATCATAAGAGAGCTTTGGATTGTTACTATCAGCATAAAACTGAATTTCATCTGCCTTCTTACTGAATCAGAAATCTTGCATCTCTCTAAGTTTTGCTTGTACTTTGCTTTTGATGAAATTAAATGCTACCTTCTTAGAGGTGGATGAACTATCTTGCTGGTAAATCTTATGGAGTTCTCATTTTTCATTAAGCAGTTTCTCAATTTCCTCATCATTTTCATCAAACCAGTCTTGGTGTTTGAGAGTATTCTGATCCATATGAGCAAATGCAGTGTTGTACACCATATCTCTGAAAGTTGCCCACTCCTTTTCTGCTCCACTTCTGCCAATTGTGTGTTGGCTCAACTTTTCCTCCAAGTTAGCAACAACTGTTCACGCTCAGAGAACAGTTCTAATTTGTTGACATTAATTCTTCTGGTAGTCATTTTGCCTTGGGAGCAGCACTTTTGATGAATATGAATATTTATCTTGGAAAGGATAAGTCTATGATCAGTCCAGCACTCTGCACCACACATTGCCTTTGTCATTCTCACATCTTGTCTGTCTCTTCTCCTTACAATCATGTAATCTATTAGATGCCAGTGTTTGCTTCAAGGGTGCATTCATGAAGTTTTATTGCATTTAGGTAAATGGAAGACAGTGTTGGTGATGACAAGGTCATGTGATGCACAAGTCTTCAGCAGTAAATGACCATTGCTAATGTTGTTTCCAACTCCATTCCTCCCTAGGACCCCTGCCAAATCTGGTTCAGCCTACTGAACCCAGAACTATAAGCTTGTCCTCTTTTGGCACATTGATGGTAAGGGTCTCTAGGTCTTAATAAAATTTTTCTTTCACCTCATCAGGGATTGTCATGGTGGGAGCATAGGCACCGATGATGGTGGCATGAAGTTTTCCTGCAAGTGTCAATTGCATTGTCATGAGTCTATCATTCACTCCTTTTGGCAGGCATATCAACTTGATGACTAGATTAGTTTTGATTGCAAAACCTACATCAGCTTTACAGTGCTCCCCTTCACTGTGACCACTCATTGTTACCACTTCAGTAAGTTGACCTTCATTTACTAGCCTTCTTTCACTCAAGGCTGCTATTTGGATGCAATATCTGTTGAGTTCTCTTGCAACAAGAGCAGTTCGTTTTTCAGGTCTACTGGATTTTTTGTTATCTATAAGTGTGCATATGTTCCATGTGGCAATGATGAGTGGAATCATCTTTGCAGATGTTTTTGTACGTTTTGTACTTTTTTTGTGTTTCAACCGCATGGTGGAATCCCCCTCCTGCTACGGTAATCAGGCCAGGGTTGGATAAGCAGACAATTTTTAGGGTACCTTTTCTAGCCCCTTTCCTCACACTAGGAGGTGAGCAGTTCCATCCTTGAAAGGCTGCTCAGACACCCAGGTCTGCCGAGTCCCACTGCTGCTTCCAGAGAGAAACGACCTATGGCCTGGGTTGCCTGTATGCAGGGATGTGACTACAACTCCCAGCGTATCCACACCTGCTGCATCATTTGCCTGTTGTCACAGGACTGTAAGGTAAAACAGTAAAAATAGTATGGGTGATGTCTTTTGGTTAGTGAGTAAATTGGATTTAAGTGAGGCAGAGTGGCACAAAGTGATCAGCCTCACTCTCCCCTCCAGAGTCACCATAGTCCAGTGGCAGAACTATGTGGCAGAGCCAAGACAGTGGGCAATGACTCAGGATGCAGTGGATGACCTTGGTGTCTTCAGTGTCTAATCAAGCTTTACACACTCCACATCACCTATTTGAGCTGCCTTCATGGCCATTGGAACAAATTGTTTTCCTTTGCCCATTCCACCAGGAGAAGTTTTCTTTGGGGTAGACACTCCCCTCACTCACTAGTCGGTTTGAGACCTGGTTTGTCCCGTCTGCCAAAATGGTTTACTGGGGTGTGGCTGTTGCACATGCTGCAGTTTCTTGGAGCCACAGGTGAGAGTTGAGTGGAACAGGTGGACACCAAAGGTGGAAAGAGCCCGGAAAAGGACTTGGCAACCATTACACCAAAGGTACTGGATCTCCCTGAACATACCCTATACCCCTATTGATACTTACTTAGTCTTTGAATAAAGAGTTCATAAGGGAAAATGTGTTGTCTCTGGAGATTGTCCATTCCATTTCTGGATATCCTTTATTTTTAGGAAATTTTTCCTTATTTTGGGTCAAAATTAGACTTTTATGACTTCCACCTCTCATGCAGAATAAGTCTACTCCCAAATCCCTGTGACACCCCTTCAAAGACTGGAAGACAATTTTTCCCTACAAGTCTTCTCATCCATGGATTAACCATTCCAAGTCGCTGCAATGATTTTTACATGGCATGATTTTGAGCCCTGTTCCTGCCTTTATCATCACAGAATTCCCTCCAACCCAGCAATGTTCTATCTAAAATGCCTTATTTAGAAACTAACTTTCAAAATATTCCCAGACTGACCAGTGGTAACAAAATCAATGAGAAGTGGAAAAATTCCTGAGCCAGTAAAATTTCAGAATCACAATACGAGTCTGGGGTCAGCATGCGCCTGGACAATTGAGGACAACTGAAAATTTCTTGATTATTGCTTCCTGCTTCTTTTGCTTTAGGTAGAGGGAGGCCCAGGCATGGAGTCAGTTGCCACATTTAATCTAATTTGATGCTTGTATTCATTTTATACATGTTCCAAAATCCATCAGACCTGCATGCTTTTTTTCCCAACAAATCCAATAAATAAATGCATCATTTGTTTTACTGTTGCTGTTGGTGAACACAGGTCAAGCCCTTACAATGAGCTTGTTGGCAGTTGGATGATAAACATATGGGAAATGTGGTTATCTCCACAATCACACAAGTTTATTCAGTTATCAGGCATGATGGATCTCTAATTATAAAGTCATATAATTCCTACATCTATGATGTCAATATTTTAATTCCCTGCAGGAAAGTAGACGAGAATTTCTAAGTCAGCATGGAATATAAAGTTCCATCTCAAATTGGCCTTAAATGGACCTGGAGATACTAATTGAATATTATGCTAAAATGGAATACAATGTACAATTCTAAGGATGTCTAATGTTGTTAGGGAAGGCACCCACCCAGATCATCAGAACATGAGGTATACTTGTTCCCGGAAGACAGAACAAGAGAACAGCCCTGCTTCTGCTCACTGTTTTTATCGGTGACCTGGATATTTGGGTGATTCTGTCACCACAGACATGGTGATAGGATGTAGTGTCAGTACAGAGTTCAACCCATCGTCGTCTTCTCATGCTCTAGAAATGTTACCCTTCTTAAAACCTCAGTGGGGGTGACCTGATATTCTGGGTGCCTTTCTCTGTATCTCTTCACATTGCAGAGTTGTGTGCCTACGAAGAGAGCCCATGGGTTCATTGGCCATGATGCTCTTTCACCATGTGGCCCCCCTCCTCCTCTTTGCTGGTCACACATCTTTCTGATTATGTATGCATTAATCATCTTGTGGTTTGGACAATAAGGAATTCCAAGGAGATGTCATGTGTTTATGGTTAAATGTGGGGAATCATATTGTATAGGATACAGTCATGATTCAGTGGGGTCTCCAGACACAGCTGCTCTCTCTTTCTGTCATTAGACATATAGTTTAATTTGATTGTTGTTTATACTGCAATATGATACATATGCCTTCATATTAAATGGAGACATCCATGGTAAGGGGTTTCTTTTTTTCTTTGACATTGTCACATTGCAACAGGCAATTTCTTCTTATAATGAAGATCTGTAACTTCATGCAATCATATCTAAAAGTTCATATATAAAATGAACAGTCATCATTCATTTATTATTTTGTAATTTTTTAAACTTATTTTAAACTCAATTACAAAATGAGAAAAGAAAAAGAACGTTGCCATGTACACGGCAGAATATGAGAGGATTCTATCATCCACTTATTAATAAATGGTCAAGTTATTCACTTATATAACAAATAGTTATGTGGGTTTTACAGGAAGTAAAGAAAAGATAACCAATAGAAGAATTGTGTGAAGTCCAGAGCTCAAAAGGTTGATCCCCAACACATGAGGTGATAGATCTGTGGAAAAGGTATTTCTGAACATAGACAAGAGTTGCCCAGGATCGGCAGGCATGGAAGGACAGTGGAGGTGTCACGTTGAAGAGATTATGGATCTATTGAAGGATGGAAGAAAAGAAAGAGGAACATATATAAATTTGTTTGCCATAGAATGGTCAATGGATTCCTTCTCCAAATTCTTCAGTACTTCTAGAAAAATTGACTTGTCATTCAGATCCTTTCTCCCTCCCCTCTTCTCTCTCTATTCTATCCCAGATACTGACTAGATTGGAATGAAGCTAATAAGAATTCATTTAAAGTCACCAATTGTTCAGTCACCACTGAAGCTCTCCTTTAATGTCAGATCACTTTGTGGAAGTGACACCGGCAACTCTAAAGTAATGCCAATGGACTGAAAGGTCCCATCCATCCTGAGACCCCCTGTTCTGACCTGTGTGTCCTCTTGTGAGTCCCAATCTGACTCAGCTCATAGATGGTGGATATCAGATGATAAGTTTCTTGACTACAGTCACTCATGCAGTCCTCTGGAATATAACATTGAATCTCTTCAACTGAGGCAAAATGACTGAGTCAGGCAATCCAGAAGATATTGAATCATTGGTGTATTCTCAAGAGGGAGTCAGAAAGTGGAAGATGGTTCCTGGGATAAGAGTTCTATTGCCATACAACCTTTGAAGTAGGATCAGATGAGGGAGCAGAGTGTGCTGGACAGCAGAGGATGGCAAGGTCTTCAGTGTCCTGTGCTCCTGCAGCAGGTCGGTGCCCTAGGAAAAGCTCCAACCATCCCATCTTAGCTACACCTGTGTCTTGGAGAGTCCCAGCAGGGACTCTCAGTCACTGTGAAATCCCCTATTTTTGGATAAGAAAATGCCAGTCACCACTCACTCTGTGTCTGTTGCCTTAGCCTTCTCAAAGAAAAGCAGTCTATGAACTAATACAAAAACATGAATACTCTTTTATTACAATATTTTAAACATATCTGAAGTCAGTATTCTGAAGCAGCTGTACCAGACTTATGGTTGCACTGGGAAATCATCTGTTTTCTGGCATTTTGCTGACACTGATGAGAGAGACAGATTTTTATCAGCATTTGAGACCATTTTTCCATTATGCAGGAGAGTATTTATAAATACCACACATGTGGAGTTTATCCACCTTTGCATGGGCCACAAACCCTATCTTTAACACTTCCTTCCGAGTTCCTTTTGTTTTCCTTTTCCAGCTTTTCCAAGGTTTAGCAGAAGACATGTTAGGCTCTAAACATGCACTCGTAAGACCCTTCGAAGAACCATCTAAGAAGCAGCAACCTTTTTGCTCTTGGAGGCGAGAGGTCTGAGCCTATATCCTGGCTCGGACACTTTCTTGTGGTATGACCTTGGTCAGATAATTTCTCTTTACTGAATCTCAGTTTCCCCATCAGTAAAAGACAGCAGTAATATCTGTGGTGGGGTCATACTGACATTGGAAAAGACTGGAGTGATCCCCATCGTTAGCCTCATAAAAACCAACATTTAAATAGCATTAAAGCACTTACGTGTGTTATCTTGATTGAGCCATCTAATCTAACCCCCCATTTTATAGAAGAGGAAATGAAACTAATGCTCAGAAGGATTAAGTGAACATATCTTCTGACTCCAAAGCCAGGGCTATTTCTATTGCACAATGGTGCCTACATCCTTGGGAACCTCTGTCCCATGACCCCTTCTTTCCATCGCTACAAATACCAAGATGATTGCAAGTCTTTTAACTGCTCACAACGGCCCTCTATGGCTCATCTAACAGAAGGATCATGCTTTCGTTCTCTTACATTTGCAACTTCACCTCCCAGTTCTAATTCACACCATTTGCTTCATTTCACTTGTTTAGCTCAGTAATGTAGTAAGAACATTGTCTATAAAGTCAGAGGTATTGGGTTGAAAGTCCGCCTGTATGTTGAGAATCACCTCCATCAATCAATCACTCAGCAACCATATATTAAGTGCCTACAACATCCCGGGCACTCTCCTAGAAGATATGAGTGCACAGAATAAGGTAAGTCCTGCTCACAAGGAGCTTATATTTTAATAGATGTTGTTCAGTCATTTTTCAGTTGTCTCTTTGTGACCTCTTTGGGTTCTTCTGGGTACAAATATTAAAGTGGTTTTCTATTTCCTTCTTCAGTTCATTTGCGGATGAGGAAACTGAGGCAAACAGGGTGAGGTGACTTGTAAGCACCTGAAGCCAGATTTGACATCAGAAAGATGAGTCTTCTTGATGCAAGGCTAGGCATGCTATCCTAGGCGCTGCCTAACTGCCCTGTACTCTTAACGGGAGAGACAGCAAATATATGTATATGTATATGTATGTGTGTATACATATGTATGTATGTGTGCATATATGTATACATACATATGTATGTGTGCATATATGTATGTACATATATATGTATGTGTGTATACATGTATTTTCACATATACACACATTCATACACTTATATGTAGGTACGGAACGAATATGGAGACAACACATACAAATAAATGCAATATGCTTAGGGTGGGCACCAGCAGTGAAAGGAAATCCCTGAAAGGCTTCCCTGAATACCTCAGGCAGAAATGGTCTTTCTCCCTTGATCTTCACGTCATACTTGTCTGGGGCTATCCTGGGTGTTTCATATGCCTTATTTTTGCATTTCAGCTACAAGGGCAAGAGCTGTGTCTTCTACATGATTTCATGGGGTTTTCTTTTTCTTTTCATCTACTGCGTACAATTCATCCTCATAAACACTGTGATAATGAATTATTACAGTAATTATCACTGGCATTCACATACAGCACTTCAAGATTTGCTAAGCGCTATAGATGCTATTTCATGTGATTCTTACCGCAACTATGTACAGTAGGGGTTTTTAATTCTCATTTCACAGATAAGGAAACTGAGAATGAGAAAAGGTAAGTAACTTGGATTTGCACTCAGATCTTCCCGACTTCAAGGTCAGCACTCTGTCCACTGAGACACCCACATACTACTATGAACATAGTGGAAAATTTTTAAATATGTTTCTTAGAATTGTTTTGTGAATGCAAAACGATGCCCAGACCTGCTGTCATTTTGAAAGGGAAAGTTCTAAGAATGAACAAGGCTCTGGTGAAACTTTCACGACTGGTGAGACTCCTCTAACCGGTGTCTTTTTCATCAAAGGAGTCAAAATTATGCTGTTGGAAATCAGTCAGCTCTCCTTTGATGACTTCCTGATCTTATTACACTTCTCAGGAGCCCACCCCCACCCCCACAGCCACAGTAAAAGCTTCCTAACTCACTGAGATTAAAGTTGGGGGGAGGGGGAGTGGGGGCTGACCTATCTTCCTCCAGCCTTCAAAATACCTCAACTCTCGTATCTCCCACCAAGTTTTGTCTCCTCAGGCTGGTCTTTCACCTGATCCTCAGATGGCATCAACGCTAGGTCCCCTAACAGCCTGATTGCCCTCAAATGCCCAATTTTCATTTTCCAGCACCAAACACAATACTTGGGAGGGGGAAGGGGTGCCTCCAGGACAGAGTTCAGCAGTCACTTCGCTAGTCTTGGACGTTATGCATCTCAATGAAGCCCAAGGCTGAATTTGTTTTTATTTTTGCCTTCCTATCAGAGTACTCCTAAACACTGAGCTCACAGTCTATGGAATCTCCCAAATCGTTTTAAAAATAATGTCTAGGTATGTCCCTTCCATTTCATACCTGTATGATTGATTTTTTAAGTCAGTTTTATGACTTTACATTTATTCCTATTAAATGTTATGGTAGTAAGTGCAGCCTAATCAAATCAAATCAAATAGAGATAAATGAAAAGTACTTTATTTGGTGGAAGGGGTGAAACTTTGCAAGGTGCATAGAGAAAAGCAACTTGAGATCCACAAACAGTTCTGAGGACTCGAGAAAAAAGTGTCCTTCTTTGAGGCAAAAATACAAGGTGCATTGTTTCTTTCTTGTTTATCTTTTGTTTTCTGAGAAGACCAGTGCTGTCACATAGGGATATCTTGACTTGCCCATGAATTGGATTCAAGTTTCATAGCAGCTACCTTGAATATGACTTTTACAAGACTTTATTGGAGGGAAACTGAACCAAAGAACAGTTTGGAACTACTGTATAATAACAGTTCAGTCACAGCTGACAGAAATACGGATTTGGGGTTTCTCAATCTAAGTTAGAATGGGTTTACTATGATCAAGAAGTTCCTGATTTGAGACACTAGAAGCCTCATTGATAGATGTGAAATCAGCAGCCAAAGAAAACCACCTGAGAGGGAACAGAAAGGCCAATGAGAGAAGTTGCCCAGGGAAGTCAAGTCGTCAGAAGCCAGAAGCTACTGGAGCTGAGAAGCCAAGATAACCTGAGGATCTGAGAGGCAGGCTCTGCAGGTGATTTGAGGAACTTGATTGGATTGATGTAACATTTTGATGCTGGGAGCTGACTGGGGAAAGCTGCATTCCATGTTTTCAGTGAAAAGCTGACTGGGGATAACTTCCAATGCACTCTAGCACCATCTGCAGTTGGAGAGAGAAGAAATCTTCAGAGCCTAAGAAAAGCAAAATCCTTGTAACTTGCAAATCTGAGGACAAAAAGGAACTACTCTTTATTGAAAAAGTGTTTTGCTTTCTCAGTGCCTTTCCAAGGGAGCACCCCCAGGAAAATGTTGTAGATCTCAGAAAAAAGCTGTTATTAACTCAAAAGAGCTTAACATTGTTTCAGCATCTTGAGAGGACCAGAAAAAAATGGCTTTATCCAACAGGATGCTAAGGTGACTCATAAGAAGCATGGTTTCTCCCAGAAGGTGACAGGTAGTGCAGACTATCCTCTGACATTCAGGCCCTCAGTCCAGAGCACGATGTCCCAGGGACATGGATGTTTCTACTCAAGTAGTTCACTGCTGGATTTTTATATGTTTGTGGCCACTCTCCCCATCAAGCACACTATAGGCATTGTTGGAGAGTGTGTCCCTCTTGTACGGATGAACTGTTCATTTTCATTCCTCCTTTTTTGTTTCCTATTTAGTAAATGTTATCATCATTCTTACTTTTGCCTTTTTATTTAATAAATGTTTCATGTGTTAAAAAATGTCTCAATATCAGAATTTTATATAGACTCTATGGGGCAACAAGATATAGATGCCTGTCAGGGAAATGACTAAACAAATGATGGAATTATGGCACCAGAATGTGCTGTAGAAATGTTGGCATTCTGAAGTTCACTTCGCCTCTAGACCGCTTGCTTGAGAAGTACCTTCCCTCCTATTGACTGATTCCCTGCACAGACCTCCATTTTAAGGAGCATGCTCAGGTCAATCCTTCCTTCCTTCATCTTCAGGCTGCATTCTTGACTCTCTGGACTTCTCTACCAGGCCCCCATGCTTCATACCTTTCCTTCATTACCCCCACCCCATGTTTTCAGCTTCCTGTTATGTGCTGACTTCTCACTCTAGAGTGGGAGGTCCTCAAGGTCAGGTTTTGTGTTTCTTTATGCTTGTATTTATAGCTCCCATGCTTATTAGCCCACTGTCTGGCCCATGAGAAGCTCTTCAACAAGTTCTTGTTGACTTGATGGGGAGAAACTGTGAATAGGATGAACACTGAAAGCCCAAGAAGATTTGTATAAACTAGCTCAGAGCAATAGCAGCAGAACCAGGGGAACAACACGTGTCAGCTCCAACGACATAAAGAGCAAAAGAAGCTGAACTCTGTATGAGGCAATGACCAAGCTCAGTGATTATACAAGAAATTGGGCTTCCTGTCTTTGCACAGGCAGAGTCATGTGGGTGCTCCATGACCCACATGCTGCCACAGGTGGCGGCTTGGTTGATTGCTTTTTCTGAATTGCTTTGCTTCGTATTTGTTCATGCTTTGTCACAAGGCATGCTCCCTGCTGAAAAGGAGACTGTGTAGGACTTCCACTTGGAATCCTAGAAATCTTGCAAACTCAGCACCAGATAATGGGTAGTGCAGGGGAAAAAGCACTGACTGGAGCCAGGGGACCTGGGTTGGAACCTTAACTCTACTCTGGATTATTTGCAACCTTGGACAAGTCATTGAACTGTCTCATTTCCTCATCTATAAATGAAAAGGATTGAATGATCTCTGATAATTCTTCCCCCTCTAAATCTGGAATTCCAGCAGAGCCACTTACACACAGTAGGGGCTTAATAAATGCTTGTTGAATTGAATCAAATCATAGATGCCAAAATAAGGTTGGCATCTTTCTCCTTAAACTTTCTTCATTCTAATTTCATAGCATCCATCGGTGCTACCCACTTTCACCTGGTCTCCCATGTTCATAACCTGGGGCTCACCCTGATTTTTCCCTGCCCATATCCAGTTAGTTGCCAAGTCCGTCTAGAAGACACTAGAGTTAAGAGAGATTGGGAAAGGCTTCCTATAGAAGATGGAATTGATTGGAACTTTCCCCTAATCCTTTAGCAGAATTTACTGATGACATATTTCCCTCTCTGAAGCTTTCTTCACATGCCCCAGCTTCACCCTTCTTATACATCTCTGGTCATGTCACTTCCCTCCCCAAAGTCTTTCAATGGCTACTTATTGCTAGTGCATAAATGCCCAATCTCCTTTGCCAGCATTTAAGACCCTCAACCATCCAGTCTGCCTTGCTTTTCCAACTTTGTCGCATACTATTTCTGCATGTTTCCAATACTCTCACCAACACAATGATTCTACAGCACTCCTTGTAGATTCCTGGTAGTTTTTCACCTCAGTGCCTTTGCTCACAGTCTCCCTTAGGCCTGGAGTACCTTCACCCAGCCCCCTCAGACTACTGATTTCTCAACTATCTTTAAAAATTCAACTCAATTATGATTTTTTCCAGGACGCCTCTCTTTACTTGATATTCCAGTTGGTAACCAATTCTCGTACTAGAAGAATTCTTCACACAGAACTCTTTCCACTTCCATGATGTATTTATCATATATTGTAGTCATGTCCTTGTCATATTCCTTTCCCATATATGTAAGCTACAAAAACTCTTTGCATGTCTTATAATGCCTGGCAAAGTGTTCTACCCACAACAGGTAATTATTCATATTTGTAAAGTTATAACAATTCACCATCTGCACCTTGACTGGTCAGTTATCTTGTAGGCTTGTTACATAAAGTTCTTTTTTCTTTTGTTTTATTTTTATGCAAATCTTCATTTATTCCACATATAATGCAGAATGGCTAATGAGACTCCAACACGTAGGAGAATGCTCAACACAGTATAATTCCCCAAACGGTCATCAGAGCATACACAGGTATGCTGTGACCATTTCCAGTCCACTTGTTCACTTTTTTGATTGACTACTGAGCTGGGAGCAAGCATTCATTCAAAATGCACAATGTGACCTCAAAGGGACCCTATTTTCTGTCTGGTTACCTTTGAATGGAGAGGAAATAACTACTAGAAACTTCTGAGTGAGGAGAGTCCCAGCAGCCTGCTCACCCCACATAGGTTGACATGAAGCCATGACCACATGGCTCATCTGTGACTTCTATATCTTTTATGTTGATTCTTTCTTGCCTTGGGTGAAGTCATATGGGAGAAAGAATGGGTTAAACTGTGGTTTTGTGAGCTTCATATACTTGGGAAAGCAACAGGAGTCCAGAAATATGAGTTGAATGGTCAGCGGGTCTCAGTGAGGGATGAAGCCCAAGTGACCTGCTTGACCCTAGATTTACACTAAGACATTGTTTTTTGGAATCAATGTACAATTCTGTCCATCAGCTGTGCCACATTCAGAAGTGAACTTTGTTGAGGTGAATGCTTTGCATCAACTGCTTTCAACTTGATCCCATGCTCAACCATGGACAAAGGTGGTATTGAAGAGGGTGTGTCCCTGTTTACAGGTCCGTTCTTGCTGTAGTTTCTCAGTAAATATCTCTTTTCAAATAATGCATTGATGATAATTGATTAAATGATCCTGGAGTGGTTAATCAATGGTTTGTATGGTACTGAAGTAATGTTAACTGGCATTGTTTAGATAATATTGAAGAGATACCTGGTGATTGATATTGATAGAACACACCAGAATGGGTGCTTCAACTGTGAGCATTAGAGAAGACCCTACAGTCACCCCAGGGAGTCCTTAGGACTCGCTCTTTAGTGAAGGAAGATACAGCCTTGCTGGTGAAGACCTGACGCATCACTGTCAGCAGAAGTGGCAATAAGAATTCTCATTGTGTAATCAGATTACCTACATGAAGGTTTGCTCTCGCCATAATTTAATACAAGATACTGAGATTGAATTGTCATAGCTGTATTAGTAGAGCATGTGAGAGTTTCCTTTTGTCTCTCCCCTTTTCTTGAAATGCATAAACTACCTTCATTGTACCCTTTATTGAGTTGTGTTACACCTCATCTTTTTATTTTATTTTAAATTTTGGTTATTTCTTCTTGATCAACTCAACAAACATGAACATTTCCATGTAGAAATAATAGAAAAAAAGGATTATATATGAAATAGGGAGTGTTTATTGTGTACAGCTTGTTTTTCCAAAGTATATAATCAGTTGATCATTTTAGGTTCAAAGCCATCCTGTTTGTCTCTGTTTTCCCTTGAAATTCCTTCTGTGCTTTAAAAACACATGCTTCAATGATCATGTCTTTGGGTCCCTCACTTTTTCTCTGATGATCTGGGGGTGATGGAATGTTTTGTCCCAACTTGGAGAGCAGGGTATGGCCCCTCATAGTGGTAGGATCCAATGTAGGAGCCTATGGTGGCCACCTCCATAGGAGAACTGCATCAAAGTGACACACAATACAGAAAGGGGAAGCCATCTAAAAGAGAAGTGAAAGGGGGTAAGGGAGAAATGTCTGGGAGGAACAGGGCTTGGTTGACCAATATTTATGATAGAGAATCTTTTGTTTTGAATTGGCAAGTCATTAGCAACGTCAGCTGCTTAGAACAGATACCTGGTGGAAATGCCCCATATTCTCCATTTGTAGGTGGGCTTTGACCATCTACTTCACTCTTAAAGTGAACCTAAGAGGTTGTTTGGAAGCTAAAAATGTATGAATATCCTAAAGTGGAGGGAAATGTAAAAACTAAAACAAACTTCCGGAGGTGTCTCCAGAGTGACAAACAAAACTTTGGGGGAATTTGATTGCCTTGAGTTATTATGCTTGAGGGGACTTCCACAAGTCATTTGGTCAGCAAATATTTTTGAGTCTGGCCAAAGGCAAGTGGATGAGTTCATTTCATGTAGCCATCCCATCTCTCTCCATGGGGTGGGCAGGCAGCACTGAAGAGTGGAGGAGCGATAGACTGGTCTTGCTGGGCAATGAGGTTCCACAAAAAAAGGAAGGTGAAGGATCCAAGGCACCCTCAAAATTTGGTGCCCTGGGCAAAGTTCTGTTTGACCTAGCCTAATTACATCTCTGGTCCTAAGCAGGGAGCATGATTGGACATGCGAGTGAGCCTGAAAGTGTACTTTCTAGTACTGTCCAAGATACAGTCCAACATGCCATCTCATACTTGGACTTTACCCATAGCTTCCACCATGCATTTAATCAAATTGCAAAAACTCCTGGGAGTGTGGCTTGTCTCCGGTTATTTAAGCAGACATATGGGATTTTGAGGGAAGCCCAAAGGTGCTATGATATTCCGCAGCTATGCTCAGGGGGAGGATCTTCCTCTCACCAGTAGCATAGGCCACTCTGCTGCTTCTGAATGACCTTTCACTTTAAACTTGGCTTTGAGCCTGCAAAAAGTCTTCATCAAATTGTTGGACCGATATGACCCTGGGGTCCTGGAGGCTGTGACCATGGAGAAACTTCAGGATCATTGCCAGTGATAGTGAATCTGACCTTCTAGTACAAGCCTTGTTAAGTACTAAAAAGCTCATTTTTAGGAGGCTGAATTGTGTTACATCTCACCTTTTTATTTTATTTTAAATTTTGGTTATTTCTTCTTGATCAATTCAACAAACATGGACATTTCCAAGTAGAAATAATAGAAAAAGAGGATTATATATGAAATAGGGGGTGTTTATTGTGTAGAGCTTGTTTTTCCTGGAGTGATCCCTTCCTGCTTTCATAATGTCAGGGGCAGAATAAAAAAGAAAAGGGGGTAGAGATTAGGAAACATTACACACTGGATAAACCCTGACTATTGCAGGGACTCAAAAGGTGAAATCTTTGTCCACACCAGGGGAGGATATTTACATAATATATTAATCTTTGCAAAGCACATTATATGTGTGTATGTATATATATACACATATATGTATATGTGTGTGTGTAAGTGTCATTGGGGGCAGCTAGAATGACTAAGGATAAAATACTAAACCCAAGGTCAGGAAAACCTGAGTTTGAATCCTGCTCCAGCATTTGCTCACTTGTATAATCTTGGGCAAATCATTAACCTCCCTCACCCTCAGTTTCCTTATCTCTAAAATGGACATATAGCACCTACCTCACAGGTTGTTCAGGGGATCAAATGAGACAAATATGTAAATCCCTTTGCAAACTTTAAAGTGCTATCTAAAAGTAACTATTATTTCTATTTTTATTTGGTCCTCATGGCATTCTAGTGAGATAGGGCTGTTCTCTTTCAGTCTGGACCCATGATGTCATCAACAAGGGAAATCCGCATTGTGGGAACAACCTCCCTTGAGGTTCTTCAATTGATCATTGGAAAGAGTTACTCTGGGGCACTGAGTGGACTTGCCCAGTGTGACAGAGCCTGCACAGGCCAGACTTTCTGGCCACACCACCTCTCATACTTTTCCTCCCATAGGAATGATACAGAAAATCCAATTTTCGTAGAGAAAAGGAGTCAGTCTGTTCGATGGAGTCACCATTTTTAGACACAGAGTTCCTAAAATAGGCTACCTATGAACATAAGGAGTTTGGGACACAGCCCTAATCACCTTTTCCATGAATTACACTGCTATTTAAAAAAAATCTAAAGATGCATTACTGGTTACCTGAAATTATTCCATCCGCAAAATATGGTTGTTAGCTGCAGAAACGTTTCTAGATGTCACGAAAGTAGAATCAGGAGAAATATATTTTCGGGATAATTGATACACTCATTCGAACCCGGGCACTCTGACTCTAAAACCACCAGATTTTCCACTACACCAAAACATGAACTGCCCATGGTATGGAAAGTACAACTGTGACTTGAGAAAAGATTTGAATAAGAGTACAGTAATGCATTCTCCTCTACTCTAAAACCACCAGTGAATCCCATCACTTCCAAAACGTCACCTAAGCCCTTCAGCCTGTCATTTGAGACTCTCTATAACTGGTCACCAAATAGCTATCACTAATATAACGCCTACTGTGTGTCAGGCACTCTGCTAGGCATTTATGATTACTATCTCAGTAATCCTGGGAGGTAGATACAATTATCATTTCCACCTTTTAAACTGGGAAACTGAGGCAAATCGAGGTGAAGGGACTTTTCCACAGCTAGTTAGTATCTGAGGCTACATTTGAATTCAAGTCTTTCTGACTCCAAACCCTGATTCTCTGACCCAGATCCTCTATACTTTAACCCAACTAAATCCCAAAATAAATTCCATGCTTTCCTGCCTGCATGCCTTTTTCTATTCCATTGCTAACATGAAGAATATGATCCCTTTTCCTCTCTCGACTAATTTACTCATCAAGCTCCAACTCAAAGGCCCCTCCTTCATGTAATCTTCTCTGACTGCCCCAAAGAGGAAGTAATTTCCCCTTCCCCTGATCATAGGACATGTGGCATTTCTTTTACATGAGGGTTAGAGTTTTTTGTCTGCCTATCTTCAAACAAGCACACAATTAAGATCCTCAAAGGAAGAGGCCAAGGCTAATTCATGTTCACATCTGCAGTTGTCTCTGTCATGTTTCCTACCATGCTGGATCCTAAGTAGATAGTAGGTGCAGAAGGGACCCTCAAAATCTTTTGGTCCAGTCCTCGAATTGTATAGATAATGACAGTGAGATTCAGAGATGGAAAAATGCTGACCTCGAGTATCATGGGAAGTCAGAGACTATCAGGATTTGAAGTCAGGCTCCTCGCTTTTGTAGCCAGTGATCTTTTCACTACTTCATATGCTTAATGAATGTTTACTGTTTATAATAAATGGATACAAGCATGGCTAGTCCCACGCCACAGGTGAATATGAATATTTGAACAAGAGTATGGTCTGAGACCGAAACTATAATAAGCAAGTTTTGCAGTGAGGGCAGAAGCACACCAAAGGCAATCGGGATGAAAGTGGTCGTAGACCAACTGAAATTTAGGATGTGAAAATTATAGAAGTAATAAAGAGAAATTCAGTTCAGCAGAAAGAGTAATTGGTTATTACTATAACAGTTTATCCCAGTGAAATTTAGTAACCACATTCTTCCTCTTCCTCCTCTTCCTCCCCTCCCTCCCTGCCTCCTCCTCCCCTTTTCTTTTCTTTCTTCTCTCCTTTTCCCTCTCCCTTTCCTCTCCTCCCCCTTTCCTTTCCTTTTTCTTCTGTCCCTCCTCCTCCCCTTCCCTTCTCCTCCTCTTTCTCCTCCTCTCCTTCAAGTCTACCTATCTCTCCCAGTGCAGGGGCTACTCATGGGAGCCCAAGCCACTACCAAGAGTTTTGAACAGTTTCATTTCTAATCTAGGTTGGTTTATCTCCTCTTTAGACAAGCTGTTGCCCCTCCCAATTTCCTCGTGGGAGCTCCCCATATTGATGCCAACTCACTGTGGACATCCAGTTAACACAGCCCACTGCAACTCAAAATCCCCAAGCTCAAAAGACCCACCAGGCTCAGCCTCCCTGGTAGCTGGGGTCGCAGATGTCTGCTGCCAAGGCAAATGCAAAAACTATCTTCCAACAATTTTTTTATGGAATGGAAGAAGTGACAAAAACCAAATGATTAACAGTTGAGCATAGTAAATGTTACAAATTTAATATATTATCTACAGATCTCTATAAAGTTTCACTTTATTCCCCTAAGGAGTCAATTTACCCACATGGTGCTCCATCAATAATGTGGGCTCAGTTACAAAACAACTGGTCGCATTTGTTTACTCTTGAAAAGAAAGACCATGCTGCTTTTAGCCTGAGTGTCTCCATTCACTCTAAAAGGAAGGATGAAGATTATGGAGCCAATCTTTTTGTGTCATGGAAAACATGCTGCATTCAGAGCCTGGGTTCAAATCTCTGGTCTGTCATTTAAAGTGACCTTGGCCAAGTCACTTTACCAGTCTGGGGCTCAATTTTCCCAGTTGTAATGAAGGAGTCTGGCTAGATGACCTGTAAGGTCCCTTCCCTCTCTAGATTTCTTGTACTCTTTTTCTCTGTGGATGTTGGTTTCTTCATCTAGAAGAGGTTGAGTTTGGATGAAAGGACTCCTCTGCACTTCTCTCAGGGCCTTTGTCCATCTAGCAGAGGCAGGGTGTGACCTGGGAGAGTTCCAGGGTCCCTTCCCTCTGCAGTTCTCTGCTGTGGTTTTTATGACACTTTTTTGAGCTTCCTGAGCACAAAGGCCTGTTGTATGGGTAGACTCAATGCAGTGATTGAGAGTCGTGGCCAAAGCATTTGGAATTAGAGAAAATGGTAGAACAAAGATGCTTTTTCAGAGTGTGAGAGACTGAGTTAGAAGCTTGCCTTGCTCCCATCTGCCCTCTTCCACTCAAAAGGGATCCCACAGAGGCACAAGTCAGGGCAGTCAAGGAGTCTTCACTAGCTCCATTGCATTGCTGTTCAGTGATCTGCACAACTTCAAGGCCATCCCGGCATGTTGGAAGGCAGTAACACGGTGGCATTTTCTATTGAACAAGATGCCAGACATGTTTTCTTCCCAAGCTTTCCTTGATGAAAGCTGCAATTGCTTTTTCCAGGATGACTCTCCTCCCACAGAATGCTATTAGCAAATTCCTCCACAACTCATAAAGCCAGATTAAATGTTCTGCTACCTGCAGATTAATTGAGGATGCCAAGGATGTCCAATAGCAGTCCAAGCCTTAACGAGTTAGAATTTAGCTCAGGTTACCAGCAGGCTCTCAATGATAGTGATGTGTTCTGGATGATTCATTCGAATGACATGCCAGGCAACTGCCTCCAGTCAGTTCTGCCTTTGATTTATCTGTTACTAATAAAGGACTCTTTCCAAAGTCAGGAGACAGCTAAGATGCTTCCTGGGGTGGAGATTATGATGTTTAGATAAGTAGGAGACATCAGAAGACAAAGGAAAAAGGGACCTTGTGTCTTCTTCCATTGAATTTACTTTGTATAATTTACATTTATTTATTAATAAGTATATACAGCCTCCTCCTCCACCACTATAAGCTCCCTGAGGACAAGGCAGCCTTTATTATTTTTCCTGTTCTGTCTCTAGAGCCTAGCACAGTGCCTCATATGTGGTAATTTGGGATCATAGATTCACAACTGGAAGGCACCTCAAAGGCCATTTAGTACAATTTCTTCATTTTACAGATGAAGGAACTAAGGCCCGGGGAGGTTGAAAGACTCATCCAAGGTAAAGGCAGAAAGAAGGAAAGAAGGAAGAGTGCTTTAGAAATGAATGCTGTGGATAAATTCACTTATTTTGGCAAAATACTTTCAAGGATATATATGCAGATGAGAAGATTGACATAAGCATTGTCAGCTCTGTGTTTTGGAGATCCTGAAAGAAAGTGTAGGAGAGAAAATGTATTAGGCTGCCTATCAAACTGAAGGTCTACACAGCCTTTCTGCTGACCTCATTGTTGCATACCTGTGAAACCTGGACAGCATACAGTGACACATTAGGAGACTGAATTGCTTCCATTTGAATTGTCTTAAGAAGATTTTGAAAATCACCTGACAAAATAAGGTACTGGACACTGAGGTCCTTTCTTGAGCCAAACTGCCAAGCATTTCAACTCTACTGCAAAGAGCACAAGTCCAGTGGACTGGCCATGTTGTACAAACGCCAAATGTATGTTTGCCTAAGAGTCTACTTTATTGACACAAGGCAAGTGCTCCCATGGTTGCCAGAAGTAATACAAAGACAATCTCAAGGTCTCTCTGAAGAACTTTGGAATAGATCGTGAGACATAGGAGACACTGGTACAGGACCGCACAGCGTGGTGTGCCTGGATCAAAGAAAGCACTGTGTTCAGCAAAGCAGAATTTCAGAAGCTCAAAAGAAACATGAGATGAGCAAGTCTAAAGACATCGCCACTCCAAATGTTCATATGAACCATTTGTGCCTGACAGAGCCTTCTGAGCTCGTATTGGTCTGATTGGTCACAGGCAGATACATTTGCACCTTGATGCTCATGTCACTTTTGATCATCTTTAAGCACAAAGGACAGCAACCAACCAACCATACCACTGCGAAAAAAAGTCCCTATGTAGCATCACAAAATGATAAGTCTGGAATGCTTAGAGAAAAGGATGCAATGCCTTGAACTTAGCACCATAGAGTCACCACCAATTCAGGCAGTGGATCTTTCTGAATCTCAGGATATTGTCTATCTTACTAAGGACATATGTGACCAGAAGAGGCCAACTGGTGGTGTAGCAAAGTGAAGATCAAGCAAGGGACAGACTAAGTTCTGAGCATAGAAAAATCAGAAGAAAGTTCCTCTCTGCCTGGGCCATTGGAGGAGTTCTTAATGAAAGATTGATAGGAGGGCAAAGAGGAAGATCTTTGAATGGGCTGTTGTCTGCAGGAATGGAAGGAGTGAATGCCCTCATTGACAAGAATATGGATCAACCAGATGACATTGAACTGGTTGAATCAATCCCTAGAACACTGCCGAGTCTCCTGAAAATGGTCTATGTTGGTCCAATACAGTTTGGTCTGATTAAGTAAACAGATGAAGAATCCTGGCTTTCTAGACCATAACCAGCTATTAGATGACATGCACATACATGTACGCATGTACATACACACAATATACATGCATTGTTTTATTTATATGTATGGATATTCCTAAGTTTTCAGCTTCAATATTCTATGACTGTAATAGACAGGTAGAAATTCCCTTTCTCAGAATATTTCACTTTATTATCTTTCAAGGTGTCTTTGTTGATTTTTTTATTGCTTTGAACTCTTTCCTACCGGCTTGTCATGCCTGTATTTCCCCCAAAGGTTGTAGAGAACATTTCTCCCCCGTAGTCTGATTATCTCAGTCTATCAGTTGATAAGAATGCCATGTTATCTCCTAGTTTTCCCTTCACCACTACTTCCCCTTTGTCCGTAGCCCGTTTCCGGAGATTGCTTTCATGAGTGAGCTGGTACAAATTTACGATATCATTCTTATCTCCTTCTGAGTCTCTACAGTTTCATAACCTTCCTTCCATCTTTCTACTGATTTTAGACTGTTCCCATGAATGCATTCAACCTAATTTCCATCAGGTTTTAACTTTTTTGATATGTTCTGTTAAACATTTTTCCCCCACCTTCAGGCTTTTCTGTCTGAATGGCAAACAGATAAATCAAGTCAGACTATGCAAATTCCCTGGCTTTGCGGCATCTTTTCTGCTGTGCTCTCTCTTCTTATGTAGTAATTTCCTCCCTTGTTAGAAAGATCTGAATTTGGGGATCCACCAACCATTCCCCTGGTTTAAAAAAAAATTGTATAGCCCCACCTCCGCCAGGGTACCTCTCCGTAAAGTGCCCTTAAAGTTCAAGACATATGAGTCTATAGGGGTTTATTCCTAGTCTTAATAAAGATAAATTTCCATCAGTCACCAAGCAGAATCTCAGCTTGAGGGGCAAAACAATCCTCAGACATCAACACATAAAACCTCAGATCTTTTAAAGGGGGGACCTCTTTTAAAGGAAAGAATTTCCTCATAGGTTATGGTCTATTTCACATATCTTAGAAACACAAGAGTTTTTCTCCCCTCTTCAACCACACTTAGCATTCTGAAAAATGAGTTTTAGTATGGTATGCACGCACACACACACACACACACACACACACACACACATACACATCCTCCACACATATACATCTATTATCTCTTTGTACTCATTAGCTCATTATCCCAGAGCAAGACTGGTTTCCTTTCATGGTTCTAGAGTACCTTCAAGAAGTTGAAGTGTCTTTCTTTGCTGTCATAGGCCTGAGCCCCATTTTGGTGTGTTCCTGCCTCTTAACCATAAGGAACTAACTCTCCACTTCCATTTAACCAACTGACATCAACTAGATTTTACAAAAGAGTGTTTACTTAGAAAATATTAAAAGTAGAAATATTTCTTCTCAACACCATGAGGCACACTTGGTCCTATGCTACTCTAGGGCAAAAAAGCTCAGAATGAATTCACTCTTTACATAGCATTGGTACCAAATGCAATATTTCTGTCCCATGAATCCTTACATTAGCTACTATTGGACTGGGTCTTAAATGTTTCCCCTTGTCCCTCAGGGCATGGATTCTGGGTTGGGCATGTATGCAACTCCTAGATGTCTGGACCTTATGTGGCTTGTTTGCCTGATGTTTCAAAACCCACAAGGTCACAGCCTCCAAATGAATCTCCTCCACCTAAAAGAACAAATGGGAAGGCAAAGAATTGAGACCTGTAGACGCAGGACCACATATGTTGGCCTAACTCAAGACCTGTCTCCTTACAACCTGCTCTCTCATTTGAAGCTGTCAGCCAAAGAAAAGAAGTCAAACAAAGAGAAAAGGTTGAGGGAAGTGGGGGTTAAATACAGCCCCAGATGATTGAGAAGCCTCGTCCTCTGGGAGTGAGCAGCACATTTTAACCAGTTATAGAATGACTCTATATGCTCCAAAGTCTCTCCAAGAGGCTTCTAACACAGATCTTTGTGACTCTTCCAGAAACAGGTTTCCAGCCTTTCCCATGTATGGAATTGCATTAGGGTCACTCTATACATGCTTGAAGGAAGTGGGCTCAGTGAACATTCCTCTGTTCTAGATACATGCAAATATATATAAAGATATGGATAGATTAGACAGATAATAAAAGATAGATGTTAGAGTAGCTAGAGATGATAGAGATAGAAAGATACAGTGTGTATGTGTGCATGCATATATGTATTTTGTGTGTGGTATGGAGAGGGAGGGAGAGAGAGAGAGAGACAGAGTTAGAGACAGAGAGACAGAGAGAGACAGAGACAGAGAAAGGAAGGAAGGAAGGAAGGAAGGAGGGAGGGAGGGAGGGAAAAAGGGAGGAGAGGGAAGGAGGAAGACAGGAGTATTTTTCTTGGAGTCAAGAAGAGCTGGATTCAAATCTCACCTCTGGTACTTAGTGCCTGCATGATGCTAGACAAGTCTCCCAAACTCCCTCAACCTTTGACAATTAAACTACTAAGTGTTGGGCAGGCTGCAACCCATGTCAGTGGAGGAAATTCTCATACCAGTAAAATCTCAGGTCCTTGATGCATTAATGCACAATCTGTGTGCATGCCCACCACACACAGATATTTGTCAGCACCACTTTGCTGAACGACAAGTATCAGGAACATCCGGGCTTGCTTAGGAAGACAAGCTCATGGAGCAGTTGGGTGGCCCAGTGGATAGAGCCCAATACTTTTCCAGCAGGGGACCTAAATGGAATCCTGCCTCAAGAACTGACTTGATTTGTGACCACAGATGAGTCAACTGACCTTTCTCATCTGTAAAACAAAGGGCTTAAACCCAATGGACTCTAAGATCCTTCTACCTCTAGGGCTCTGAGCTTACCATTATCAAAATAAGAGAACGATCGCTCATATTTGCAAGGTACTTGTAAATTTTACAAATCACTAAATTCTTTTCTCATGTGGGTGCTTTTATAAGCTCCCTCACTTAAGTCCTCACTTGCATGTCACAGCAGCACCTTCCTGAGGTCACAGTCCTCTTCAAGAACGAAGAACAACATAGCATTACCTACAGGTTGTTTATAATTTTCTTTTCTTTCTTTTACCATGCAATTAACAAGCATCCATGACTATGTTCATTCCAACATACAAAGAAAAGGAAAGGTTGGCTCTGCTTCCACACCCTTCTGTTCCATACCAGTTTTGTAAAGCGTACGTTCGATGTCACTGTAGTAGTAAAACCGCCCTGTTTATTTCCCCTTTTGAACTTCCTTCTCTCTTTTCTATGTTTTTAATGTTTCATTGGCATTATTTTCTTTCTTCTCTTCCCCCCTCCCCAAAGAGAAGCCACAAGCAGAACACATTCACACACAGGCGGTGTCTGAAAACACACATCTCGCCCTACATCTCACGTTATCCCCTCTCTGCCAAGAGTCATCACTCACATTTGCTGATGAGGAAATTGGCCAAGAGTTTAAATGGGTCAAGAGTGAGGTGGCTCTTAATGTCTCCAAGTCAACCTTCTTGTTAATGAGAAAGGCATTGAGGAGGAGAAAGAGGCTTTGGACTCAGAGGACCTGGGTTCAGATTTTGTTTCCTTTACTAGTTGTGTGACCTGAGGCAAGATCTTTTCTGCACTTTGTCTCAGTTTCTTCATCAGTAAAAAGCGTAGATTGGACCATATGACCTTGAAGGCACCTCTCAGCTCTCAGTCTCTGACCTTCTGAGCTATGAAACAGGCAAACTGTTTTTAATAAAGGTCTGTGATTATCCATATGGGTTTTTTTCTTTCTAACCAGGTTCCCATGCCTAAGTAACTAACTAGCTAATTAACTGTCTATACAGTCTATATGTGTGTGCATGTGTATGTATGTAAGTGTATACACACATACACACATTTCCCTAGATATGGTCATACTTTTACAACTCAGCACCAGGAATAAATACAATACTGAGATCACAAGACAAAAAATCTGGACTGAGAAAAAGTGAGAAAAAGGGCAGATTTGCTCCTCCAGCTCCTCTTGGAGAGTTGTTTCCCTCTACGCTGAACCTGGCTAGATGGTGAGGCCAAGGCTGCCCCCTCCATGCAGGGTCTTCCCTCCCTGAAGCCAGTTTCCAACCTGACATCATCAAATGACTGTAGGATGAGACTATTTGGAATAACTGGAAGAGGCTAGCTCCTCCTCACGTACATGCACGGAATTTCAGCACTGTATAACCTGGAATTTCATGTATCTGCCCACAGCTGTTCAGGAAAGTCTCCATCAGTCACACTATCCTATGTATTTCAGGTATTTCAGCACCCACCCCACCCCCATGAGAGGACTATAGAAAGATTCTCCTCCGTGTATCAGATGGGGGGAAACCCTGTTCCTGAGCCAAGTTGGAGTGTTTTGAGAATGTGGGGTAACTCCATCTCCTGATAAGGGTCGATAGCTACCTTGCGTCTTAGTCCTAGAAAGTTGGCTGGAGAACTGAGAAGGAAAGAAGGAAGGAAGGAGCAAAGAGAGAAACCAAGGTGAAAGATATCTACAGAAACTCACTTTCAAATAAAGCACAATTTACTGCAGTTTGCCCAAAGGTGGAGGGCAAGGTCCAGATTCAGAATCACAGGACCTGAACTGATTCTCAAAGGCTTCCACCTGTGAAAGGGAGTCAGTCTTTTGATCCCTTTGGGCCCCGGCTTTCTTGAGGAAAAGTAGATCAAAAAAAAAAAAATATATATATATATATTATCTAATGTCTATGTAATTAGATAGTGTTGTTGTTTTGTTAGTCATTTCTGATTCTTTGTGACTCCATTTGAGGTTTTCCTGGCAAAGATATTGGTGTGTTTTGCCATTTCCTTCTCCAGTTCATTTTGCAGATGAGGAAACTGAGGCAAACAATGTCACATAGCTATCAGGTGTCTGAAGTTGAATTTGAACTCAGGTCCTTCCAACTTCAGTCCTGGCACTCTATCTATTGTGCCACTTACCTGACCAATTAGATATTAAATATGTAAAATTAGAAATTTAATTCTATTATCTCTAAGGTCCCTTCCCACTTTAAATCCATGAAACTTTTCAGAAATTTAATAATCTCTGGACAAGTTACAAGCAATTTCAGTCATTAAAATATTCAAAGGGGTGAGTTCTAAAGACCATGACCATGGGAGATTCAGTCACCAACTTGTCTATTATGATTTGCTAAGTAAGAAGTGGACTCAGGGTGTCTGCAGCAAATATGGGGATCACATGATGTTTCACTTATTTTTCAGGATTTTGGTAAAGGAGAATATGTATATATTGCCTAATGACAACTCTCTTTTTCTTCATGACTCCAGCTCCTTCCCCAAATGCAAGCAACCTTCAGTGTTTCTCCATTGCTATTATGGAGGCTGCCAACCTCATGGCACTTGAAATGCATACATGAAGAAACATACCTAAGTGCTGTTGAAAATGTCATCAGACACATTACCACCAAAAGCAATAAAGAGATGATGATGT
>CM053770.1:7158168-7191843 GCA_028658325.1 Potorous gilbertii | reverse complement strand
GATAATGTGAAATATTTCATTGGAAAAACAACTGACCTGGAAAATAGATCCAGGAGAGACAATTTATAAATTATGGGACTACCTGAAAGCCATGATCAAAAAAAGAGCCTAGACATCATCCTTCATGAAATCAAGAAGATGATTGGATTGAAAGAATTTTTACCCACTCTCATTACCTAACTCAGGAGAACCTTATCAGCCTGAAACTGAACCCATGGGAGACTTTAGGTTTGAATCCTCCCTTTGATATTTGCTACTTATGTGGCCTTGAGGGAGTCCCAAGGTGTTCCAATGGCAGTTCACCTGGGCCTCAGTTTCTTCATCTGTAAAATGAGAAGATTGGCCTCAATGATCCCTTTTAACTCTAAATCTATTCTATGACTAGAGATTACTTGTCAGGCATGATATAGTGGCATTCCTTTCATGTTTGTATTCAACTAGATGGCCTCTGACATCCTTCCCAACTCTCTAGTTCTCTGAGGCTATGACACATGATCACTGGGGTCTCTTTCAGATGTAGGTCCTTGATTCTATTATCCTATTAATGGCTCATGGACCACATCTGCCCTGCCTGAAGAAATATTCCATTTGTTTACCTCTAAGAAGACCCAAATACTACCTAGAGAGCAGTCTCCAATGCTAGGACACTTGGCAGTTTTCAAAGCTATTTGGCAAGTTGACAGTTTGGCCTTAAATGTGTCTTGGCAGAATAAGCTCTTACAAGTGTCCTAAGTGATGGTCATGGAGAGGGACAAGTGGGCATAAGGAGGGTGTCCTACATTACAAATGAGGATTTCTACAGAAAAAGTTGATGGAAGGAGGGTGCTAGACAACTGCCCAGCTGAAAGAGCAACTGGGTGAGGAGTAAGGGGTAACTGATGGCATGAAAACACCTGAGGGATCCCTTGTGGTGAATTCATGAGAAGACATGGATGAGTGGCCCACAACGTGGGCAGGCAGAGAAGGGCCTATCTGTCTCATTGGATAGACTACCTATTTTGGAGAAATCATGGACCCATCACAGTACGAGTGTTCCGAGGTCAGTCCACAAAAACGCATGTAGAACATATGCCCAATTGTGCCATTTCATCTAACCCTAGTTGCCTTCACAGCATTACATCCTTGGGAACATGCATTATCAGAGTGCCAGAATGAGTGAATCCTAGGTTCTTATCCAGGTTCTGTGACTCTAGGTGTTCAAAAAACAAGTCATATCTCTAGGCTGCAGGTCCCCAGTGTAGAAAATTAGAAGATTGGACTAGATGGTCTCTTCAGTATCTCTGAGCTCTCAGTCCTTGGATCCACGGAATGTAGGGGAAGTAGATATCCCTGGGTACCCATCAGTTGCTAATTCTCTCTCCATATCAAGGGTATGCAAGTCCATGTTCTGAAAACATGATATCTCTGATTGGTCATGGGCTATTTTTCCACTAGGGTAAGACAATAGTGTCAATATCTCATACTTACCTAGCCCTGTTGAGCTACAAGACAACCGATCCTCCCAATAATCCTATGAGAAAATTAGTACATTAACAATCCTACTTTGTTGTCGTTGAGTGGTCTTCAGTCATGTCTGACTTTCCATGACCCTATTTGGAGCTTTCTTGGTAGAGGTACTAGAGTGGTTTGCTGGTAGAGGTACTAAAGTGGTTTTCCACTTCCTCCTCTAGTTCATTTTTATAGATGAGGAAATTAAGGCAAATAGGTTAAGTGACTTGCCCAGGGTCACACAAATAGGAAGTATCTGAGGCTGAATTTGAATTCAGGTCTTCCTGACTCCAGACCCTGCACTTTATCTACTATGCCATCTAGCTGTCCCTATTCAAGAGGAATTTCTTTTGTCAAACCATATATCCTGGCTTCTGGAATAGAAAATATTGTCACTATACATCTTGGGATGCTAAATAACATGGCTCTCTGGGACTACAACTTCTCATGGAACCATCGGTCATCAGACATTCAATTAACATTCTTCTGAGCACCAGAGTGTAAGTCTTGCTTCTCACCACCAGGAAGACACCTTTGGTTTTTAGCTTCTCTCTTTCTACCATTTTTTAAGATAACAAAGTAGGGAGGTGCCAAGGACTGAGCCCAAGAATAAAAACAGTGAATAACAGGCCCGGTCTCTACTGTGGTTGGTGACATGTTTCTTTCCACAGTTTATCTGATCACTGTGAAGGCACATCACAAATGTGGTCTCTGCATAGACAGGTGCTTGATGACTTCAAACTGATGACTCAGAGTCAGTAATAGAGCAGCCCCAGAGCATAATGTCAGAAGGAGGGCATGAAAGCAAACACATATGTGATAGGGAGTTCTCCATCATCTTCATTAGGTTCGTATCTCAAGTGTCAGGACTCATTCTACCAAACTCTGATTCTGACTTCAAATCTCATTTATTTAGGGTGGATCTGACTGACAACAGTGTTTTGGAATTGTCCACTCTACCCACCTGCACTCCTTGAACAAACTGGTTCTCTGTGTTTCTTAAATTTTGAATTTCTGACTGCTCAGGGCTCCTTAAAAAGCTCATGAGTCAAAACTTAACAACCAGATCACAGCCATCCCATTGTAAACACACAAAAAACTCCAAATGGCTTGCCAACTCTCAATGCTACAAGCTTCCCACAATATTTTAGGAAATATCAGACAAACAGGCGTCACTTTAGGTAAGTTTGATAAGTACTTCTTTTTATTTCATACTCTAAGTGGCCTCTGGGAATGCTGAGTCATTGAATACACAGAAACTCTCCTCTAGCTAACTGAAGTGTTTGTAAACAAGTAATACCCTTTTCTCCATTAACATGTCTACATCTTGTCCTGCAAGAATGATTTTTATGGACAGTCAGGGATGACTGGTTGGTCTTTTTCTTTGATCCAGCTTGGAAAAGGTGAGCAAAAAGTTCACAGAGAGTTAAAAAAAAAAAGAGCTTTGAAAGAAAAGTAGATTCATTTTAGACTCCAGTGAAGGAAATACAGATTTGCTCAATACATTCCAATGAATTTCAGTCATTTTCTCTTTGAACATTCATTCTTATGAATGGAAATTAGAGAGCATTTTGAAACATATCATTCATTTTGCCAAAGACAAAACTTGCTTAAATGATGATTTCAAAATCTAAGGACAGTTCAGTGACATTTATCTGAATTGTCAATATAAACAAATAGGGTCTACCAATTGTTGAATGACTCAACAAACATTTATTGAATGTCTCCTCTGTCTTAATCACACACTAATAACTAATCACCTACCACTGATCATGATGACGTTTGGGAGTAGCTAAATGAAACATTTTGCTGCTCATCACACATGATCCTACATTTCTCTTCTCTTCTACTTTTATACTAACTGAGTCTCACAATTGAAATGCATCACCACCCTCTTATGCCTCTTATAACCCTGCTCAAGTGCGAACTGTTCAATGAAGCCCTTCTCACAGGCAAAAAGGATCTATCTTTAATTTTATATATATATATATATATAATATATATATATATATATTATATATATGTATATATATGCACATATATAATTCAATATATGTATTAAAGAGAGAAGGAAAAGGAATAGGCCAAGGAGAAGATGAAGAGAAGGAGAAAAGAGGAAAAGGAAAAATAACACAGGAGAAGGAATAAGAGGAGGGAAAAAAGGACAAAGAGGAGGAAGAAGAAAGGAAAAGGAAAAGATTTAGAAAGAGATGTCCCAAAAGTCTTAGTGCACTTAGAAGCAAAAGTTGAGAAACTAAAGTTCACAGCTGCACTCAGACTTTTGGGACATTCTTTTTTTTGTGGCAAAATGAACCCAGGAAGCTTTCACTTATTCCATTCAAGTTCGATCCTGCCCGTACATTTCTCTACTCCACAGCATAAATACTAGTAACAGGAATTCTTGGGTATGGATTGTCCATTGTCATCCGTGATCTCTGAAGGGAATGCAAACTGCATTTTATAGGGTGCTTTCAAATTATCCCAAATTTCTTCTTGAGTAGATTATTTTTTAAATATACTTCTCTTAGTTAATTTGAATCACATCTTGATGTTCATGTGAAAGTCATGGCAGTTTTGTGTCTCAGTCAGGGCCTTCAACTCAGAGTCAGGACTTTGGATTTCATTCTGGGTCTGTCAATAATCATCTGTGTGACCTTGCAGAAGTCATTTCAGATTTCAGTTCTACACGTTTCTCATCTGTAAAACATGGATCCAGGTTTCTAAAACCTCAGATTATAGCCAGTTTTTAAAAATCATTTTATGTAAGTAGAGGTCTACCATATGAATTTTTATTGGAAATTAATCAATATTTAAAAAGAGGGCATTGTGTAATAAGATGTTTAAAATGAGCCTTTCCATGAATTATAATTGATAGAATCATACCCAATTAGGCTATCTCTTTGCTCAGTACATTTCTAAAGTCAAGAAAATGTGCCTCAAAGTCTGAGAATGTGGAGAATGAATTCATCTGTGGGCAAAGTTAGGGGTCTAGGTGATCAGAATGCAAATGTAAAACAATCACCCTGACTCAGTTTCCTTTTGTGTACAAGAAGTCTTATTAAATGGCATGCTCACAGAAACATTGAATGGATGAGTTAAAAGAAGCCAGAGAATGATTAATATTAAATTTAACATGAATAAATATAAAGTCTTATATTTGGGTTAAAAAAATCATCCTCACAACTTTAAGATGAGAGACTCCTGGCTTCTTTCAAGTCGCAGTAAAAACCCTGCCTTCTACAAGAAGTCTGTTCCAGTGTCTCAATTCTAGTCCCCTCTCTCTGTTGATTATTTCCTAATTATCCTCTTGATGGCTTGTTTGTACACATATGTTTTCATATTTTCTCCTGTATTAGATTACGAGTGCCTTGAGACAAGGATCATCCTTTGCCTTTCTCTATATTCTCAGAACTTAACACAGTGACTGGCATATAGTAAGCACTTAATAAGTACTTATTAACTGCATGCCTGACTACAAAAGAAGTAGAAAACAGTCTTACTGAAACAACAAATTTAGAAACTTGTCGGGTTTCATATATCTCATAGACATTCTGGATCGGGGATATCTATGAGGTTGTATATATTAAGAAATTCTTTAACTGAATGCGTTAAGTGGATCTTATGAGGCTGTTCAGTATCTGGCAAAGAGATCCTCTCTTGATCTGCTCCATTAATGCTAATCTCTCCATAACTAGAGCACCTGTTTAGGGTCAAAATAGGCTTTCTAAATATAAGTCAGTATGTGGGTATGCACTCATGGGGCTGAGAAGTCGTGATGGTGGACACAAAATTTAAGTGATGGGGCAGGGAGGGGGACCTTTCAGCTGGAGCCCAGGAGTGCTAAGAATGGACCACACCTTGGGGGGCTAAGCCAGGAAGGAGCATGAAGACCAAAAGCTAAGAAGGAACTTTAATGTGGCAATTAAAGGTCTATGCTTTTAGAAAGTCACATGAGCCAATGTGACATTGAACTTTAAATAGATTATCTGATCATCATTGGACTGCAATGATAGGGACATGAAGACATGAAATTTCTACCCCTGGCATATCTGCATGGTCTGGGAATTTAGATTCACTTCTACTCTGGGTTCAGGCATTCAGAACTTTCCCTTTGGACCTTTAGGAAGTGTACTATATCAGTTGGGTAATGGACCTCTAAAAATGGAGCATAGCCCCTAAAGATCTTGTGTTGTGTTTTCCTGGACAGTGGAATAGATCAGTACTTTCCCCGTGGTTCAATAATATTGGGGATAGGCAGAACAAAATCATCCCTAAAGTTCATTAAATAGGCCGTTTTGCCTTTGACACCACTGACCATACACACATCACTGCTGGACATACATTATGGTCCTCTTCAGTCAACCTTTCATCTCTTCTTTGACCAACATATTGCCTGTCCATCTCATGAACATCTAGGTGTCTGACATACCGTATGACTATGCTCCCTGGTGACTTTATTACTAGGCTACCCTCTCTGAACAATGCGGTGTAAAAATCACTGGGTTTGGGATCAGAAGCATTGGATTTGAACCACAATTCTCCTTGCTCCCTATGTGACTGGAAAAATAATTTCAACTTTCTGATTTTTAATATTTTCCTCAATAAGATGAGGGAGCGGTATTGGATAGTCTTTTATGTCCCTCCATGTGCTCCATGTTATGATACTATAAAGGTCTCTTAATCTGTTCCACTCTCACCCTCAGTTACAGATTCAGCATCCATGTGCGGTGCATGTCTTTTTCCAGTTAATAGGGAAACCTATTTTCTCCAGGTCTCCTTGCATCTTCTCCAAGTCTGGATTTGGATTCCTTCCTTTTCTGCATTTGCCATGCATGATTTCTTCTTTGGGGAGACTCATACCCTATATACCCATCCTCATCCATCTGCAATGGTCTCTAGAGCCCCACTGGGTTTTTGTCTGTTAGACAGGGGTCCAATCTATTGAAGGACTGTCACATGGAAGAGGGTTTAGATTTAGTCTACCTGAGCCTAGAGAAAAGAATTGGGAGTAATAGGTAAAAATGGCCGAGGCCAATGTTAACTTCAAGTTAGGAAGCATTCTATCTGTTAGACTATCTAAGAGGAACTGTCTTAAGAAGTACAGGACTGGCCATTAATGGAGTCCTTCAAATAGAGGCCGTGGAGCTGTGGTTCTATGGATCATTGTTCACTGGGAATTGGACCAGGTGGCTGCTACAGGCACTTCCAAGGCTGGCATTCTGGGAGTGGGAGTGAGGTGGGGGTAAAACCCCTTGGCCCTGCCCTTTGCTTATATGACTCACTAAAGATTCATTATTGGCATTGCAGAGCCAAGCTCTGGCCACAGCACAGCTTAAAATGTCCATACTCAGAGTTGTGCTACAACATTAAAGAAAACAAAGACCTCTTCAAAACAACAAAATTCAAAGTGAGTATAATTAATTCATTATTTAAACCCACTCTTACAGTGACAAGCTTAATAATATAATCAATATATTAAAGAACATGTTTTTAAAGGTGGGTGAGACCTCAGAAGTCATTGACTCCAATCCCTTCATTTTACAGATGAAGAAACTGAGGTTTGAGGAGTTAAAGGGACATCTAGGAAAATAATCACAGTAGTAAATATCTCAATGAGGGATTGAACCCAGGTCTTCCTGACTCTGATCTAGCATCTCTGCCATTATATTACTGCCTCACTATGATTTCTTGAGTCTGGGCACTTCCTCTCCCCTCCCAGACTCCAACTTCAACTTAGTCCTTTCATAACTGAGCAAAAGGTCTTTGGGAGCAATTGTAGCCAAAATGTTCTTGAGCTTATGGGCTGACCTGTTGATGTCTCTTTGGATATGGTGGCTCCATGCCTGCTCCTTTACTCAGTACTTCTCTTGTTTGGCAGAAACTGGCATGACTAGAGATTTTGAGAGTCACCTCTCTGCCATAGAGGAGGGAAGGAGAAAATGATGACACACATGAAAAACACAAATGAAAAAATAATCAAATGAACTATGGAGAGAACATTCAAATAATACATAAAAATTAAAAGTACCTGCAGCAGCATCATAATGTATTTTTAACAAAATAAAAATGAAGCATCCCATTGGTCATATGCCCATGAATTTATAAAACTTATAAATTTTATTTATAAATATTCATTTATTATAAAATGTCTGTATTTATGAAATTATAAAATTTATAAAATTCTTCTGTCTTTATTGTTCTTTTTACAAGTATTCATTCTGCTCTTCATGTTTGATGGATCTCCTCTTACATCACTCTTTTGAAGTGTTTCATATCTCTTAACTAAACAGTCTCCTGTTGTATTTATGGTGCAAAAATCTTTCATTGGATTAATAATCCATTATATTTTGAGCTAAGGAAAAGGAATCATAGAGAATAGAGACAAATCCTCAAAGCAGAAGACATGAGTTCAAATTCTGTCCTTGATGGATACTTTCTGTGGCAACCTGAAAAAGTTATTGATCCTCTGTGCTCCAGCTCACTCTCAGTGACCATAAATTATAACGAAGGTGCTGATCTTCATGGGCAGAGAAAATTTCCACACCAGAAGTTCCCTTTGCCAATTGAATCACAAGTGTGATCAATAGATTAATATGAATTCACCAATTCTTAGACAAAAACATTGTTTATAGATCTTTTGCTATTTCAAATCAAGTAACTATGAATAAAAAACAGGCCTGACCATGTCACTCCCCTACTCAATAAACTCTATTGACTTCTAGGACTGAATGTAAAATTTGGCTTCTAAAGCCCTTCATACATACCCTGACACCTTCCTACCTTCTCTATTTTCTCCTACTTTATTCCCCTGCGCATGTGAGAGAGATCTAGCAACACTGACCTTACTGCAATTCCTTTCACAAGACTTTCCATCTTTTGTCTCTGCATTTCCACTGACTGTCCTCCATGCCTAGAATTCTCTCCCTCCTCCTCTTTGTCTCCTGGCTGCCCTCAAGTCTCAGCTAAAATCCACCTTCTTTAGAAAACTTTTCCCCAATCCTCTGCAATATTAGTGTTTTCACTTTCAGATTATCTCCAATTCATCCTCTATTTATCTGGTATTCATCTTGTTTGTATACAGTTGTTTGCTTATCTCTTCTAATGGAAAAAGGTGAGACATATACAAGGCAGCTGAAAGGTGGGAAGGAGAACAAGTATCCAAAAGGAGGCAAGATGGAAAAGTAGTCTAGAGAGTAAGGGGCTGAGCAGGGAGGTGAGTGAGCAAGGTTCAGTTCCTCCAAGGACAGTTCTAGAAAAGAACACACTAATTGGAGAAGGACATCGTAGGCATGGAGGCATTGTCATTATTCAAAGGAAGCCAAGGCAGAAGTAGGAAACTAATCCAAGAGGTCATGGGCTGAGCCAGATTAGAAAAATCTTGTGTAACTCAAATCGATGAGGTATATGTAATGTTTGTCTTCTTGACCTTTTTGGCATTGATGCTTGACAATGATATGCTTGGGAGAGTCCAGCTGGCAGGTTGTTCCCATCGGCATTCTGCCAATCCTAATGGGTTACGTGATGTCTCTTTTTTCAGTTTTAGCTTTTGTTTTTACCTTTGACCCCATCACGGTGCGGAGTTCCTGGTGAGGAACTTCAGCTAACAAATTCTCTGCAAGCTATCGTCTTAGAGATTGTTCTGAGCCCTTAATGCCTTGCCCAGGGTCATGCAGCCAGTCAGTATGTGTCAGAGGAGGGGCATGAACCCAAATCTCATGAACTACAAGACTAACTCACTACACACTATACAATACTGTCTCTCTTTTTCAATATTTCTGGGAAAGTTCATTGCACTATTTCCTTAAATAGAATGATCAGATTCTTGTCTTCCTAATGGCTTATGGGAAGCATGATTATTTTAAATTTTCTTTTCATTACTCTTGCTTAAAAATTTAATACTTTTGTGTATAGAGACTCCAAACCTTTTCACAGTTCCATAATTTTATGGGCTCATTTTCCTGCTTCTTTTGTTGTTTCTGCCATTATTTCATCTGGTAAAAAAAAAATTCTGTTTTTCCTTGAGTCTATTTTTTATAGTTTCCATAGTTATTTATGAATTGTTGAATTTCATCATTGTGTTTTTCTGAGATTTCTTAGTTACAACTAGTTCCTTTTTTATTTAATCTTGTGAAATTTTGTTAATTTCATTTCTTTAATTCCTTCACTATCTTCATATCCATTTGTGGTAGTTTTTTCTTAAATCATAGTTTCATTTCCAGAATCTTCTTAGTGGTATTGGAATATTTTTTCTAGAATTTTTAAAAATTCTGCTGGTGCTCTTAATTTGTAACATTTTTTCCATGAGAAAGCATTTACTCCTTTGAGCATTTTTATTTTGGAAAGAATTTTCTTTGGAGCTTTTCTGATAGTTTTGTTTCTTGTTAGAGTTTCTGTTGCTGTTTTGGGATGAATGTGGAGATAGGATTGACAAGTCTGACCAACATTTTGGAAGTGAACTGAGAGTTAGATGGAGTTAGAAGGATGAGTCCCAGGTTGTGATCATGGATGACTGGAAGGATAGTGGTGTCAATAAAGAGCTAAGCTCTCACTACACATCATTCAATACTTTACAGTGTTCTGTGCATTGTGCTGTTATAGGGACATAAAGAGTGTTTTTTTAAACTTCTCTCTGGAGTTCCTACTCTTCAGGGGTACACAATCTAACAGGGAAGTTGACATACAGATAGTAACGTACAAACAGTCCATGAACAAAATAAGTAGGGGATAACAACAGAAGGAAAGCATGAGCATTAAAAGAGATCGAGTAATGCTACCTCCTACTCCACCATCTTCCTTAAGTCATTATTTCTCTATCAGCCTTTTCTGAATTTCTGTTGGTGACAAATAATAATTTATGAGATGCATCCAATACTCCCTACTCTGCTAAAAACTACTCATTGCCTTTGTGTGTCTTACGTTGTCTAGATATCCTAACACATCTTCAGCAAGTAGAGAATTTTAACCTCTTCCTTACAGATGTCTTCTAATTTCTTTTTCTTGCTTCATTTCTATAGCTTACGTTGCTAAGACTGTGGTGAGTACAAGTGATGGCAATGGGAATCCTACTTTCCATGTGTTTTTAGTGAGGATACCAATAATATACCTCCCTTTGATAACACCATATGTTACAAATGAGTTGCTAATCTGTGTCAGTGGAAGGAGTTTCCCCACCAAGGAGTTTCTTACACGGATGAAATCACAATATCTGTATGTGTATGCGTCTAAAACATTAATGCATCCAATTAGATGTTCTCTTCAACTATTTACACAAAGAGGAAATCAATGAATTTCAGTGAATGATAGGTTATGACTTTTTTAGTCACTTAATCTAAGTGATTAAATCTTTTGCGATAATTTGTCTGTTCATTCTCATTTGCTTTCCCTCTTAAATGGCCATATTGCAAGTTAACTCTGTCCTTCTCATTCATTCTTTTTCTTTTTGAGAATGTGTTGTTTTTAGTGAAACTTTTCCCTTTAATCTCTTTTTGTTTCTCATTATTATATTAATTAATATTCCACTCTAATGCTACACCACAACTTACTTCATCATTCCTATATTGCTAAACATTTAGATTGTTTTCAATTGTTTTGTTTTGATTACGTGTGTGTGTG
Organism: Potorous gilbertii; assembly: GCA_028658325.1. NCBI lineage: Eukaryota > Metazoa > Chordata > Mammalia > Diprotodontia > Potoroidae > Potorous > Potorous gilbertii. The sequence continues at coordinate 7,180,743 of CM053770.1, read as the reverse complement.
TGTGTGTGTGTAAAATGGAGCTATAAAAATATCTGAGGAAATAGCTCTGGTCGGGTTCACTTTTGAAAATGTTTATCCTGAAGTAAATGGTGCCATGAAAACCCCAAGAACAGAGGGTTTCTAGGAGGAGAGGGCAGATGAATATGAAGTTCTACCATATTGTGAAGGATGAGGACCGAGAAAAGGCCACTGAATTTAGCAGTAAATATCTTCTTGACCAAGGGAGTAACATTGTTCACCCCATGCTTCAGGAAAATCTCTTTGATATCTGTGTGGGAATGGATTGGATAGAGGAGACACTGGAGGCAGGAAAACCAATGTGGTTAGTAGTCCTGGTGATGATACAGGATAGTGGCCACTGAAATGGAGAGATAGGAAAGAACGTGGAGACAGGATTGACAAGTGTGACCAACATTTTGGAAGTGGGTTTTGAGTTAGAAGAAAATATTAAGGATGAGTCCAAGGTTGTGACCATGGGTGGCTGGGAGGGTGGTGATACCCTAAATAGAAATAGTGATGAGTTTCACCTTAGCCAAGTTGACTTTGAGATGCCTATGAGACGTCTAAGTGGAGATATCCACAGCTATATACAGAACTGACTGTTGGAAGTAGGAACTGGATACATAATTGTATAAGTGTAGTAAATGAATCCACGGGTGATGAGGAGATCATCCAGAGAAAGAAAGTGAAGACATACATGAAGATGCTCCAGGACAGATCTAGCTACAGTCATAACCTTCCACTCTATAGATAAAGTTATTTTCTCCTTCCATCCTCCTCATTCTTAAAATTCTAAATCTATTTCTTTATGGCTCAAATATATGTTTTTTTAAAAATATTTATACATTATATTTAATGGTAGCTCTCTTACTTCAGAGGGTGCTGTGTAGGCACCTCCTTATGAATATGTAAAGCAAATGTACTTAAAAGCTATTTCTCCCTATTTTAATACTGCCTTTGGTCTTTCTTTTCTCATCTTATTACTAAAACACCACTACTTATTCCATTCACCCTTCTTTTTTAAAACGTCTCCTAAATACTACTTCCCACCAATGATTTTGGTGAAAATGGCTGAGAAATAAAGAAGAACCAACCAAGTATTCAGGAGAGTACACAGGAACACTCTGACTCCCAGACTAGTGTTAAAATATCCAAGTATTTGCATTAGGAGTAGCCATGGGGCAGCTCTATTTCCTGAGTAAGCTATGGCAATGAGTCAGGGAAAGTATATATTTTGACAAGGTGTGTGTGTGGGAGTGTGTGGGGGTGGGATCATTGGGGAAATCACCTGATTTTCAGTTACAATATGATCTCTGTAATTCCCCTCCTTCCTCTCTAACAGTGTATCAGAACACACTGAAGATTACATACTGATGTAAGAAGACTTCTCAAGCCCCTCCAATATAATTGGAACCTCAGAGCTGAGAAAAACTCAGAAACTATCAAGTAGAAGAGCCCCCTTACCTTGTATGTGACAAACGACTCCAGAGCTTCCACGTGAAAATTGAAAGGAAGAACATCCATTATGTCCCAAGATAGTGCATTCTACCTGGGATAACCCAATAGCTCTGATCTAGTTCTTTCCAGCAAGCCCAAATGTACTTCCCTGTAGTTTCAATCCACTATTCCTAATGCTGCCTTTTGGAGTCAAATAGAAAAAATGTAATTCCCCGATACTTGAAGATAGTTATTATACTCTTTCTATGTTTTCAGGCTAGATGATGCCACTGACAATCTTGTATGGCATAATCTTCAATTCTCTCATCATTCTAGTCCCTTCTTCCTGGACGTAGCACAGATGTTGTGTGGCTATTTCTCTCTGCTACTATATCTAAAAAGTGAATTATTTGTACTTAAGTATAAAACATTATACTTTCTCTTTTTGATTTCATTTTATTTTTTATTGTGCTGAATTGCTCTTCTCCCTAAAACTGACTCAGTCATTTATCTTTTAGATTTCTCTTTATGAAGTACTGCCCTTCTTGGTGACCAGGCTCAAAGACTTGAGACCATTTTTTATTCTTTCCTCAGTGCTGCTCTAGCTTTCCATCAATTGATAATGTTGCTTATACAACATCTCTATCTGTCCTCTTCCTTCTATTGCTCCTTTGTATTGTACACTGCACCCCCCAAAACACACACACTCTTCAGGCACTCATTGCTTCTTACAGTGTAACTGATCATTCTATCTCCACTCAGCCATGTATCCTTGGCATCACTGCCCAAATAATCCATTGCTGCTTACACAATTCTAAAACTTAACCTGCTCATTTTATTCCTCCAGATATTTTGTGTATCTCCTAATTACCTACTACATAAATTCCAAATTCCTTATCCTTCCATAATCAGGCTCCAACTTGCCTTTCCAACCTTATCTTACATATCTTCCCCTTTTCATGTTTTATCAGCTGTGTACTACCTTTTATCCCCATTTGTACCTTGTCCTCCACCACCTCTGTTCCTTTTCTCATACTATCCCTCTCACATGGCAGTCTATTCAAAGCCCTCTGCTAGTATGCTGGTAAATGTTTAACAACTGACTCTACCCACAAATGTATAAAAGACATACTTCTAAATTCAATTTGTATTGTTAACACTGTTATCATCATTTTCTTAAGTCTAGACAATCAATAAAAATAAATAATAAGCCCTTATTTCTATAATTTCCAAAATTTCTAAGGTATAAATACTCATACTGAAAGTTTAACAATTGGTTTTCTAGAGGAAATTCAAGTTAGCTCCAGTATGACCCTGAGTTCCTCTTCCTTTCCTTCAAGGACCTGCATAGGTATTTCTCACTGTATGATCTCCATTCCAGATCTCCGTCTGAACACTTTTCCTAAAGTCATCACTCTCTTCCCTGTATTCTAGTGATTCAGTTCACTTCAATTAATATTTACTAAATGCCTGCTTTGCACATGTTTTCTTCTACCTTATGCTAGACTGTGAGGTCTCTGACTGCAGAATCTCTGTCTCTCTATATATCCTCAGTGCCTAGCAGAATGCTTATAATATTTCTTGAATTCCATTATCTATATCAAGGTTGATTTATACTGAAAAGGTTCGAGCAGTATGTCTAATTCCCACTTTCTGCAAAGGACTTTGTGGAAGATGATGTTTAACCAATGCTCTTTAATCATACTCTGTCCCTTTCCATAGCTAAATTTAAGAATTTTAAGTCATTTACTAGTAAGAGTACATGTTCTAGCTTTTGATCGCCGTCACCTGAAAGGTAGGAACCATGTCTATTTAGTTCTCTTTATCCATTGCTCATCATCGAGCACTTTGTGCATGATTTGATCAGTATACCATTCAGTCAATTGATGAGTGTTTATTAAGTACTCACTAAATCCAGGTTTTGAATTCTACTGCTATGTGACCAAGATCAAGTCATGTAACTACTTGTAGGCAATTCTCTGAGACTGTAAGTTGCAGGGAAATTACCAATCTACATTGGTAGAGGAAGTTCCTCTTTATTTCTGAAATCACAGATGCAGTCCTTATCCCCCTAACGAGCCAGGCACTGTGCTAGGCACTAAGGATAGAGAGACAAAATAGAAAATAGTCAATACCTTCAAAGTATCCACATTCTAATGGGCACATTGGCATCTAAAGCATTAAAGTCATTGAATTCAGTTCAGTCTCTCCAGCTTGCATGAGCACATCACCATGAAAAGCTTAACTTTCCAAAGAGTCATATATTGAGGGTCTCATTGATGCTTGGAGAACAGCAGGCTCAATGTGTGTAAACTCCCTGGAAGGCACAATGTAAATTCTGAGCAGTATCATTATATGATGACACAAACAGCTGCTAAGTAATGAACTACTGAGAGTTCACTAAATCCTCTTAATATTATCTGTGGGAAGCCCCAATACTCTGGGCTTTGAAGACCAAAGACTTAATGAGGCTAGAACTGGGAGATAGTCATAGTTTGCTCCAAGCTAAACTGAAGGAAATGAATGCATTTTCCATCTCAGTTTGTCCTGCTTTGGATCCACCCACTTCTCTTGTAATGATCCCCAAAAGAATTGGATGGTGATCGTCACTAGAAAAAGCTGAAACTTACTTAACAGTAAGACACATGGATTCTAAGACCCATAAGAAATATCAACTGAATGGTTGGGAGGCTCATCAACCTTAGTTTCTGGGGTTCTTTTCTATATCCCCTCATATCTCAGTAAGATTACAGTATCCTAGATCCTAGATTATAGGAACTAAGAACTAGAGTCAGAAGGGACCTCTGAAGCCATTTAGTCCAACTCCCTTATTTCATGGGTGAGCAGATTTGGGATTTGCTCAAGGTCACATAAGTCATAAGCGTCAGAGGCACCATCTGAATCCAGTCTAGGGAAGCAATTATTTTGAGGAGTACAATTTAGGCTTGGGCACACCGAGTCTTGGGATATTGAATTGACTTTCCCCATGGTAACAATTTCCATCTACAGTGTGCAATAAATACCCAGTGAAGTCCTTCCCCACTGGATGCTGGTCAACTAAGGAGCGTCTTTCCACAAAACGTTTATGAGGACTAAAACTTTAGTCCTATTCTCCAACTCTCCAAACATGGCTATTCCATGGAGTTTTTGAGGTGACAGTGAGAGAAAGTGTCTGGAGAGCACATAAAATAGAACTTTCCTACTCGGAGTTTTCACGTAGTTGTGAACTTTGCTGAAGTTCTTTGGAGTTACAAGAAGAATGACCATTGACTTGGGGCTGGGAAAAAGGAAGATCTCAAAAGCTTCTTGCCCTTGTTGGATGCTGCTTGAGATGGAAAGTTACATTTCTTTTACTCATCGTTATTAAGGGGAACAAGCTGGAGACACTGAAAACACCAGCAGATGTAAAACCAGGAAGTGAGCTAGCCATTTAAAGCTGTTCCGAAGAGGCATTTAATAAAATAGTTGGCAATGCATGCAAAACACATTGACCAACTACAGAGAGTGAAGGCAAGGTTAGGGAACAATTAATAAATCGATAAACACATAGTAAGTGCCTTTTACACGCCAGGAAAAAAGTGATAAAAGTAACTGATATGTACTTGAACTTTTTAAAGTGATTTACTTGAATGCATAGACAGCATGGCATAGACTGAAGATCTGGACTTGGAGCTTCTGACACATCCTGACTTTGGGACCTTGGCAAGTCACTTAACCATTCAGAGCTCTAGATATCCATCCAAGACTGTAAGTAATAAAGAAGGAGCTGACATGCATTATTGAAAAGGAATTCCTCATCAGACGTTTCCTATAACAATGAAATCACAAGTCTGATTTCTATCCACAGTGTACAATATCTCCTTTAAGTTTCACAGAAGCCCTAGGAGTTAGCTTCTTTTAGTAATATCATCTGTTTTACAGAAAAGGTTCAGAAAGGTTAGTGATTTCTCCAAGGTTCTAAAGTAGGCAAAAAGTAGGATTTGAACCTGGGCCTTCCCAATCCTATGATTGAGCTTCCAACAACTACACCATGTTTCCTTGGAAGAACTTCTACCTTATTCTCCAACCTGCCAAATATAGTCAGTATTTCCTCACTTCTTCCACCGAATTCTAACTTGTATGCTTTCTCATATCATGTGAGATAAACCTAAACTCTCAGGTCATGCCGCATTTGAATGTGATCCTGGTGGTGACGTCTATTGCCCATGCCAGTTGAGTTAAGTTGGTCAGGCACCCTGAGATTGTCCATCAGCTGATAAGATTTGTATTGGTTCTAACAATGCATGAGATTATTCTGTTAAAAGTGTGGCAGTATCACAATTCATATGCATTGAGAGAGCACGCAGGTGGTCACAAATCTTTCAGGTTCTGAAAAAGAAGCTATTTCTCACTTGACTGGCATACTAAGGACTTTGAAATGTACATTAAAGGTATAAAGTGCTTTGCCAATGTTCTAATCTCTGCATTAACCTTTTGGGGTGATGAGGTCTTCTCTTCTAAAAACAGTCAGAACACATCGATTTCAGCCTAATGTACCAACCAAGGCAATAAATACTCATCAAGTTATTGTTCTCCTAATTCATAGCCTCATTCATAGTGTTTGAGCTGGAAGAGGTCATGGGATCGCAACTCTTGAAGACTGTCCCATTCAATCTTGGTTCATTTCATTCCATTTACACATGAAAGCATCAAGGTAACGTAGGGCTATGTTTGTGGACCATGAACATGGGTCTGCTTTACATTTAACCTAACTCAACTTGAGAACTGAAATATCTAAAGGAAATGGGAGAGATTTATTTTTCAGGAACTGAAAATGCCTCTTGCTTTTAGCTCTCTCCAGATGCTAACTTTGATTACAGAAACAAGTCTGAGGAGTAAGTGACCTAAATAAACACATCTACAAACCAATCTCTTCCAGTAATGCCCACTTAGAACTTTCAAAATGCATTCGATTGGTTCATATAACAAAAGGTAGGTCTTGTAAGAGGACCAAGTAAGAATCTAAAATGAGACATTTTTGTTGATGGTTGAGGCGAAATGTTGAAATAGCTTTGTCATTTTGGATTCATTTGTTGCAGAGACAGTGAGTATGTAACTACTGATCCAGTATGTCACATGATGGAGAGCAATTGGTCATGGATGCAAGACCTGCATTCAGGTTCTATTTCTAATACATCTTAACTTCTCCCTGGGCAAGTAACCTCTGCTCAGCGCGTCAGGTTCTAAGAGTGCAGGATATAGACAAATTCCTCACCCATATAAGCAAAAGGAATTTATATACTCAGAGTTCACTACACTGACAAAATCATAGCGATAGTAGCAGGTTTTAAATTTTTTAAAAGATATTAATTTAATAAAGATTCTTCAGTTTGGAGAGTATGCCTGGAAAGGATCAAGTCTATAACATAGCTTCTAAAAATCACAAAACATGACCAAACATTTGGTGAAAATATACAAAGCACTTGATTTGTTTTTTAATCGATTAGTCTTCAAATTTAAAGAAAACATCCAGAGTTGAAAATTTTCAACCCCTGCTGTAAAGAGTCTACTTCTTAAGGTCTGTTGTCCCAAGAGTCACTGTGTGTATGGTCTAACTTGTTGCCTTTTCATTTCTTCTCCATGGATTCCTGGCTTATATTCCTGGCATCAACTCCCTCCTCCATCCATAAGGGAAAAGACAACAAGAGATTAGAAAGTGAAGCCAGATAGTGTTTCTGAAGGTCAGCAGCTCTCATGAAGGACCTGGCAAAGAATGAGGTTGAAACAGCCCAACTAGCTGGAATGAGATTATGTGTGAACTTACATTGCCAAACTACCCCAATTCCATGGAAAATAGAAAGCAGGCAAACATATTGGATGGTTTTGGCTTCTGGAAATCAACCATAATAAAAAGTGCATCTAAACAAAGTATAGCAGTCTGAGGCTCTTAAAGCATCAAGACCCAAGGCCACATAGCTGCCAATCATCCAAGCAGTGCCTTCCCTATTATGTGGGCAAATTTAGGAAATGACTTATGTGATCTCTGATTTAACCTCCACCTTCATTTACCTTTTCTATGCTGCTTCAGTTAGCTGATGTTACTGAAGGGCATGCTAAAAACACACAATTAAATTAGATGAGCAAACAATCCATTCATTTTCTGTATTTAGCTCTTCCCAAGGCAGAAACCACTTTTAGGCTGAAGTCTCTCTCCTCTTCAATATTGTAGCCATGGCTCAGTATTCAGAGAAAGAATTAGCTAGACCAGTGCCTTGTAACAGACTTCCCTTCTACCCAAGAAATGGGAGCTAAACATAAGCAAGTGTACTCACAACTAGATTAGACAGCATTATGAAACTTCAGTGATTCTCATGCCTACATCTACATGGATAAATAGGTGGCACAGGACAGCTCCTTCAGGGTCCTTGGACTCTAATCTGTAAGGATCCTAGGAGATGTATTCCAGGGCATCTTCATGCCTCTGTTTTTCCATGAAATCCAAGCCCTGAAGTTGGACTTTGCACAAAATCCACAAAAGTAAACCTATAAAATCCCATCCAGCTATTACAAAACTAATCCTAATGCAGATTAGGACAGAGACAACCCTCAGCCACCACTCCTTCTTCTTCAGTCCCAGTCTTTCATGTTTAAAACTCAGGCAAGTTCTACATGTGACATCACTGCCCTCTGCCTCCACCTTGAGTAGCCAAAAGGCCAGCAAATGAGTCTGTATCCAGACTCAAAAGGACTGACAAAAGGGCTAGAAAGCCCTTTACTGTTACAATAAAAATATGCAAATAGGGGGAGGATCTAAAATAGATTATTTGTGGAATTTGAAGGATGTTATTCTTAAAGTCAGGGAAAATTACTCCTTTCCCCCACACTTCATACAGCATCCCTGAAATATAAACTACTTAGTCATTTATTCATTCATCAAACTGTAATTGAAGACACTAGGGTTAGATAGTAGGGGTGGGGGTGAGGTTTACAAAGATAATTAAGTCACTATCTTTGGCTTCCAGAAGCCTTCAAAAATAGACAGACAGATGAACAGACAGATAGAAGGTCATTGTCTACCCAATAATTTGTTGACCCTAATGTTTGATTTCTGTATAAATTTATTCACAGCAACATGGTATTATAAGAACTATTAGGAGTTTGCAAAAATGCTTTACTCACAACAACATTGTGAAGTAGATAGTGAAACTATTATTGTTCGCATTTTATAGACAAGATATCTGTGTTAAATGGCTTGCCCATATTGTACAACTGATAACTATTCATCGCAAAATTTGAACGAAGGACACCTGGTTCCAAGCTCAGTGCTTTGTGCCTTATGATGGCCAGGGCCTTCTAATTGTAGGTAAGTTTATAACAACTAAGGGGACCATTAAAGGTCTCCAGTTGTAGGTGGCAATTGTACCGAATGCTGATAGGAGCTTGAAGGTCTGAGAGGCAGAGATAAGATGGGAAGGCTTTCAGGAATGGGGGACAGTAGGTGCAAAGGCATGGAGACTGGAGGTGGGCCATCAACCAAAAGCAGCAACAGACTAGCTTGGCGGGAGCACTGTGTAAATAAGGTGGAGAAATGTGGTCAGCCTGCAAAGGTGGCCTGGGGCTGTAAATGTCCAACAGAGGCAAGGCATGGTTTATCCTAAGGGGAAATGTCACACTTTCCCCTTGGCAACTTTCAAGGAATCTGATTTCTTCTCCTCGCCTTTCCCCATGAGGTCAGTGAGTTTCCATTCACACAGTATTCAGAATAACACTCTTGCTTTTCCTTTAAAGACTTGCCACATAATAACCCAGAGCTGCCAGACTTTCACACTTCCTCAAGGCAGAAGAGTCTCCTTGGGATTAGAAGATCATGGACCAGAGGCTGGAAAGAACCATCCAGGCTGAGTTCAGATTCCTCATTTTCTAGATGATACATAGAACTTATTTACCCGAGAACTCTAGTTCCTCAGTTTCCAAAAGCCAGCACACTTTATGCTGCCCTCTTTGGAAGACACAGACAAGTAGAAACTACTGCAAGTATAGACCTGGTTATGAATGATGTGTATCTGTCCTCTAAGATCAAGATTAGCTTCTCTTCACCAGAAGGCTGCCGCACAAAGTCTTGCCTTTTGAGGTGCCAGCCTCTCACCCCCACCCCAGACAGCACAAAAACTGCAGGACTTAGACTTGGTTTCATGCATCCACAGACACAAAATCATAAAATCCTGAAGTGTCCAAGTATTTCCAGGTTGTGGTATTCATTTATGAAATCTAAAAGGGGGAAGGGATTAAAGATATTCTTTTTTTTAGGAAACCACAGGGGTCTCCCATGTTCTACATGTTCTAGCCAATGAACAGAAAGTAAATGCTTCTTTCCAATTGTACTTGGCCTTTTAGCCCAGAAAAGGAGGCCTATTGCTTTTAACGTTCTTGTCATTGGTACTTGCAATATGTGTGATGTGTGCATTATTGGACTTTGTGATCTCACTGAGTGGTTAGTCTCTCCAGCAGAGCAGATCCACAACCCCGTGATGAATGACACTTAGGCTCCAAAGTGGAACTTCAACAAACCAGGGCTATCTCCATGTCACAGTAAACCCGCAGCCTTCCCACTTAGGCTACGTGGTCTTCTGATGCACAGATGGATGTGTGTTCTCATTGGTTTGTAAGCCCCCTTCAGGGGTTCAGACGACCAAGGCAGAAACCACTTTTAGGCTGGAGTCTCTCTTCTCTCACTTCAATCTAGTAGCCATGGCTCTATATTTGAAGAAAGAGTTAGTCCATGTCTACCCATCCTGTATTACTCTCACTCATGGCCACCAATAAGGTCACCGAAAGGGGTGCACCCAATGTACTGGAGGCCATGCTCATTTTCTCCTGACATCACAAAGGTACCAGAGGAGCATTCAGGTTAGCATAAGACCACATAGAATCAGTCCATCTTTCCATTCTAGCCTACATTTCCCTGATAATGTCTTATGCTTCTGTTCCTTTTCAGAGTTCCCCACTGGTTGCATGTGAAGCTTGCTCACTCCTAACATGCACCTGGTCATTCTTTTGCATCTAATTTACATTTTAAGTTCATTGAAGATTGTTGTTTTCCATGTTAAACAAACATTCAATAGCACCTAGGGAATACTCGTATTATAAAGACAATTTTTTGTTCCTGGAAGGACTGTGGGGTCATTAAAGGAGATTTGCTATTTCTTGAAGGCTATCCAGTTCACTCAACTTCTCCTTTTAATGTCTGGGACAAAACTAGTCATAGACCAACATCTCACACCATATGTCAAGATAAGGTCAAAACGGGTACAAGATTTAGACATAAAAGATGAAGTAGAAAGAAAATTAGGAGAGTATGAATAAAGTACTTGTCAAATGTATGGATGAGGGAAATTTCATGATCAAACAAGAGATGAAGAGGGTCACTGGAAGTGAAATGGGTAGTTTTGATTATATTAAATTTTAAAAGTTTTTTCACAAATAAAGCCAATGCATCCAAAACTAAGGGGAAAAGAGGAAACTGGGGGGAAATTTTATAGCAAATTTGTCTGATAAAGGTCTTAATTCTCAAACTGAGCCAAGTTTATAAAAATATGAGCCATTCTCCAATTGATAAATGGTTAAAGACATGAACAGTGTTCAGAAAAAGAAATCAAAGGCATATGAAACTGTTCTAAATCCATTATAGTTAGAGAAATGCAAATTAAAGCAACTCTGAGACACTACCTCATACCTATGAGATTGGCTAACATGACAGAAAAGGCAAATGACAAATGATAGAAGGGATGTGGAAAAGCATGGACATTAATATGCTATTAGTGCAGTTGCAAACTCTACAATCATTGTGGTGAACAATGTGGAACTATATGTGAAGGACTAAAAAACTGGGAAATCCTATGACCCAGAAATGCCAGTACTAACTGTATATCCCAATGAGATAAAAAGGAAAAGCATTTATATGTATAAAAATGCTTATAGTAGCTCTTTTATGTGGTGGCAAAGAATTGGAAATTGAGGAGATGTCCACCAGTTGAGGAATGGCTGAATGAAACACCATCGTACTGTAAGAAAGGCAAGTAGGATGGTTTCAGAAAAACCTGGGAAGACTTACACAAATTGATGCGAATTGAAGTAAGCAGACCCAAGGGAATACTGTACACACTAACAATGGTATTTCATGATGATCAATTGTGAATGACTTAGGTATTCTCAACATTACAGGATCCAAGACAATTCCAATTAATGACGAAAAATACTGTCCACCTCCAGAGAGAGAACTGGCAGGGTTCTTAGTGCAGACTGAAGCATATTTTCTTCCACTTTATTTTTCTTGTTTTTTTTCCCTACAGCATGGCTAATGTAGGAATATGTTTTGCATGGCTTCATACAATGGTTGGGGGAGAGGCAGGAGGAAGGAAGAAAAAGCAGAACTGATTTTTTTGAAATAAATAAATAAATAAGATTTTTAAAAAGATAATAAGTGCCATTCAAATACTTTTAAGTATACAATAAAATAAGGGTGTTGCAAAAACACAAAATCTGAGATCAATTTGTCCATTTATACTTTCCATTCAAGATATACATGATAATCAACAAACTCCTCTATAAGTTCTCCATCCAGTTACAATAGATATTCTTCATCCATTTTGTCCTTCCTGTATGGATGCCAGGCTAAACTCTTTTGAGTGGCTATGAATCACTTCTAAGAAACTACCCAGTGTTTTGAGACTCGGTGGAACACGCCTGTCATAAATGATATATCTGCTGGTTGAAATCACCCACAAATAGGATGTTTGGAAGTCTCTCACAGCTTGGATTATGCCTTTTTCAATCCAATACACGCACTCTCCTTAAACTACAACAACTCAAACAAAGCACCACTCCACCTTTGCTTTGAATTCTTCTAGGGAGGGGGCATTTGCATCCTCCTGAATCATCTGAATGACTTGGGGATCCCTTTAATTCTTAGGAAGTCTCCATAATTAGCAGAAGGGAAAAATCCACAGACTTTTTTCGTCCTAAACAACAAATGATCAAAAGTAACATAATAAATAGTAACTGAAGTGTTTGAAATTCAGCTATATCGATCAGAATCAATTATCACTCACCAATGAAGAAGGAAGGTCCTATTTTGTGTCAATTATAGCATCCTTTGGCCTCAAGACTACATATGACTCTCTAGGTCCTCAAGGGCAGCCCTTTGACTGAATCCAGACTTCACAGAGCAAATTCTTTTATTAAGGGGATTTCTTCTGTAAAACTTGCACTAAGTCAAAAGCCTGCACCCAAGGAACTAGAAGGCCACATGGAGACTTAAGCCAATAGGTTCCCCACTCCTGGATATAAACCTCTTAGAAAGAGAAACAATCCATACTCTCATGGATCTTACATTTCCAGGCATTCCGTTCTGGATGAGAATAAAATGAATACTTCCAAGAAGGTACAAAGTAAATAAAAGTAAGAATATATGCTAATAATAGAAAAGTACAAGGTAATTTTGAGGTAAGAGGGGAACCAGTCACCAGAGAAGTCATGCGGTTGGTAGTGTCTGAGCTGGATTTGTAGGAAGTTAAGGATTCTAAGAGATGCAGGGAAGGAGGAGATAATTCTAGACATGGGCAAACAGTTTTTGCAAAAGCATAGTGACAGGAGATGGAATCTTGTGTGTGAGGAACAGCAAGTAAGCCAGGCTGGCTGATCTGTAGCATGCATAAAGGCAAGTCATGCCTAATTAGGCTGGAAAGGTAAAGAGGAGGCAGATTGTGAAAAGATTAAAGTGTCAGGAGTTTACAGTAAATGATCAACTCTTCAGGAAAATCAAGAGAGAATCAAATGTTTTCATTCTCCTGTGACACAAGCAACTACTACATGGAATGAAGGATCACATTAGAAAAAATGACTTCTATGCACAAGCTAGGTAATTAATGAAGAAAATGAAGAAAAATTAATGAAGAAAAATATGAAGAAAAACACTGAGATGTGAGCATGAGAACTAGTTTACAAGCTGCCATTTGCAACAAACATTAAATACCTATTATGATTAAGCACTTAACAAATGCTAGGCACTGTGCTAAATGCTAGGATACAAAGAAAGGGAAAATCCAAAAAACATGACCCCTGTCTTCAAGGAGCTAATATTCTAATGCAGAAGACAGCACATAAAAAATCCATCTTATGTATAGGTATAGATATAGATGTATGTATTTGAATGTGTATGTATGTAGTTAATAGAAGATAACCTCAAAGGGAAAGAGAGGTGGCCAGGGGATGACCAGAAAAGCCTGGATCAGATGAACCTATGATTTTTCAGTAAAACATCAAGTTGTTTTCTCTTCTCCAAGTTGAGATGAGGTGGATTCCACTGACAGAAGTCATTCTTTCCTAGCATAGCTCAAAAGCTCTAGACTCAGGCAGTACCTAGAGCTACTTCTCACTTTGGGAGGAAATAGAATGATGTCAGCTTCCATTTATGAAGTCATGACTTGAAGGAGTCAAGCATGGCAATCTCCTCCTGGAGGGAGTCGTGGAATATTGACTTCTGGATTGGAGTTCAGTGTACATTTTTTGAGAACTTTCAGGACAGCCTATTTCTGATTCCTTATGGAGGAGGGCAAAAAGCAGAAATGAAGTGGCTGCAACCTTTATGAAAGCCATGTGTTTTTAGCCTTGATATAATGGGATCAGATCAATATGGATTCACTAGTGTCATGATTATTTCATTCAAATTCAATTTGACAAGTATTTGTTAGGCACCTACTATGTGCAAGGCAATGAGGGCAGGGAATAGAGGCAAAAAAATGAAAATTCTTGCTGGCCTCAAGTATCTAACACTGAACTGATAGAAAGCTATACGTGAACACACACACACACACACACATACACGGGCATATAAGTAAATACAAATTACATACAAAGAAATGGAAAGCACTATGGACAGAAGATAGAGAAAAGACTAGAAAATGTTAAAGGGGTCCTAGAGCAATGGAGCTGGGGACTTGAAAAAGCCCTGGAGAGGAGAGAGAGCATCCACACGCAAAGGAATTCTCTCTAAAATATACTCTCCTGTATTTGTCTGAGACTAATTGAACCTAACCCAAAGCTCTCGGTTAAGTGGGAAAGTCTCTTTTCTCTATTTACACAAGTACCATTGCCCTGGAACACCCAAACCACTGCGGGAATGTCTGCTGATCCTCCCTGCCTCTGGTCTATCCATTGATTCATGATCTTCAGCCATCAAATGGATCTTCCCAAAGTGCAGATCTGACCATGTGACCATGTGCCATTGTTTCCAGCATACAGGACAAACTCAGGTTGTTTGGTTTGTAAATCCTCTTACAGCCCAGCCCCTTCCCACCTGTCCCATGATTCTTACACTGTTCCCCACCGACACTGGACAATCCAGTGACATGGGCTCCTCTTTGCCTTACCTGCACAACCCTCCACTTCTGAATTCCATGACTTTTCCTGGTTCCACTCATGTCTAAAACATTGTCCTCTTTCCCTCACTTGCTGGTTTTCCTCGATTCCTTTAAGATGCCTCAGCTCATTCAACCTTGCACAGGAGGTTTTTCCCAGACATCATCACTCTGCACCTTCCCTGCCTTTCTTTTGAAATTGCCTTCTGTTAATGCACACATACACACATATACACATATACACATGCACACAACTTATTCAATTCTTTACATGTTTTCTCCCAATTAGAGTCTGAGCTTCCTTAGGACAGAGACCACCAGATTTTTGCTTTTTTTTAACCTCCAGGACTTAGCAACGTTCTTGGGGCATAATAATATGTGCTTAACAAATGTCTGCTATCTGACTGATTGACAGTGAAACGAAAATGCTCTTGCTGAAACTGAATTTCTTTGACCATTCTGGAAATCAGCTTGAAATAATTTCCTAAGTCACTAAACTGTATACTCCATTGACCCAAGAATTATTCCTCTTATATCCCAGAAATACCAAAGACTGAGGAAAAGGAACATATATGTACATATACATACATACATAC
Organism: Potorous gilbertii; assembly: GCA_028658325.1. NCBI lineage: Eukaryota > Metazoa > Chordata > Mammalia > Diprotodontia > Potoroidae > Potorous > Potorous gilbertii. The sequence continues at coordinate 7,165,316 of CM053770.1, read as the reverse complement.
CTATATGCATGTATCTATATGTATATGTATATGTATATATATATATACACTTTCTATTATGGTTAAGAACTAGGAAAAATGGGTATCCATCACTTGAGGAGTGATTGAATCAGTTCTGGTCTATGAATATAATGGATAAAATGATGACCGTGATAGATTCAGAGAAGCCTATGAAGACTTGTATAAATAGAGGGAAATGTTCAATGGAGCAGGACCAGGAGAGCAGAGTGCATGATGATTGCAGCAATGGAAAGGGAAACAACTTTTAGAAAGTTTTAGAACTTGACCAATCAAGTAACCAATCCTGACTCCAAATTGTTGATGATCAAGCAATATCTCCCCATGTATAACAGAGAAGTGATATACTTGAAATACAGAATGGGACATAAAATTTCAGAAGTGGTCATGGATAAGTATTGATTTTTTTTGCTTAAATGTACACATCAGTTATGAGAGAGGGACTTGGAGGAGAAGGGAGGAATAGAGGAGATGGAATATAGTATTAGTGATAAAAAAATTGTAAAGACAAAAAGAATCAATGAAATGTTTGTTTGTTTTTTATGTCCAGAAAAGAAGAAAAGAAAACCTGAAAGGAAGCATGGATTGCAGATGAGCTAGGCAGCTTTATTGCTATCATGTTCAATTTCATCTACAGTTTGTATGTGCCAGAAGTTCAGTATGATATGCAATGTTCTTTTCTGTTCTTCAGATATTGAAATTTCACATTTGTCAAGTTTATAATTTTGCAATTTAAATAATCTTATTTAATATTTAAAAAGAGCTCCAGAAATCTAGTGCCTTAGGTTGAGAGTCTTTGCAGAATAATAGACAAGGAGAGATGGATGGAGGATGTTGAAACAGGGAACCATGACAAATCAGGACTGTCATGCCCATTAAAGTAACAAAACCCCCCTTCTTATAAGAGGAAATTGGAGATGAGTTACCAGTTGATGCTACGAACTGAAAGTTAGAGGGGAACAGAGAGAACAGAAGTGGGTGAATGGGTGGGGACCAGACACAAAAGATTACAGAAATCAACAAGTATCATTTGGTGGGGGTTAGGGGGGAGAATCCTGATGGTTAAGTCAATTCCAACCAATTCACCCCATGTTGATCAAGGACCTAGTATATTCAAGGCCCTGAGGAGCCAAGATAAGATGAAAAATAGTCCCTGCCCTCAGGAAGCTTCCATTCTATTGTAGAGCACGGACACATAATCAAATGTTTAAATACAGGATGATTTGCACAGAGGGCAGCATCCTTTAAGATGAGTATGAAAGGTTTCATGGAGAAGAAATCATCTGAATGGAGATTTGAAGGAAACGAAGAATTTTAAGAAACAGAGTAAGAAGGCGATGAATTCCAGGGATGAGAGAAACCCTGTGCAAAGACATGAAGGTGGGAGATGATGATATTTTTGTTTTTAAGTTCTGAACTATCATGTTATCGTGATACGTTTCTTTGATTTCAGGTGGTAGTAGATACTACCCTAGATGTTGAAGGGCTTTACTTTATCATTTAATTGATCCCTCTTGTTCACAGAAGTTGTTCCTTTGTCTCCATACCCTCCCTGCAGACACCCACTTATGGACTCCCAGAAACGCTACTACAAGTTTGAGGTGATCTGGGGAACAGTGCTCACATGAAATCACAGCTCATGAGCCCCCAGGAGTGAATACTTCTTGTTGTGTTCGTCCTTCATTTTTGAAAAAGACCATGCCATCAGAGAAATGATGACATGACTTGCACTTTACTTTCTTTTAAGTGAGGGAGGGCTGTGCAGGTCACCAGCCTCACTTTTCCTCCTGAGCCATTGAGCTCACTTCTACCAATCAGTCAGATGACAACGAGTTCAAAACAAAAGAAAGAGTAGATTAAACTGTGCAAGAAATAAACCAGATCATTCCAATTGGCTCCATGCACACATAGGTGACTCTGATGTGGCTCTGCCCTGCCCTTGTTTCCCTGTCCCAAGCTGGAAAGTTCTCTGAAAAGGCTCTGGCCTGGAAGGAAAGTGATGAATCCCATCTTCTGGACACTAAGCCAGGGGTGCCTGCTTTAGGTTATTTCTCTTTCAGTCTTTTGTTTCTTGTGGGTATCTTTTATCCCCAAGCTGTGAAAGTTGGAAAGAAGCTTTTTGGAAAACCCAGGCTCCCTCCAAGTTGGTGCTGAGCTCCAGGAGGGCCAGGATCTCTGCACAGTCATCCTCTGCTGCCCAAGCCTGTTTGTGAGGAAGTTCCTAGAGAGAAAATTGTCAGCCCTGGAATGCACAGGCACGAGGTAGGTGGTCTCCCCTATTAACTAGCTCTGTTTGGACAGGCAGGATTCAAACAACAAAGGTGGAGCAGGAAAGAGGCTAGAAAGACATGGAGAAAACTCTCTGGTAAGTATGAAGATTTTGCGTGTTCCTATACGTGGATTAAAGGCTGGTGCTGACTCTGAATGCGCCAGTGGCTCTAATGTCCTGCCTCTCTATTTCCCTATTTAGAAATCATCAGAACCAAACTGCTCCACAGCACACAGGGGACATAGTCACTATTCTTCTGGTTGGCGTGCACCTCAAGTTAGAATTGGGGTTTTAGAACTCCCAGTGTGGAAATTCTCCTCACAGGTGTGGCCTAGCAATTCATCTGTGATGATTTCTATTCATAAAGTGTTGAGGGAGGAGTGATAAGAGTCATAAAAGGAATTTGTGTCAGAGGGAGGGTTTGAACTCAGGTGTTTGACTCCAAGATTAGCCATCCATCAAACTGAACTATAAGCCTGTTTTATATAGTAAAAGAGCAATGCATGGTTCACCTGTGACTAAGTCCTGCTATATCTCTGATTGTAAATAGATGTATGCCATACCTATTAAGGGGTTTCCAGTATTTTTTCTGTTCCCCTAGGCCAAGAATGTGAAGGGATGTGGGTCATTACAAAGACTGGTTGCATCTCCCATCACCATCAGGCTCACTGAAAGATGATGTGACTTAGTGGATAGGTGATCTGGGTCTTATTCCTATCTCTGACACATACCAGTTGTGTGACCCTGGACAAATCAACCTCTCCATGCCTGCAGTAGCTCCTTCCAAGAGTGACAGGTGATCTGCTTCTGAGAAGCAACATGGAATTTCCAAACCATGTGATTGCTTCCAGGAATGAAAAATAGATTCAAACTAGCCTCTCTCCTCCAACCCTCAAAGATCTCATTGGATGATTGGGTCCTTTTCCCAAGGAGAAAAAACATCCATCTCTAACTCCAGAGTATGGCCTGACTTCCATTCTCATTTGTATTGGGGCCCATTGAATATGGGATATCCCTGATATGTATGTGTGTGTATACATATATATATATATGTGTGTGTGTGTGTATACATATATATATATATATATATATATATATACATTTTAGAAAATTTAAACAACAAATAAGAAGAGTGGAAATAAATTTATTCCTGAAGGATAGGGAGAAAAAATGGAAAGTATTTATATACATAGGAAATGTTTAATATCAACCAAGAGTTTACAATTCCCAAATCAATTTTCATACTCTCTTGTTAAATTTAATACACATTTTGAAAAACAAATTATTGGTAGCAGAAATTCAGTAATTCCTAAGGAATATTCTTTCCTCCCTCCCACTTTTTTGCATGTTGGAATATTCAAGTTTGTCAATGATTTTCAAGTTTCTAATTTAAAAAAGAAAATTTAATGAACAGACTACAATTCCTCTTTAAGTCAAACAAAAGAAATTCACCAATGTCACTAAAAAGCAAACAAACCTTAATGTGGGGCCCATGTGTTAGCTAGTTATTCTGCATAACTGAGTTATTTTGCATAATAACTGACATATATTTGGCTTTGTGAGGTTTGCACAATACTGTACATACATTGGTTTACTTGAGCCCTTCAAACAATCTGAGTTACAGACTCTGCTGGGAACATTATCATTTCCATCTTACAAGTGAAGAAACTGAGAGTTTGGAAAATGGTCCCACAGCTGGACAGTGTCCAAGGAAGATATCGATGGCCAGCAAGTCTTTCCCAGAGCTCTCTCCACTATAGCATGTGGTCTCTTTGAGTAGAACCAAGGAACCATGAGCGCCTTGGATCCCAAGGTTCTAGATTGCTCACTTACAAGGCATACCCACCCTCCTAGAGACTTCTCCCTTCTAGTCTGTGTTGACTGACTTGTAGAAAGACCATGGGTAGTATTTGAGACAATAAGAAAAAATGAAAAGGAGTCATGAAATCTGTACTTTTCTCTGTCTATTCCAAAGAGCCTCCATACTGCCTGCAAAATCAAGCAAGCTAGACATGTGTAAGTCATTACATCCAGTCAATGTGTGCATTTGGGTGAGAGAATGAAACTTGTTATTCTGGCCTGGGACTCAGCCAGTGCCAAGGAAGCTAATGGACTATTAGCCTATTATCTCACAGTGGGGAAACAACTCTGGGTTACCCACCAGGAATAAAAATATACTCTTCAGTTCTTCCCAGACTAGTTAGGAAATGCAAACTCAAACCATCTCTGCAGTTAATGTGAGCAATTGTGAACCAGGAACTCGTCATGTTCTGCTGACTATGAGACAGAGATCAGAATAAGACATCTACCTATAAAGTGTTCTCCACATAGCCAATGGGCAACTAAGGCACTCAAGAAGTAGCATGGGAAGTCATAGATGGGCCAGACTCAAAGTGTTGTTAATGGATTAGTGAATTCTGTAATGATGCCAGCTGTGCTTCTCCTGGTTCACACCATTGCCCTCTACCAGCATTACTTTGTATTTATTTGGAATGTTTCTGTGTGTGTGTGTGTGTGTGTGTATGTGTGTGTGTGAATGTGTGTGTGCAAGCATGTGTATAAGCGGGTATTTATGTACTCTGTGTGTATGTACACACACATTATATATGTGTCTATGTATATGTATATATGCAGCATACAGCATACATATATACATATATGAGTGTGTTGCTTTCCCTAATAGAAGGTAAGTTCCTTGATTTTTGTCCCAATCCATGGTACCACCTGTTAACCCAATGTGCATGGATTGTCTATTCATGATAAATATCCGCTCCCTTCTCTCCACTCGGTCACTGTCCCTCTTATCTCCCAGCTCCAAGATGTGGGAAAAAGTAAACTCTCTGAGGGTGATTTACTGCATTTTACAAATTGTATCATAGACTCACCTAGTTAGGACAGACTTCTGACTTCAACTACTTAGCTCTGCTCACATACATCAGCCCAGCCTGAGAAGAATCTGCCCTGTTTTTGAAGATCCTAAAGGAGGGATTGTCAATATGACATTCTGAATCTTTCTCAAGGCTTCCTCAGTCCTTTACTGAAGCCATGATCTGATTCATGGGAGTTCACCCTCCATTGGTGTAGATCTCAGCCTAAGCCTACTGCTCAATTCTCCCACACATCTTCCTTAGATAACTTACCCAATGGTCAAGAACCCTCCCTCCATATTGTTTTACAATTTGTGGGCATCTATATGGTCCTCAAGCAGCCACATCTGCCATCCTCTCCTCACTTTCTGACCATCCCACTTCCATTTACAATCACTTAGCACAATATTTCTTGGTGCCTGGAACATAGTAGGTACTTAATAAATATTTCCTAATTGACTGTAATCATGCTTTTTTTGTATGCTATTTTACATCCCTCTGGTGCCAAAGCCATTGTCAGAAATATGGTACCATCTATTGGTGGACTACGTGACTTTCCATTTTCCTTTGTACCATTTCCAAATTTTTTAGAGTGTGTGGAATTACAAGACTTTTTTTTTCATTACAGCATGGCTATGAGAACACAGAATTTAAAAAGATGGATATTTCTCTCTGGGGCATTGTTGGGCTGATTAAAAGTATTTTAATTAATGAATTTAATTTAATTTAATGATTAAATGAACTGCAACCCAGCCTATCTCTTGTTCTTATTCATTTTTTTTATCTAAGCTCAGGCCTTTCAGCAATGCTTGCCCCAGATAGATGCCCCAATGTACCAACTCCATGAACTCATTATCTAATAGTTTAATATAGAGAGGGAAAGAAGTCAAGATTTTTAAAAGAAACTCTCTGCCCACATCTTCCACCATCATTTACCAAGGCCACCACACCCCACATCTGTTGAGGGACAGGGACTTGTGGGATCTTACAAGCATTGCCCAATAGAGTTCTGGGAAGTGAAACCTCACTAGAAACAAAATTTTGTTTCAGAGAGAAGGAAAGAGATATTTCAGGAAGCTTTGTACATGGGCTATCGGGGAAATTCTTAACTCAACAATGAACGTACAATAACAATAAATTAAGACCTATCTAACACAAGGGATATTCCTGAGCACCTGATCTGTGACCTACAGGAAGCAAAAGAAAGAATATATCACAAGCCAGATAGGCAATTTGAACAAAGACTGGAGGTGAGAGATGATGATACAGTTTATCAGAGGCATCTGGATGGTACCGTGGACACAGTACTAGACCTGGAGTCAGGAGGACCAAGTTCAAATTCAGCCATAGACTCCTCCTAGCTGTGTGAATCAAGGCAAGTCACAAGCTCTACCTGCCTCAGTTTCTCATTTGGAAGATAGGGAGGATGATGATAATTTCTACCACCTAGACAAAAAATGGGAATAAAATAAAGTCATCTGCATACAGCGCTTCGGGGACCTTAGGGTGCTGTGTAACTGCTAGCTATAATAATTGCTATTGTCATTATGGTCTGGAATATAGAATGTGTGCAATGGAGCCAGGACCAGCCTCTAGGAGAGTCTTTAGAATAAGTCTAAAACGGTAGATGGGAATCTGATGGTGCAGGGCCTTAAATATCAGACTAAGGGGTTAGTAATTTAGCCCATAGACAATGCGGAGCCACATGGGGATTTTGAGGAGGTGAGGTAAGACATATCCTTTAAAAAGCTTATGTTGGTAGTGGGAGAGGAGAGGGAGAAGGAGAAGAAGAGGAAGAGGAGAGGAGAAAGAAAAGACCATCCTTGGAAAAGATAAGCACGGGAACCAGTCCGGGTTCGGGGAATACATGTAGCACAGAGGAAACAGGCTTTGTTTTTGGAGTTGAAGACCTGGATTCCCTGTGACTTGGGCAAATTATCCCACATGAGCCTGGTTTCACGTCTGGATAATGATGGAGTGGAAGCTCTGAGCAA
>CM053770.1:7101443-7157668 GCA_028658325.1 Potorous gilbertii | reverse complement strand
ATGTTATCCCCAGATCACAGGGGAAGCTTGGAGTGGTAAATTGACTCAAGCTAGACTAATGTAGACCAATTACTTGGAACAAGTTGTGGTTTTGATTGGGTTTTATTTGGGGGTAGCAATGGTTGTAAGTGTGCTCTTCTCTTGAGGTTTGTATGGCTCAGAATGTTTGACAACCAAATGAAACAAAATTTAGTGAGTTTCTCCACTTTCAATTTGTTCCTCTTAAGTACTAGTTTTTATAACACGAGTTTCATGGTTCTCTTTTTTCTTTATTAATTCCATGTTGTTTTTTAAATATGCGTTATTCCAAGGAAATAGACCAAAGCTGTAGATCTTAATGAGCACACCTCAATTACTATTAGAGATGTAACAGTGACTGTTAGTATGGGGAAATGTCATTCAAAAAAAGTTGTGGAATGATGGCAGCACGTTCAGACCTAGAGAAGCCCAGATCTCCCGCAAACATCCAAGTAAAGTTATAAAAATAAACCAGAGGAAGCTATGATAAATAAAATGAAAGAGAAAGAGCTTTAAGTTCCTCCATCCATTCCAATACTTCATGAAAAAAGTCTGCCAGAACCCAGGGTGAACTGTGAGCAGACACAAGTGAAGGTGCATGAAAAGTGAAACAGGTAAAACATTAGGAAGCCAGAGCAAGAGACAGGGACAGATCAGTGTCCAGCATGGGATCCAGGCAGCCCCACATGGGGCACAGCAGAAGACAGAGCCAGACCAGCAAACATGTAATAGAGGGCTCAGACAACCCAAGATACAGTAGAAGAAAAAGGCAGTGTGACACTTAGGGAACAAAGTAGAGCCAACAATGGCTGGTTGGGTCCTGTCAGAATCACATCAAAGCATGCAACCTGGAAGAGTCTGGGCTCTGGACTCTGCAAAGAGGAGAGAAAGAATGGATAGTCCAAAGCCAAAACTTAAGGTGAGCTACCAAAAGATTAAGTAAGCCAAAACTCTGGAATTCCTAGTAAAACTGACTACTAGTCTTAGTCACTGCATCCAAGGCCAAGCAGCCTGATGTTACTCAAGATTATAGGAAGAAACCAAGCCTTTCCCAAACACAAAGCTCCAATCCAGAAACCAAGTCTGGAGGTATACGTAAACAGGAAAAAAAAGTTAAACACAATGAGGAAATCCTATGAATCAAGAGAAAACTAAGAAGGAAACCCAAAAGAAGAAAATATCTCCATAAGTCCAAGTACAACCCCAGAGAAAAGAACATTCTGGCCACATGGACCACAGGAAGACCTCAAAGAAATGGAACAACGTTACAAAATACGATATTAAATAGAATCTCAGCTAGGGAGAAAAAAATAGCAAAGAGAATTAATAGCTTAGACCAGAACATGGTAAACCTTATCCAAGATTTGAACTTCCTTAAAATTAGAATTCACCAAAACTTACTCCGTGAGACAACAAGAATTATTGATACAAAATCAAAATATTTTTAAAATAATGAAATGTAAAATGTATGTTGGAATACTTGTCAAGAAAAAATAATATCAGAATAATTAGACTCCCTGAAAATAACGATTTAAAAGATGTCTAAATATCATATTCAAGTAGCCATAAATTAAAACTGCCCAAGCATATTAAAATCAGAGAGTAAAACGAAACTCGAAAAAAATGCACGAATCACCTCCTGAAGAAAATATTAAAAGGAAAAAAAACTGTAGAAATATTACAACCAGTATCCAGAGCTTTGAGCTCAAAGAAAAAGTTCTGCAAGTAGCCAAAAACAGAGTCCTAGTATTGAGTAGCCATGGTCAGAAGCACATGGCAGCTACCATAAAAGAGAAAAGAGTTCAGAATATTATATTCAAAACAGCAAAATAGAAAGGCTTCTAACCAAGAATAGTCTAATTTTGGGAAAAGGAGAAGTGGAAAAACTAATCCTTGCTGAAATAGATAACTTCTAAGTATTCTGGAATAAAAGGCACAAAATGAATATAAATTTTGAAATTCAAACACAGGAGTCAAATGAAACATAGAAAAATAAATACATTCAATCAATTGTAAAGGATTTTATGAGGATGGATTTTCTACATTCTAATAAGGGGGAGAAGAAACACAACTTCTCAGAACTCTAATGTCTTTGAGGGTCATAGGGAAAGTTAAATAGGCACAGGTTGGGGGTTTGTTTTTTAATAATCTCAGGAAAAGAAAGAATGGAGAACAAAAGAGAAGTATACTAGATAGGAAAGAAGGAGGAAGGACAAGAAACTTACTCTCACATAATGTGTGCATGAGAACAGTGTATGAACATGAAGGAATGAATGGGGTGGGGGGAAGGGATCAGGCACTTCCTAAACCTCACTTTCATCTTAGCTAAACAAAAGAAGACTGACCTCATCTACACAGACATTTACACACCACACACACACACACACACACACACACACACACACACACTCAAAATTAATATAGAAATATATTAAACACAACAGAGAAACATATGAGTACAAGGAGAAGAGGTTTTAATAGGATGGGCAAGATCAATGAGAGAGCATTCATAAGCAAAACAAAATCCAGTATTGAAGGGTAGCGCTTAAAGGAGGATTAAAGGAAAGAAAGAGTAAAAACTTGTGATAAGGGATAGGAAGAGAAGAGGGGATAATGAAGCAGAACGAGACTGATTCAATAATAGATCACTCATATTATGCAAACTCCACACTAATCAGTTCTTCTTTTTAAAATGGAAGCAAAAAGAAAGAAGAATTTGAGAGAATGTGGAGGAAAATGCACAATAAACCACATTTGGGAATACGATAAGCTCCTCCACAAAACACTAATAAAACAGATATAATAGCAAAATCAACATGAAATCAGAATCCAATAATATATTATATACATGAAACACACTTAAGCATTTGCACAGTGCTAATAATAGACTAGAACAAAATCTATTATGATTCAAGTGAATTCAATAAAAGCAGGTGTAGCAATTATAATTTAAAAAAAGATAACAGTAGAAATAGGATTAAAAATAGATGAGAAAAAGAACATTTTCCACAAACGTAACCTAAAGTGTGAATGGATATACATATATACGCATATATATATATACAATGAAACATATCATATTTATTTATGCAAACACATACATACATGTACACCAAATGGTATATCATCTAAAAAGAGAAAAGTCAATGTAATTGCTAGAAACAATAGAGAGTGAAGCTGTGATAATGGGGATTCTCAGTCTACCCTTTTTGGATATAGAGAAACCTAAAAACAAAAATTAAAGATCTGGATAGAATTTTTTTAAACTTAGCTCTCTGGCAGTTATTGAATAGGAACAAAAAGGAAATTATATGTTTCTCAGCTGAATATGGCAACTTTCTGAAAATTAATCATGAATCATCACAAAAACATCACACACAAATGCAGAGCAGCAGGAATAATAAACATATTCTTTGCTGGCTACAATGTAATAAATTTTGTTTTCATTATTTTTTTTGTTTTCAATGTTCTGCAATCACTTCTATATCTTAGATTTTTCCCCTCCTCCCTGCATTTTCCCCCTACCTCCCCACTCTCGCCCTGAGGCAACATACAGTTTTATACATTTTCACCTTTGTCCTGTTGCATAGAAGAATTAAAATGAATGGGAGAAATAATAAAACAAATCAAAACATAATAAAAAAGAAAATGATCTGCTTCATTCTGAGATCAAATTCCACAATTATTTCACTGGATATGGAAGCCATTTTGCCTTAAGAGACCATTGGGAATTATTTAAGTCCTTGCATTGCAATGAAGTATTAAATCTAACAAAAAAATTCCTCTCACACTATGGTTGTTGCTGTGTACAAAGTTCTCCCAGTTCTGCTCCTTTCACTCAGCATCAGTTCATATAAGTCTTTCCAGGCCTCTCTGAAGACTTCCTGTTCATTATTTCTTACAGCACAATAGCATTCCATTACATTCATGTACCATAATTTATTCAGCCATTTTCCAATTGATAGGCATACCCTTGATTTCCAGTTCTTAGCCACCACAAATAGGCTGTTATAAATATTTTTGTACATGTGGGACCCTTTTCCATTTTTATAATCTCTTGGGGATACAGTCTGAGAAGCAATATTGCTGGGTCAAAGGGTATGCACGTTTGTAGTCCTTTGGGCATATTTCCAAATTGCTCTCCAAAAGCATTGGATTAGCTCACAGCTCCACCAACAAAGAATGTTCCAACTCTCTCACATCTTCTCCAACATATTCCTGTTCTGTCATATTAGCCAATCTGATAGGTGTGATGTGGTATCTCAGAGTCGTTTTGATTTGCATCTCTCTAATCAATAGTGATTTAGAACATTTTTTTCATGACTGTAAATAGCTTTAATTTCTTCCTCTGAAAACTGCCTGTTCATATCCTTTGACATTTATCAGTTGAGAAGTGACTTGTATTCTTATAAATGGACTCAGTTCTCTATATATTTTAGAAATGTGGTCTTTATCACAGAAACTAGTTGCAAAAATTCTTTACCAGTTTTCTGCTTCCCTCCTAATCTTGGTTGCATTGGCTTTGTTTGTGCAAAAACTTTTCAGTTTAATATAATCAAAATTATCCATTTTGCACTTCATAATATTTTCTATCATTTTCATCAAAAATTCTTCCCTTCTCCATAAATCTGATAAATACACTATTCCTTGCTCCACCACAATGCAATAAAAATTGCATAAAGGGATTGTGAAGCAGGGATTAAAATGAAATAGAAACTAAATAATTTAAACCTAAAAGAAAGTTAGGTCAAAGGATAAGTCATTTGAACAATAGAAAATTTCATCAAAGGAAATGACAACAATAAGACAAGATATCAAAATTTATGGAATGCAGCTAAAATAGTACTTAAGGGAAATTTTAGGTCCTTAAACACTTTTGAAAGAAAGAACAAATCAAAGAACTGGGCATGAAACCAAAAAAAATCCCAACAATAACTGATCACCAAAGGTACTATTTTGAACACCAAAAAAGGCAGGGGCGGGGGATGGGGGTGGCATTAACAAAACTAAAAACAAAACAAAACCATTGAATTGATTTAAAAAAACCTTAGGAGTTGCTTTTTTTTAATTTTTAATTTTTAAATTTAAAATTTTTTTAATCAGCTAATCTGATTTTAAAAAGCAAAGGAAGAAAATATCCAAACTAGTTGAATAAAAGATTAGAAGGGGAAATTCAGAACTGAGGAGGAAATGAGAAACTATTTTGCTCAACATATTCCAAGAAAAGCAACTTAGACAAAATGGATAAATATTTACAAAAATATAAAATATTTAAATCAATAGAAAAGAAGTAATGTCTAAATAACTTAGTATAAAAAAAATGAATCAGTCATAAATGAAAGAAAAGAAAAAATGAGCTCATATGAGGGCTATTGTCAGAAGAGTGCCAAGTAATCCTGTAAGGATTTGGGCATCTTCATCAGGCTGCGGAGCATCAACTCAAACAAGATCTGGAGGAGTTTTTAACTTTCTGTAAGACTGAAAGCATTGTTTCCATTGTGGGAATAATGAACTCTGATGCGTATTAGAGTAAAGTTGCTCTAGAATTTCAGCAATTCCCAAATTGAAATGACTATCATAATTCTATCTTGTCCCGTAACACATGTCATTTAAGTTAAAAAAAATATCCCAAGAGTTGATATAAATATGCTTCACTGGCCTGGGAACTCACTTTATTTAGACCCCTTTAAGTACCTGTGGGGGTGGAAACAAAACTAACTTAAAAAAATGGATTGTTCATCAAAGGTCTACTTTATACCCATCATGATAAAGATGTTTTCATGATGAAGATTTAAGAACCTCTGACACTAGTTGTGTGATCCTAAGCAAGTCACTTAATCATGTTTTCCTCAATTTCCTCCTCTGTAAAATGAGCTTCAGAATGAAATGGCAAACCACTCTAGTATCTTTGCCAAGAAAAACCCAAATGGGGCCATGAAGAGTCAGATACAACTGAACAAAAATGAAATAATAAATGTAAAATCCATTTTGAAGTAAAAGCATAATATAAGTGCCCAGAACCCTCCTCCTTGACCTGGGGCTCCATTTCTTCTAGGGAGAAGTTCCATTTCCCTCACAAAGTTGCAACAAGAGCGGATTAATGCTGACTTTGCTCCAGGTTGTCCAAATATAGAGGATGTTAACAGTTCTTGAAGGGCATCAACAAAGTAAAGTCAACTGCATTTTGTACCTAGTCAGCAAGAACAATTAACTCAAATTGTGACCTACCCTATGGGTTTTCCCCCATCAGCCCCAGTGCTGGTTGGTCCTTCTTTCGCTTCGCTTCCACATTCAGGAGTGTTCTGCTCTTGCTCTGGGCTTATCCCAAGCACAAAGAGGCTATTTCCAGATCTGCGAGGGCATGCAGACCTTTCAGTAGAGAAAGCCAGGGATGTCATCTGTTTTCCCTTGCACTGCCAGTGCTGACCCTTCTCAGCCACTACCTGCTGAAATGACTTCATTGTAGTCTTTCCCAATGCAGAAGATGATTCTTGAATCCCTCCCAGATTTAGAGCTATCAGAGGTTGAGGAGGCAGTGACACAGGAGAGTAAACGTTACCATTATGACTCTTACACAGTGAGCCCACCTTGCTGGGCTGTCGTCAGTGACTTGGTTATATCATAGTTCATGATGCTTCCAGGCCAGGACCATTGACATGGAGAATGGATAGCACAGGCAACCTCTCAGATGCTACTATTAGAAAAGGGTGCTGCATCTACCCAAGCCTGCCCAACCTATTTGCTCACGTGCGTGTGTGTGTGTGTGTGTGTGTGTGTGTGTGTGTGTGTGTGTGTGTTTATGTGGAGGTGGGGGTAGGTGGGCAGATGGAGGGAGTGTGTCCACAACTCAATAAATTAAAACCTTCACAGTAAACACTTACCAAGCAGCTAGTGTGTTCCAGAGACTGTCCTGGCCTCAGTGGCACCAAGACAGAACAAGCCTTCCTTGGAGAAGCCACCATTTTGCTATTTGTCGTTCATGCCTGCAGCATATACTGCTGTTGGGGTGAGTATTGGGAGTTTGGTCCCCTAAAGCTGGTTTTGGTGGTTTTAGTCCTTTCTCTTAAAGTAGAAGGGTATCTTTTCTAGACCACAGGAGAAGATTGATTTGTGTAATTCACTCACTGGGATTAGCACTAGCCAGCTAATGGGTATCCATCCGCACAGATCATGACAGTCTTCCAGAAAATGCTGAAGGCACACATGGAGGGCTTTACTGCAGTAGTGAGGGTCAAGTTGAGTGGAAGCATCACCAGGGGCCCTTCATTCCAATCCTGGCTCTCAGATTCATCATCTCTGTGACTTGCCCTCAGTTTCTTCATCTGAGAAGTGGGACAGACACTATTCTTTCTTACCCTGCCATAGGTACTCCTGATAGGACTTACTGAGACCAGCCAATCTGTGCTGACTTATCTGTTTGCAAGATTACCTGGGAGGGACCTGCCTGCAAGGCTTCCAGGGGCAGCCTGTGCCTGCCCAGCATCTGTTGGCCCTCTATCAACTTTTCCCAGGGATAGCTCTGTTGATTAGTGTTTACATCCTACTCAAGGGTCTGGATAGATTAGAACAGGGCAGGATTGGAGTGAATTCCTCTCTGATGACCTATACTGTCCTTAATTCTCTGCTTGAGGATCTCAGGGGTGTCCTGGGTTCCATTGCCCAGAGAGATTGAATCAAGGTCTCTTGGCATATTCAGATTTGCCCCCACATTGGGTCCCAAGATTCCAGGGAATTTGAATGAGGTTGGTGACCTAGTTTCCTAGTTTGTGACCCATCCCTGGAGCAGAAAGTCAGTCCAGATGCCTGGGGTCAGCACTGGGTCAGATAGACTAAGTGATCTGAGGGGAGCTGGCTTCCCCCAAACCATCAGTGAGGGGATTAGAGGGTGCCAATGGCAGAATGTGCATCTAACTTCTTGTTCAGAGGAACATCCAATGCCAAGTCCAGTGAATGGACTTGCCCCTTCTAAAACTCTTTTTTAAAAATATTATTTGACTACTTTTTGCTCCTGGTTGCTGTCACCTCATCCCTTCTGCTCCTGGTTACCCCTATCACCTGCTCCTTTTAAGCTGAAACCCAATAAAACAAGCTTACAGAGTTTCTACCCCACAATGTCTGTAGGTAAAGTTCAAGGTTGGTCTGAGAAGTACCTCTGGGTAATTGGTTGAGTCCATTCAAATTACTCCTTCACCAATCAGCCTTGCCCAGTATGATGACTGAACTGCTTGGCAGTGGCAAGATGATGAGAAAGGAGAAGGAGATAATGGAGGGGAACATAGATATCCTGACCCTCTTATTTGCTACAGAGGGAGAAAGAGGCCAGACTCACGCTAGGTCCAGTAGGAATCAGGCACCTTCCATGTGAGAAGCCTTACAAATCACTAGACCCAATCCCTTTATTTTATAAATTAGAAAACTTAGGCCTAGAGACAGGAAACTTGACCAAAATCACGTATTGCTATGTCAGATGTAGCACTTGAGCCCAGGTCCAGTGTGACTTGGACAAATCACTTAACCTCCCTAGATTTCAGTTTCTTCATCTCTGAAGTGAAAGAGGGTTACCACAGATCCTTAGAGGCCTCTGAAACTCTAGACATCCTTTCCCATGACCCTTTGGTCATGGTGAAGAGGACTTGAAGGTGGTCCATCCAACTTAGCGCAGCTCCAAATGTGAACAGGTATATCACTAACCTTATCTGTGTCACAGAGAAAGTGTGATATTTGGAGTCAGAGGACCTGGATTTGAATGGTGCCTCTGACATTTGACCCTAGGGAATCTCTTAAGCTCCCTGAGCCTTATCGGTTGGGGACACTGACACCAAGGGTGTGATGGCTCTCCAGGCTTGGGGTGAGGCTGCAATGAAGTCACATCTGTAACATGCATTATGAACCTTAATGTGTTGTAGAAACACCAGCCCTTTGAGTCTCCATTCCCTTGTCTGGAAAATGAGGGGGTCAGACTGGATGCCTTCAAAGGTTTCTTACTATTCAAATTTTGAGATACTTCCTTGGGAGAGATAGGGGAGGGGTGGGGGAATCGGACAATCCCTTAGTGCCATTGAAATGGTTGACTGTGAACTGGATCACACTTGGAACCATTTGAAAAAATATGCCCCATATTCCCTGGGCTCAGTGATACTATTTTGAATGGAGATTTAGAGCTTGGGGGAATTGCAGCCTAATGGACCGGTCAAAATCCAGTATAATGGAGGTAGAGTAGCCTGGTCCACTATGGTGATCACACCCACTTATCATTAACCATCAGCACACACTGATTCCCCTCCCGTGGCATCCCAGGCACTGACACCCAGGGGACCTTCACCAAGATGACTTATGGTGTTCTGTGAAGCAGCCTCCCCAATCCCCACCATCCATGGAAAGGTAGTTTTGTCCAACCGCCACTTATTCATTCTTATTCCCTTTCATTTCACATACTGACTGTGTTGGCATATGGCAAGTCTTTGGTTGGGTGGTGTCATGCTTATGGTTGCATCCTTACATCTTCAAACCAGGACCATCTATCCTGAAAGATTCCCCGTCAGATAGACAGGAAGAGGCCTTAATGTCAGGTGTAGGCTTTCAGTGAGGGAAGAGAGGGGGAGGACGAAAAGGTGGAAATGAATGAAGAAGTGCTTGAGGGGACCATGAAGAGCCCTGCATGGCTTTAATGAGGAAGGAGAGACTCATCCCCAGAACCATGTGGATATGTTCAACATCAATATGTTCAGTAAGCATTTCTGGGTGGGAAGATCTTAGATACAGACTGGTGGTCACCTTTGAGGGACAACTTTCTCAATTTCTAGATGAGGAAAATGAGGCTGAAGAAAGCGGTGGGAATTGCTCTGGGTCACACAGATGCTGCATGTCTAAGGCCAGATTTGAATGCACCTAGGTCTGCTGAGTCCAAGTCCCAAACTCGGTGCAGGATTCCAGGTAGAGAATGGGTGAAAGAGGTGTCCAGGAGGTGGTGAGGGTTGGGACCAAAGACTCAGCTGGAGTTATCCTGGGTGAAAAGGGGACCCTTCTGCAGATTGGAGGAGAAGACAAGTTTAATGGGGACATGGAAATGTCAAAGGAAGTTCATACTGTATCATCATACTGCAGCTCTCAGGGTAAGGAATAACCAAAGATAATTTTTGCCTTCTTTCCACAGGCTTCCTTTACCATCGATGTGTTCACTTCCCAGATACAGGATTTTGTTGTCATCGTTTAGTCATTTTCACTTGTGTCCTGCCCATTTGGGGTTTTCTTGGCAACAATATTGGAGAGGTTTGCCATTTTCTTCCCCAGCTTATTTTACAAATGAGGAAACTGAGGAAAACAAGGCTTAGTGACTTGCACAGTTACATAACCAGTAAGTGTTTGAGGCTGGAGTTGAACTCAAGAAGATGAGCCATCTAAAATTCCAGACCCACCACACAATCCAGCGTACCACCTAGCTGCCCAAGAGTCTGGGTACATGCTTGTCTATGCAGAAATTAAAAGACAGACTAAAATTTGGGATGAGTTTGCCCTCTCACCCCGCCCCTACACCCTTCTCTGATTTTCTTCTCAGGGCACTTGAGATTTAACTGCATTTGGCAAAGTTGGCTTCTCTTGTAAACTTTGCAAGAGCTATTTTAGGAAAAAACATTCAGGAAACAGGAATTTCTTTTCTTCATCACAATTGAAAATTCTTCTTGGACTCTTTTTTTTTTTTTTTAGGGATATATTTTATTTAAATATTGAATGATCCTGGGGAAACCAGCCGGGTCACCAAGTGAAATTGAACTGGCAAATTGCAGAGAGCATCACTGAAGCTTTGATTGGCTATTGCTCTGGACTATCTGTCCAGATGCAGATGCCAAGCACTGTTACTGGATTTGTGTTGAAAGGACAAAATGAGACCCTTAAAAAGAGAAATTGGTTTCTAAAGGCAGCTGCTAAGATAGGGAGCTGTGGCCCATGGGGTCCTGAAGGGCTTATTTACATCCTGAGAATTAAGATGGAGGAACATCCATAGGAGCCCCTACTTAAATTGTTGCTGGGATCTGTACAGTTCCCTTGGTTTTAAGAAATGATACCCTGGAAACTAACTGAAGGACAGTGCACTCTGCTGGTCATGTTGGTGCACTGCATTGTGGAAAACAGGTTTTCACTTCCTCCTCTTTGGGGCTGTCTTCTCAGGTGGGTGGAGGTGGGGCAGACATTCTCCAGAGCCAATAGACTGGGGACCTAGCTACCTTAGAGAAACACACAAAGTAAACATGGCCCTTGGCTGATGCCTCTTTGCTTTCTGTTTCACTCTTGTTTTCTTCTATACTTAAGGAACCTTCCACAAAGACAATCAAGCCACACAAACCAGTCACACAGGATGCCCACCAGGCACATTCACGAAGACTTTCCAGGACCTTTCTGGAAGACAGGACCTCAAGTCTACAGTCATCTGCATTTGACAGATAAGGAAACTGAGGTGGAGAGAGAGGCCGTATGGCACAATGGAAAATAAAGTGGTTTCTGGAGTAGGAATTCCTGGGCTCTCACCCTAGCTCTGCTGCTTTAGAGCTGTGGGACTTGGGCTCCCTGTCTCTAAGGTTCAGTTGAACTACATGACCTCTAGGGTGACCTAGACATTCCAGCTCCAGCTCTGTGGGTCCCAGGATCATCTCAATGACTTGCCTAGAGATGCCCAGTTGGTAACTGTCACCGTTGAGCTCCAGACCTCAGTCTCTCCTTAATCTAGGTTTAGCCCAACAGAGTATGCTAATGTGCATGTGTGTGTGTATATGTATGCCATCAATTTGTCATTTAAAATGTCACAATATGAATATTAACTTTTCCAAATTGTTAACAAAGATATCCTCTTTGTCCTATACCCTTTTCCAAAGTCTCATGTTCACATACTTCTTTTGATGGTAGTTTCTTGTTATCATTACTTAGCTTGTATGTTAATTGTTCTAGTTCTGAGATCTTCCTTCTTAATCCTTTCATATATTAATGATAAATGGCATCTATATCATAACATTTTGTGTACAGTATCTGGATTTGAAAAATCCTATGAAGTAATTCAGATATCATTACACCCATTTTATAGAAGAGAAAACTGTGACTTGCTCCTGGTCACACAGCAGTAGCATAGATTTAGGTTGGAAGGAATTTCAGCCTCTCATTTTATTGATGAGGAAACTCCAACCCAGAGAGGATAAATGACTCACCCAATAGCACATAGGCAGTAAGTGACAGCAGTAGAATTTGAACCAAATCCCCTGACTTCAAATTCACTGTTGATTTCACTGTTTAATGTCTGAATCAGGATTTCAACTTAGTTCCTTCTGATGTTAGTTTCTTCTGTATCTTATCCACTATACTATCCTGATTCTTTTCCCATAATTCTTCATAGTTTTTTATATTTGAAATTTCTTACAGTATAATCATTTCCTCATGTTCATATCTTACTTCGTCCAATCATTCTCCAATTCTGTATACGTGAACCATTTTAAGTTTTTTTTGTTATTGTGAATTATTATATGTGAATTACTATGACTATATTTGGATAAGTAAGTTAGATTTTTTTCTTGTCAATTGTATACTCTTGGTAGAGTCCTGTAGTTGGAACTCTAAGTCAGCAGCTTGAAGAGCTGTGTAGTTTTTATGGAATATTGTCATCTTGCTTTACCAAAAAAAAAAAATGTACCAACTGGCACATCTGCCTCCAGTAATGTAATGAGGCTTGCAATATTTCTTCCAGAAAGGGAGATATTTGTATGTACCACTTGCACTATAACCAACCTAATACAGTCAGTCAGTCAGTCATTGATGAAGGGTGCAGATGCTGAGAGCCATGCAAGTCACATGCTCTCTTCTCTACACCTTTCATCTCTGAAGATTTAACCAGCCACACTCTTTTACAATAATAATCTCATTTTTATAGGCAAGGGGAAAGATAATGGCCCCTCCAGGCCCTATCGTCCCCTCCTCTAGCACTTTATGATGTGTATATCAGGTGAAAAGTTAATAACAAAATGACACTAGCTTAGAGCCCCCAGTTAGAAAAATTCCTAAAATTCAGTCAGAAATTTGACTCTTTGACCTAATTTTAAGAGTCTGTTTTTGGTCAGGCAAATGGAGAGGAAGTTGGAGAAACAGCAAATTTTGTTATTACAACTTCTCACATTAGAGAAGTAGATTGCCTATAGTCAAGAATCAATAAATATTAATTAACTGACTACTATATGCTAGGCACTGTGCTAAATGCTGGGGATATAAAGAAAGGCATAGGAGAGTTCCTGCCTTCAAGGTGCTCATAGTATAATGGGGGAAGAAAACGTAAAAAGAAAGTGAATGAGGGCAAGAAGAGGGCAATAAGATGAAGCCTTCCAGTCAGGTGGGAATGAGCTGAGGAGGAGGGAGATAGAGAATGAGTTTCTAGATACCATGAAGTCCAGGAAAGGAGTCATGAGAGAAATTAGGAGGTAAATACCTTGGGTGCCCTCCTTAAATGATGGAAGATCTAAGAAGAGCTCTCTGATATCCATCCTCCACCCTCTCCAATCAAAACAAGACAGATTTTCATTTACTCTTTTTCCCTATTGCATTTCCTGACTTGGGTCATTAAGTCCTAGGTGAGACTGAGGAGGCTGAACCGCCCACATTGTTCCCACTTATTTCCTAAGGTCCCTGTTCCATCCTCTCAGTTAGTCTTTTGCAGTAAGCACTCCAGAGTATGAGCCAATTCTTCCTTCAAGATTAAAGATCAAGATGGCCCCAGATGATTCTCAGAGCTGAAGAGGGAAGTATTCGCACTTCTGGACTACAAATACCAGGATGACAGGCAAGCTTAAAACCTCTGCTATAAGCCAACCAATCAGCCACCTTATTAGGTACCTTTTGTGTGCCAGGCATTGTGGTAGAATCTGGAAATACAAATACAACATATGAAATAATCGTTGCACTCATGAAACTTACATTCTAACAATCTGTTGTTGTTGTTGTTGTTTTAATAAAATAAGAGTATGTTCTTGGTTCTTAAAGATTTTTTTAACTATATATTTAAAAATTTTACCAATGCCTATTCCTACTGAATAGATTCTGGAGGTATTGATTGTTAAATGTTGATAAAATCATCCATATTGGTATCTGTTTCAATTACTTTCACTCCAAGATAATAGAATAAAAAAGACAAATAAGTCTTAACATGCCCAGTGTCCCCTTGTCTCCAGTTACTCCACACCACCTGTCATGTTCTTGGAGTCCCAAATGTCACATCTTCTTGCCATTGGCCCTCAAAGATTGCTCCTACTTTCTTTGGCACCATTCCATTTGGTACCCAGGTATCTACTTCAACATTGTATCCTCTTCCATTCTATTTCATAAATATATATTTAATAACTAACCTGTGGGGTCAAGTGAGCTACTTTCAAATCAGAGTAATCAATCATTCAATCAACAAGTCTTGGTATGTACCTTTCATTCATTCATTCAATAAACTTGTATTAAGTGCCTACTATGTACCAGGAATTGTGCTAAACAAAAGTAAAGATTGCCCGCTCTAAAATAGCATACAGGTAGGGGAGAAGAAGAAAGAAGAAGGAGGAGGAGGAAAAGGAGAAGAATAGGAGGAGAGAGGATCTATTTGAGATTTAAGGTACTAAAATATTTTGGTACCATGATATTTGGAAGAGAATTAGATTTCTATGCATTGAGTTAGTTTGTTAGTAACTATACCTTAGACCTGCAATGAATTGGATCTCACTCTAGTGGGAGAAAGAGATCAGGATGGATCCCATTTAGGAAACTTCAAGTATTCAGTAAGGCAGATAGTCAAAAAAATATATTAAGTGCTTACTATGTGCCATGCTCTTGATCATCATAACATACTCCTTTTAGGAAAACATAATCTTCTTATAACCATTATATATATATATAAAATTGTTTATATATAATTTATATATATATATAAACATCAATATCCTTCCTTCCTATCATGTTTCTGTGTCCAAGAATTCTAGTTTATCATAAAAAAGAGGAAGTATCATAGTAGATAACCTAGGGTCAAGGAAAGATGGTGGTTGGACAATAGATTAAGAGAAATGACCTAAAAGATGCCATCCAGAACATGGATGCCTGGAAAAGGAGAGATGACAGTTACAGAGAGAAAGTAAGAGATGCCAGGTGGTCAGTGTGAGGACTGAAATGGCTACCCAAGCCTAGAAACTAGAGTTTCCTTTGATTTCATTCATCCAGAGAACTCCTGGGTGCGGAAACTCCCTCTACCAAAGCAAGTAGTCACTGCAATTTATAATCTTAAAGACTCACCTAGAGAATGTATAGATTAAGCAGCTGACCAAGTCACACTACCAGTATTTGGCAGAGAAGGATTTGAACCCAGGTGTCCCTGGCTTCCTCTCTATCCTCTAGACCAAACTTCCTGCACCATAAGCTATTCAAAGACTGAGAGGAAGACCTCAAGTACCTTGAGGGGATTTTTGGTGAAGGATTCATTGAAGAGCACTGTTAAGAATTTCTGAGGAGAAGATGTGTTTGGACTATAAGGACCTACCCTGAGGAGGTGGAAAAATTCATTGAAGCACAGAGTAAATGAAACATTTTGGTGCTAGGAGCAGCAAAATGCACAAATCACACCTGAGCTAAGGAACACAAACCATGCTTTAAGTTCCAAGGTGAAGAGAAGCAGACACCCTGAGTCCCCTGTACATGGCATGAAGCCACTGCTCTGGAGATCACTGAGCTATGGTAAGACAGGACAGGGCTCACTCTACCTCTCATCTGGTGACTTCCTATTTTAATGAGTTCTTCTTGATAACCAGGTGCCAAGCTCTGGCATTTTTGTAGTGTTGAAAGCCTCCCAGTGCTATCAACACCCTCTAATTTCAGCGCTGCCTAAATTCAGCTCCCTGCGGCAAAGATCTCATCTCCCCAACCTTATAAAAGCTTTGCATTGAAGTACTGATTTCCATAAACTGACATCTTGAAGTTGGTTTTCCTGATATTATCAAAATCTTGCAGTTGATGCCATGTTAGACTAATTGCCTTTTCTTCTTTAAAATGCTATGAGCACATTCTCACAACAAAAGACCAAATACATCCAAAAACTTAAAGCATTTTTCTTAGAAAACAAAATAGGCTTCTTTGGAAACCTTTGCTTCTGAAGTATTGCTCCAGAAATTCTGATTTTATGACTATAAAGAGGAAGAAGCATTTCTATGGAGCGAAGTCCAATTTAAGAGCACAAGCATGTACTGAATGCTTGTGTCCAAAGCTGTGTGCTAACCCTGAAGAGACCAAACCAAAATGAAATGTCCCTGCCCTCAGAAGCTTTTGCTTTATCAGGGACAGCATGAAAAAGGTAAGGAAATGATAGGAAATGGAGGCAGGAGAGAGAATTCACCAGTTGGGGAATCAGGACATGTTTGAGAGAGACAGTAACTGAAGAGGGGAGGACTGAAGAAAACTGAAGATTCTTCCGGATGGAGGCAAGATCCAACATCACAAGGCTGAGCAATGGAGAACAGGGTTCCTTTTGTATATGGGTTGGTCTAGATGACCATGAAAATCCCACCTGCCTCTCAAATTCTCTGAGGTTACAGATGATGCCAACCTGTATTGATAAAGATAATCTCTTTATTTCACTGGAGTTCCCTAACAAATGAAATCTAAGATCTATTCACTATCCCTATATATTGTAAATGTTCAGATATATATTTGTCTCCATAATACAATTCACTTTTGTCTTTACAGTTCCAATGCCTGGCACACAGAGGGACCTTAAATGCTGGTTGATTGATTGATGGCTTATGGAGGAAGTTACTCCCAGGGATAGTAAGATGTCTGCCAATTTTTTACTTTCCTGAAACATACTCCCCCAGGAAAATTGCCATTCTCCATATGGTATGTTTAGGTATATCCCTGCACCTTGCTCCCCAAGTCAAAGTCTGGGAACGAATTACTTGGTAACTAAAATGGAGCCACTGTGGCTTTGCCTCAAAGTAGGAAATACAAAGAATTTAGAGATTGAGAAAAATGCTGACTAAGGAGCAAGGAAGAGAAGCCGTTGGATCCCTTGGCTTCTGGGGCAGTAGACTTCAGTTTGGTTACTGCTTCCTGCCCTCACTCTCACCACCCCACAAAGAACTCCCCAGTTCACTCTGCCAAATCCCCCACATTCTTTTCACACCAAGCAGAGTTTCACTTTCCCAACTTCTCTCACATAGCTAAACCAGGGCAAAAATCCTCTCCCTCTGGGTTTGTGGATCAGAATGTTCCTAAAGCCTTTCTGGTGGACTTAAAGAATCCTAGGATTCCAAGTCCACTGACCAGTATGTGGCTCTTCCCTCATTGAGCAAGACTTTGCCCTAATTCATCTTCCTTCTGACTCGAATCACTTCTTGCATTGTTTTCCTTTTTGAATTGGGGAAGTGGGTTGGGGGTGGGTAGCACCCCAGTTCTGATCCAGGAACTGAGAATGGTCCTAATGGCCCTTGTATTCCCTACTAGGGGAGAAGTGTCTGTTTCAAGAGGCTCCAAAACCGCAGCTGCCACTTTCTTTTCCATCTGAACCATGGACAAACCACTGAGCAAGTTTCCTCTTTTCAAAGATGGGGCCAGTGAGAACAGCAGCAAGAAGCCAAGAAAGCAATGCATCTGGATGCAGGACACCTGGTTTCCAATTCTGCCCCAAGCCCTTCTTCCCTTTGCAAAGGCAGCTAGCCAGGGGGAAAGGAACTAGAGGATGCTCACTGGCTATGAGATTCTGGTCAAACCGTTCAGCCATTGTCTGAGCTTCTCCATCTGAAAAATGAAGTTAATAATAGCACTTACTTCCCAGACCTACTGGGAGACTAAATTATAAAACACTTTATTTTAAAGGGCTATATAAATACTAGCTATATTTTAAAATTTTTTCTTAAACTACAGAAAAGCTTTTCCCTTTCTGCCTCTTTGGGCCTCAGTTTCCTCATCTTTAAAAGGAGGAGATGGACTAGATGACTTGTGAAAGACCTTCCAGCCCAAGATCCATGGAGGCAGAGATATGTACCTGTTGAACTGAGCTGCAGGGTTGCTATGAGAGTCATATGGGATCATGGATATCAAGGGTTCTAGAGAAGTCAGTTGTAATCTGGAAAAATAAAGTCACTGATCACATCATAATAAAAGGGCATGCTGGCTTTAATCTACTTGAAAGTCACTCAGTCAAATTGGGAGGAAAATGCCTGATTAACTAAGAAGAATTCATTCCATTTGTGATCAAACAGGGAGGGGTGGCCTGCTTGCCAAAGGGCTGGGCTTAATGCAAAGTTGCTGTTCAATAATTCAAGAGGATAGAAATGCTCGAGGATGCTTATGTGTTTACGGAAACAAAAATCTTCAAATGCTTAAATAAAAAGGCAAATTCTCTTTTTTGCAGATTTTTAAAGAATTTATCTACAATAGACACCCAACTCCCCTATCAAAGAGCTCTCTTGATACACTGTTCTATCAAAATATGCTGTTCTCCTTCATGCCTCGAGTGGCAGTCCCAAAGAAGAAGTGTTGATTTTAGAATCAGACGGCATGGGACCACATCACAGGTCGGCCACTAAGAATCTGTGATTTGGGGGAATCACTTCTCCCTATTGGCCTCCATTTCTTATCTGTAAAATGAGGGGTCAGTCTAAAGGACATCAATCATCCTTTCTAGTTCCATCGATGTCTGCTCTTACTCAGCACTGTATATTTAGACCTGGGAAACACTTTAGGGAATGTTCAGTCCAGCAGTCTCAGTTGGTGGATAAGAGTTCTAAAGCTAGTATCCTAAACTGGGATGGAAAGAAACTTGGAGATCATTGAGTCCTAATTGTTCACTTCAAAGATGAGGAAACGAAGACTCTGGGAAACAACTGGGAAACAATGTCCCTCAGGTTAAGGGCCAAGGTGGGGTTTGAAGGGAGAGGCTAGACCTCAGTGTCCTGGGCTCTTATTGCTAGCCCTGCCTCTAAGTTGCCTCAAAGTTGAGGGGAGGAGGGGGCAGCTGTAAGGTACAGATGTGAAATGAGGGAAAGAATCTGTTCTTCATCTTTTACATGATTTTCTACAATAAAAGACATAATTTGCCCCCCAGAGTAGCCAGAGAAGCTCCCTAGATGTCCTATCAGCAACACAAATACCATGTTTTCAACAAGACTCTTTCAACCTTTCCCTTCAAACCTCTCTCTCCTCCAAGCTTCCCCATTTCGGCAGAGGACACCTCTTCCAGTCACCCGAAGTTACCCTGTGCCCCTCGCTTTCTTTCACCCCACATACCCCATCCATTCTATCAGAAGAACAGGTCTTTTCCCTATGCTTGTCCCCACTCACACAGCCCCCACCTTATCTGATGATTCCTTCCTGGTCTCCATTGGGAAATCTTCCTCCAAGTTATGTCTATTCATTGGGAACACCTTATCTCTCCTCTGGACTATTGGAGTAGCTTTCTTTCTAATTGGCTTTCTGGTCTCACAATCCAGTCTCCACAGAGGTGCTAAAGCACAATTTACCTGGATCAGGCCCCTGCTAAAATATTCAGCATCTTCCTACTATGTCAATGATAAAATACAAAATGCTCAGCCTTCCACATTGGCTTCCTCCTCCTCCATTTCTAGACTTATACTCCCATTCAAGCACTCCATTCTGGTCCAACTACTCTGCTAGCACTCCTGAAACACAACATCCCCATGTCCCATGCTTGTACCTTGGCATGGGAGGGGGGGGGGCTTCTTGTCTGGAATGATCTCCCACCTCACTTAGACCCTTTAGAATTCCCAGCTTCCTCCAAAGTCCACTCCAGGTATCATATCATCTTTTTACGCAGTATTTCCTGAACCTGCGAACTATGAGTGCTCTCCCCCCCACCCCAAAACTATTGTGTATATATGTTGTATCTACTCATCTGGAAAATACTGTATTCACAAGTAGAATTTACATTCCTTAAAAGCAAGGACTCTAGACTTTAGTAGTGGTGGTACTGATGGTAACAACAGCTAGTGTATGTACACAGAAATAATAAAGAGGTAGATACTCCAAGGGGGAGAGACAGAAGAGAGGAAGAGAGACAGAGAGGAGGAGGAGGAGGAGGAGAGAGAGAGAGACAGAGACAGAGAGACAGAGAGGAGGAGGAGGAGAAGAGAAAGAGAGAGAGAGAGAGAGAGAGAGAGAGAGAGGAGGAGGAGGAGGAGGAGAAGAGAGAGAGAGAGGAGGAGAGAAAAAGAGAGAGAGAGAGAGAGACAGAGAGAGAGAGAGACAGAGAGAGAGAGAGACAGAGAGAGAGGGAGAGAGAGAGAGAGGAGGAGAGAAAGAGAGAGAGACAGAGAGAGAGGGAGAGAGAGACAGAGAGACAGAGAGAGACAGAGAGACAGAGAGACAGAGAGGAGGAGGAGGAGGAGGAGGAGGAGAGAAAGAGAGAGAGAGAGAGAGAGAGAGAGTGAGAGAGAGAGAGAGAGAGGGAGAGAGAGAGAGAGAGAAACAGAAAGAGAGAGAATGGTGATTAATAAGTATTTCTTGAATGGAAAAGAACACACCAGAATGTGCAATGACATTTTTTCAGTAGGTTTTGAGAAGAGAATACTTAAGTTACTCCAACCACACAGAGACTTTGGCTCCCCAGCATCCAAAGTAAAGTGGAGCTCCTTGGAAGCTGTGAATTATACACCTTTCACTCTCTGAATTCCACACACATGCATATCATCATCTCTTTCAAAGCTGAGGCCTTGGGTGATTTGGACTTTTCTGGCTGGCTGTTCAACCACCCTTCTCAAGTAGAGAACATAAAGGTCTCCTCTCAAATAAGCTGCCGGTTTTGGAGAGATGGGAAGGACCTGATTAGCCCCATCTGGCTCCCTTGGCAGAGTAAACCCATTAAATACACAGGAGCAGCAATACACCTGACTGTTGCTGCTACAGGAATCTTGGGGGTAACTGATGTCCAAGGGAGGATCAAAGTAGTTTCCTGATTTTCCTCTCAAGATAATTATATCATCCTTGTTCCAGAACAATTAGTCTAGCTCTCTGCTCATTAGTTTTAATGAGTCACATGGATGAATGGAGAAACAGGTGGGGAATTGACTCTCCTTTGATCTCAGGATCTTTTTTCAGATTTCTGACTATGATCACCTGCATGGAACATAAGAGATCCATGTGGGCTGTGGCCAGTGGGTGGCCTTGCTTTTAAGGAATGTAAATTCTACTTGTGAATACAGTATTTTCCAGATGAGCAGATACAACATATATACACAATAGTTTTGGGGTGGGGGGAGAGCACTCATAGTTCGCAGGTTCAGGAAATACTGCGTAAAAAGTGTGTTCTCCAGCTGCCTGGGGAAGAGCAGACCCCGAATGTGGGTTCACCCAGCAGGTGGAGGCCAGTGCAGCTGGAGAAGAGCCTGACAAGCTCATTGTCACAAGTGTCCAGGTCTGGGGCCTTACACACATGTTGTACAGCCTCCCTTGGCTCCTGCGTCAGCAATGTCTCTGCACCAAGGGTTTGGGAATTGGAAACGACGCTGGTGAGTGTCTAATCCAGTTGTTTTATTTTACAGATAAAGAAACTAAGGCTGAGAGAGGGGAAATCAGACATAGGACCAGGGTTGAGAGACAGTGAATTAAGGAAGCCAGAAAAAGCAGTGAGAGATGTAATGGAAAGAATGACTGTTCGGTGCAGCATCAGAACTGAGAAGGAAGGACATGGTTATTGAAAGGGGAATGGGCCTTGAGCAGCAGAGAAACAAAATAAAGCTCAGAGCATCTTAGCAAAAACCCAAACTAGAATACAGTGGCAGGGATTGGCCCAGTGGTGACCAGACTCACAGGAGTTCACTGCCTTCACATTCCACTGTGGTACTCATTCTTGCCAAATGGCACCAAGTTCTCTTTGAATTATTTGCAAAAGGGGACGTAACAACTGGCCCCTCTACCACTCAGCTCAGGGCACAGCAGGGCCTTGGGATCCATAGTCACCTGACTGGAAAGGAATTGAATTTCTGCTGTCGAGAACCCCAAACTCTTGCTAGCAGTAATAACGCCAGCTGTTGGTCTTACTGTTTTCCATTTTGTTTATGAAAATAGGAGCCAAGATTGTGAAGAACAATGGCTCACATTTATAGAAAGGTTTATGAAATGCTTTTTTCACAACATAGCTCCAAGTTGAAATACAAATGCAATTGACCCCATTTTAGAGATTAGGAAACTGAATCTCAGAGAGATTTAAGTGATTTGTCCAGGATCAACACAGCCAAAGACTTGTCAGTCAAAATTTGAACTTGAAAATCTTTGGCTTCACTGTCTGGATACTCCTTTGGCCATCAATCCTCTGTCTTTGACGGCCCCACTAATGTGGCTTGTTTTCGAGCTCTGGACTTAGAATCAGGAAAGTATGGCTGGAAGTCCTGCCTCGGACACTTAATAGATGGGTGACTCTCAGAAAATCACTTAACATCTGTATGCCTCAGTTTACTCACCTATAAACTGGGGAAGAGGCCGCCTCCATGGTTTAAAAGTTCCTTTCCATCTCTAAACCAATGATCCTAGGATCTCTCTGTTGTCTTTCCCACTTGGAAATTGTTTTCACTTCCATGACCCTACTTCTTTCCCCTATAGATAAAAGTCATGTGACTATCTTCAGCCCAGGATTCCAATGCCACATCTACAGTTACCAGCTAGATAATGCCTCAAATATAACCCCATAATATTGCTGCTGGGGAGAAAGTCCACTCAATCTCCTTCAGGACTGACCTGATCATTAGCATCATCTCTTGGACCCTTCTCCCACTGCACCTTATTCGGCTCATCTCCTCCCCACCCCACCTTCCCAGGGCCAAGCAGCATGAGACTAGCCGCTCTCACACTTCAGATAGCTGACAACACTTAACAACACCTCCCCCACCCCAGCATCTGCAGACAAACTGAAAGCAAACTCCTCTTTTCTCTCAAAATCAGTTCCCCCTCCCAGCTTCCCTATTTCTTTGAGTGCTGACGTCCTTTCCTCCGTCACCCAAGCTCAAAACCTGGAAGTCTTATCTGAACCCTCCTTTTTCTTTGACCCTCCAACAGTCAATTCATTTTCAAGTCCCAGCCATCCCTCTTTGAGTCAAGTCCCAGCCATCCCTCTCTTGAATCCATACATTTCTTCCTATACCCATGGCCACAGCTCCAGGTCAGGGCTTTCCTCCTTTCCTGCACTCTTCTACCTCATTGGTCTCTGTCTCCAGCTCTCACATCTCTTGATCCATCCTGAAAACTGCTGCCAACTTAATGCTCTTAAGTGGGCATTTGGATCATCTCACCCTGCTGCTCAGCGATTACGAATGTGTCCCTACCCTTTTCCTGGTGAAGCACTGTAGACCCATTTTGCCTGTGGAGCCTCCAACTCCTATGACATTGAAATTAGCCTATTAGCTGTTCCCCAAACATTTCACACACTGTCTCACAACCACATCTTTTTTTATCCTGTTCTTCATGTTCTTGCATCTTTCTCCATTCCTTCTAATAATCAAAATGCTATTAATTTTTAAACACTCCATAAAACCTTCCTCATTCAGGAAACCTTTCCAGACTACAGAGATAATGACACCCCACACTGAGATACCTGTTTAAGGTTTCCAAAGCACTCTCTGTGTATTTGAGCCTCACAATAGCCATGTGAGGGATATGCTGCAGGCATTATCTCAAATTGGCCCATGTGGAAACTGAGACTCAGAGAAGTCATCTTAAGTCAACAGACCTTCATTAAGTGCTTACTATGGGCCAGGGCCTGTGTTAAGCCCTGAGGATGCAAAGAGAAGCAAAAATAGTCCCTTTTCTTCAGTAGCTCACATTCTAATGGGGGAGAATACATGCAAATGACTGGTTGCATACTTTGGTTGAGACTACATGTAAATAACTATGAGATATACGCGGCATAGAAGGAAGGTAATCTCAGAGGGAAGACACTTGGAGTGAGGGGTATGAAGGAAAGCTGTCAACAGAAGGTAGGATTCCAGCAGAACCTTGAAGGAAGCCAGGGAAGCCCCAGATGGAGATGAAGATGGACGGAAGACAAAAGGGCATAACATCAGGAGATGGGGCATTATGTTAGAGAAATATCAGGACAGCCAAGGTCACTGGATCTCAGAGTATGTACAGAGGGTTAAGCCATGAAAAAAAAGAAATGAAAGCTGTCAAGAGCTTTGAAAGCCAAACTGAGGATTTTGTGATTGATCCTGGAGGTAATGGGGAGCTACTGGAGTTTATTGTGGGGGTCAGGTGTGGGGGAGGTGACATGGTCAGACCTACACTTCCAAAAGATCATTTTGGCAGCTCAATGGAGGACAGACAGGAGTAAGGAGAACCTTGAGTTTCCTCTTTGATTGGAGTTATTCCAAGACCATGTGATCATTTATCAGGAATGTGGGAGGGGGATTTCTTTTATTATTATTATTTTATTTATTTTTTTAATGTTCTACAATCACTCCCATAAAACTTAGATTTTTACTCCCCACCTACTTCCCACCACCCCTTCCCTCCGCAAGATGGTATACAATTCTATGTAGGATCTACATATACTTTCCTATTGAATACGTTTTCACTATAGTCATGCTATGTACACAAACTAAAAGAAATGGAAGAAATCATATAACAAATCAAAACATAATACACACACACACACACACAAACATGATCTGCTACATTCTGTGAATGAACTTCATAGTTCTTTCTCTGAGTGTGGAAGGCATTTTGCCTTGGAAAACCATTGGGAATAATTTTTTTAAGTTCTTGTGTTATTATGAAGTTCCAAGTTTATCAGAAAAAACTCACACACTGTGCACACAGTTCTCCTGGTTCTGCTCCTTTTGCTCAGAATCAAATGATATAAGTCCTTCCAGGCCTCCCTGAAGTCTTCTTGTTCATCATTTGTTATGGTGTAATAGTATTCCATTACATTCATATACCATAATTTATTCAGTCATTCCCCAATTGATAGGCATCCCCTTGATTTCCAGTTCTTGGCAGCTACAAAGAGACCTGCTATAAATATTTTTGTACATGTGGGACTCTTTCCCATTTTTATGATCTCTTGGGGATACAGTTCTAGTAGTGAAATTGATGGGTCAAAGGGTATACACATTTTTGTACCCTTTGGGCATAGTTCCAAATCATTCTCCAAAATAGTTGGATGAGCTCACAGCTCCACCAACAATGAATTAGTGTTCCAACTCTCCCACATCCTCTCCAGCGCTTATCATTTTCCTGTTCTGTCATGTTTGCCAATCTTATAGGTGTGATGTGGTACCTCAGAGCTGTTTTTATCTGCATCTCTCTAATCAAAAGTGATTTAGAGCATTTTTTCATATGATTATAGATATCTTTAATTTCTTCCCCTGAAAATTGCCTGTTCATATCCTTTGACAATTTATCAATTGGGGAATGACTTGTATAGTTGTACATTTGAGTCAGTTCTCTATATGTTCTAGAAGTGAGGCCTTTATCCCCGAGATTAGCTGTAAAAATTCTTTGCCAATTTGCTACATCCTTCCAAATTTTGGTTGCATTGGGTTTGTGGTAGGGGGATTTCTTATTCAAATATGGATAGACTCAATGGCTGCTGAGATCCCCCTGTGAACTTGGCCCAGTGATTCTTGAATCATGAAGGAATGCTTTTATCTTGTTCACATCTCCTCTCTCCAACTTGATCATACTCCCTTTGGTGACCCAAATAGCACTCGGCACAATGGCTTGTATAAAGCAGGCCTTCAGTCATTGTTTCTTGCATATTTGATTCTATCTTTCAGTACAATTCCAGAATTCTGTCTTCCCATACTAAAGATCATTCTGCAGAAGAAGGCTGAGATGTTGAGTCTTCGTTATTCATGTAGACCATCTGCCTGTGATGATGAAAATCAAAAAGCCCTCTTACGAGCATTAGGTTGGCATCAGTTTTCTGTATAGGTGGGTGTAGGTCGATGTCGCTAAGAGAGGAAAATATGATTGAAGGAAAGTTAAATGTCATGAACACCGGAAGCAGAACTCCTGAAACAAGTTTTAAAATTGAATTTGTAAAAGAAATCCTAATTCTTAGAGTCTGTTTACTTCCCCTCCTGCTTGGAACATGCTCCAGAGAATATTATAACCAGAATAATGAGGAGAGGAACAAGTTGGAATTCCAAGTTCAGAATCCATTTGTCTTTGGGCCCTGGATTTCAAAACTGAATCCCAAAGAATACTATTTCATTTTCCCTTGGGATGTATGATTTCCTGTCCCAGACCTTTAAACATTTCTTATCCATCATATTGGACTTATATGAGACATTTTAATAAGCTGAATATTAGAGAATTTGAAATATAAGGATTGTTTCCCATCAATACTCCTGAGTTTCAAAATTATATGGAAAATATTTGTCAGGGGCTTGAGGATGTTTTCTAATACCCATAAATGCAGAGCTGTGGAGAAGAGAGAGAGATAAACTGGCTAGTTGTCAGAAAGTTTGTGAGGTTCTGGCCACTGCCCTCAAGATTACAGAAACCTACATTCTTCAAGTGTTTTGAAAAGGTGGCCATCTGTTCCTGTTGAGAGACCCTGAGAGTGTACTCCAAAGGAGTGTGGGATAGCAACAGGTGTGGGATAGCAACAGTAGAAAAGAGCAGATAATCAAGACAGGACAAGAACAGTCATCCAGGAGGATTACCCAATTAATCAATTAACAAGAATGTATTATGCACCTACTTACTATATGCCAAGATCAAGGATAGATTCTTGGGTTACAAAAACAAAATTATCTGTCCTCAAGAAGTTGACTTTCTAACAGTATGTTCCTGAGAAGTATACCCACAAGTATGTGTGGGCTTAGCTGCGGTAATGACAAGCCATGTAGGTGCATATGCCCACCATCTCCAGGTGATAGTCTGTTCAAGGATTCATTTGGCAGCTGGGTGGCATAGGCGATAGGGCATGGAACTTGAACTAAGAAAGATTAGAGTTCAAATTTTGCCTCAGATATTTAGTAGCTGTATACCTTAGGTAAAACCTGAACCCCTGTTACTCTTCATTTCCTCATTTGTAAGGATGATAAATAGCACCTACCTCACAGTGTTATTGCAAAGATCAGATGAGATAGTATGGGTAAAGCAAGCTTGCAATGGCCATATCAATGTTAATCCATATTTTGCAAATGCAAGTCTGCTGCCTCAGCTGTGCTCCCTAGACTCATGGCCCGCAGTCTGCCTATCCCACCTTTCCATCTTAAAAATACAAAATATTTCTGAATATTCCTGCATTGACATGAAGTATTGAAAAAAACCTACTGACCTGAAACACAAAAGAATAATCATGAGATCTGATAATGTAAATAATTCCATTGAAACTTGGAACAGAGTGGTGCATTCCTCCTTGTCCAAAGACATTGGCCTAACCAATCGTACTTGAAAACAATTCAAGTGGATGAAAAAGTATCTAATGAGTAGACAATAGCATTCAATGAATGGGCAGTCATAGAGTGAATGAATGCATTAATACATTGTAGTGCTACGAATGGTTTCTGGTGGAAGGAAGCATTCCACCTCCTCATGAGAGTGTATGTGTGTGAGTGTGTGTGTGTGTGTATGTGTGTATAACAGCAGAAAGAAGATTGAGTTTAGAGTAAAAAGAACAACTATGCAATCTAAGCTCTGCTCCTGGGTAGCTGTGCAACTTTGGGCATTTCATCTCTCTGTCTCAGTGTCATCACCTATAAAATGGCAAGCTTGGAACAGGTGATTTCTAAGATTCCTTTGACTCCCTAGATACAAGTCTATAGGCAGGGTCTCACCAAAAGTCCATGTACACTAATGCTCACAAATGAGAACCAATAAAGAAAAACAGGCAAGTTCCTTAATGGAAAATTGGTGGGAAAGTGGGGACATCACCTTTGCCAGAAAACTTTTAACATGATCTCAGATTTTACAATTAAAATTGCAGGTGGCACAAAGTTACAATCAGAAGATACATAGAGGTTAGGATTTAGGAGGAAGTGATAAACTTAGGAGGAAGTGATCTCTTCAGAGTTCATGATAGAGGAGGATAGAGAAATCAAGTTCTCTCTCTCTGTCTCTCCTCCTCTGTCTCTCTCTGTCTCTCTGTCTCTCTGTCTCTTTCTCTCTCTGTCTCTCTCTGTCTCTTTCTCTCTCTGCCTCTCTCTCTCTCTCTCTCTCTCTTTCGGAGATATCTCATCCCCATCTAATGAGCTTATTCACTATTTTGTGTTTTCTACTATATGATCATCTGCATATCTTCTCCAATTCCTCGTCATTATTTGCTTGGATAAAGGCATTTAATTGCTATTCATCATTGTTACAGTCTTTTATGTAACTAGCTATTGGTAAGAAGAGGCTAAGCTAATGTGTGCAGGTATAGGGCTAGCATTTTCCTTTAAAGGATGTCAGCCAGAGAAGCTAGTACCTTCTTAACTTGAAAACCATGCCGCCTGACCAGGAGGACAGAAATAATTCTATCCCACTCTTTTTCTCTCTCTCAGGGAGGAAAAGAGTTGGCAGCCAAATGGCCCCACTCTCAAGCTCCACTCCAGAAAGAAATCAGTCTCCCCTGGAGAAGGATGAGGAAGAGCTGAGGGACTCTCTATCCATTTCTTCCCCCAAGATGCCCATGTATATGTTTAGGTATCTCAGGTGCTGTTATACACACATACACACACACACTCACACACATACACTCTCATGAGGAGGTGGAATGCTTCCTTCCACCAGGAACCATTCATAGCTCTACAATGTATTAATGCATTCATTCACTCTATGACTGCCCATTCATTCTATAAGCATCAAACACACCTTGCATGCTCCCAAATTTTATCTTATTGTTTTCATTATTTCACCAAGTTTCCTGGCTTTGGACTGACCTCTATTTGTTTTAATGAACTGAATATCCAGAGTATACTTACCCTTACAAGATTATTGCTAAACAGAGAGTCAAATCATCCTAAATTTCCCAGATGGAGAAATTAAGGCAAATACATAGAACAGTCACTGACACAGTTCTGCAAAAAAGAAACTAGTACTCAGTTGTCTCAAACCTGCTACCTCTGGGGCTGATTTAAATCATCTCCCTCAGTCTCAGAAAAGCCTGTGATTCCCAACCTATTTTTAGCAGAGCTATGTGTACCCAGAATAGAGCTACCCTGGCCCCTATTAGCAGAATGGTTGTGTCCTGCACCGAGCCTTGGGAACCAAACCATTCTGGCTTTGGCCATCTGTGGCTGTTGGGCAGATGTGCTTCTGGTTCCTCTCTGGAACTGAGTCCGAGGGACAAGACAAGGGGCTGGAGAATGGCCCAAGGGGCCACAGAGTGTAATTTCATCATTTAGGGGAGCCCCAGGGTGAAAACTCTCTACGCTGATTAAGATAAGCAGCTCATGTAAATTATGACCATAGAGAGTGGCCTGGGGCACTCTCTATGAAGTTGTCACTCACTCAGGATCACATAGCCAATGTGTGTCACAAGCAGAATTTGAACCCAAGACTTCCTGACTTTGAGGCCAGTCTTTTTTTTTTGCTCTTGGTGGCACTGCTTTACTGCAGAGTGTGCTCAGAAAAATACCCAACAATAAAAAAAAAATTCTTGGCAGCCCTTGAAATATCTGACAGTGGAGCATAGTCTCTCTCTCTCTCTCTCTCTCTCTCTCTCTCTCTCTCTCTCTCTCTCTCTCATACACACACACACACACACACACACACACACACACACATGCACACACATACATAGTATGGGACATAGAAAACCATATTCATATTCATTCTTGTGAAAGACCACACTCTCCCTCCAACTGTTGCCAAACAAAGTTGTTGGGCACTATCCACTCCTTAGCCTTGGCAGTCTCTCTCCTCCAGACTTCAGGCTGGGAGGAGCATACATGGGCCCATAGTCCCTCAGCATCTGGTACATATACTACATATGGTGAGTCCCAGCATGAAAGATTCATTCATACGCAGCCAGCAGGATGAGTTTCGGGCATATCCAGCTGCTGTGTGGTACAGACATAGGCATTAAGCCATAGCAGCCAGAAATGCGCCTCTCACTGAAAGCTACATGTCACCATTTCTATTTAGATTGAGACAAAGCTGGCTCCATTAGCCCTCACATGAGCATGACAGCATTAACTCCATAGTTCTTGGTTCTGTGTTAGAACCAGCACTGGAAGTAAGATGGGACGAACGAGTCTTCCTCTCAGGCCCTGACACCGCACTCTCTTCTTAGGGAGCTCCCATCCCTATTCCTTGCATCATCATCATTCAGACTGGCCACCCTTCATAGTAATGGGAATATGCTCTGGGTAGCTGTCTCTGTCCCCAGTCTTCAGCTGCCCTCCTTTACCTGGAGCTCTTTCCCCGCTTCTCCCTGCTGCCTACATCATCAGGGTAGGTACAACTGGACCCGCATCTCTCTAAGTGCCCTACTGTGCTCATACCCTATAGCCTTTCAGAGGATAATGGGATGTCTTCAAATATTCTTGAAAGAGAACCTAGGAACATGTCTCTGAAGCTAAAATGGACCTCAGGGGTTGGGGAATGCAACCTCTTTATTCCAAATATGTCAACATTGAGGCCCAGAAAAAATCAGGTGGTTTACCCAAGATCATACAGGTAGTAAGTGTCAGAGGCAGGATTTGAATTCAGATCCTCTAGTTCTAAAACTAGGGTTTGTTCACACATGTGTTTGGTATTTCTAGCCCTGTTTGAGCCACAACAAATGCCTGCAGCTGTAGTCTTGGGGTTGTGTTGGAGCTGAGCCCTTGCATGCCCTTCATGCACACCTATAATACACTTAATGTATTCCTGTCTTTCCCAAGTGAAGAAAGAAGGGGGAGAAGCATAGGCACTTTTTGGAGTACACATTACACATCATTGTAGCTCATTATATGTGTATTACCTAAGCCCCTATGATGTTAGATCCTTAAAGGGAGAGATGATCTTTGTCTCCTCCAGCTTAGCTTGGCACATAATAAGTGATTAATAAACGCTTGTTACTTAATTGAATTGCGTATATGTGAATAAGTATATATTATATATACATATATGTGTTATGTGTATATATTGTATATATACATATATGTGTTATATGTATTGTATATATACACATGTGTTATATGTATGTATTGTATATATACATATGTGTGTTATATGTATGTATTGTATATATGTATATATACACATATAAATAAGTACATATACTCATATGTGTGCGTATGTTATATATATATTTATATATGTATATACACACTCACACATACATGCCTACATACACATATATATTTAATTCAGTCCCCAAAGCATTTTTAAGTAGCCATTATATGCAAGGCAGCAAGCTATTTGCCAGGGATACAAAGCAAAAAATCCTTCCTGCCCTCAAGAAACTTCACCTTACTTAGTTATCTATCTATTTATCTGTCTATCTATCTATCTTTCTATCTCTTCTTGCTGAATATCTATCATTTATCTACACATATACATTTACATATATACTTAGATGTATGGACCTATACATATATATGTATATATATATATATATATATATATATATATATATATATATATATATATAGTCACATACACGTGTACACACACAGACACACTCACACACACATGTATTTCAAAAAGAGCTCTTCTTCCCTCCCATAGGTTCCCAAAGTGATTGATACTATCCCCTGAGAAACACTGGAATGATAGAGGGGGACAGTAGTAGCCTCAGCTATAATTGGGAGGAGTTGAATATACATAAGGGTGCAGGGGAAATAAGAAAAGAAGAGAAGAAAATTTTGAAAAACCATTTGTACATGTTTCATCTGCTGTGTAACAGATTTAAAGTCATAGTGATTGCATTATTTTCCAAATAAACACACAAAATGCTGCCAACAGGTCTTAACAAGCAAGTGCTGGCAGGTGAGCATCTTGGGTATTGTCAAGAAGTCCAACATGCATTGGTAGGAACACGTGCATGTGATTCCTTGTTTACAATAAGATACATGATACAATATTGCATTAACAAAATTTCAATGCAGGAAAAACCCCACATATTTACAATAAATTATTCAATTTAAGATGTGTCATTTTTAAAATTATACAGTTTTCGAAATGATGTAAATTTCAAAAATAAAAAACCTGTTAAAGGATAAAAGAAAGTAGATTTTCAGAGTGTACTGAGTAATTTTTTTTTGAAAAGGAGGTAATAGGTCAAATAAGTATGGAAACCTCTGATCTGAATGATGTATCCTACAGTCAGTGGAGTCAGGTTTAACTTTTGCCTCTGTCTCTCACTGCCCAGGTGATTATCATCAGACTTCTTATTCTGGAGAGTCTTAAAGGTCCCCTCCAACTCAGGCCATGATCTTAGGATTCCTCTGAGGTCAGAAGCAGGGCAGAGGTATTATGCCCATTTTACAAAAGGTAAAGGGTCTTGCCTCGCCCCTGCTCTCTCAGTTCTGGGCTCTATCTCCTCAGCTATTGAGCCCTAGGACTCAAAGCTGCAACAGGTGATGCAGTCTCTGAATGAGGCCTTTAGGTATATCATGTCCTTTCAGAAGAATAGTGATCAATGAGAAGAAGACCCTTCTGAATGAGGGTGGTGGTCAGCCTGAAAAACATTCAGAGGAAGGGGCCAGGACAACAGAAGACCCCAAAGACTGGCCTCTTGAGGATATTTGAGGGGTCTGGAGAGAATTATTCTGGAGAAGAGGAGCTTAAAAGTCAGCAAGATGGTTGACTCCATATATTTGAAGGAAGGGCTGTCACAAAGAAGATGGATTGACCTCTTCTGCTTTTCCCCAGAGGGTGAGTCTAGAAGCAACAGGAAGTGACAAAGAGGCAGGCTGAGGCTTGAGGTCAGAAACAGTTTCCAAGTGGTTAGCATTACCCTGGAGAGGAATGGCCCCCCCTCTGATAATAGTGGCTTCCCAGCACTATAGGCTTTCCAGAGAAGGTTGGGCAATGACTTTGGAGGTTATTCTCATAGAAGCCATTTCTCTACCATGAGGGCTCTCCACCTTTGGACCCCTTGGTCCAAAGTCTGGAGAAGCCAAGGGACCCCTACTCAGAATAACATTTTTAATGAACCAAATAAAAAACAGGTTACTCAAGGAAATCAATCAAAAAAATTTTAAAGAAGCTTATAGATCCCAGGTTAAGGACCCTTATCATAGGCAGCAAGATGGGGCAATGCACAGTTCTGGCCCCAAAGTTAGAAAGATCTGAGTTTAAATAGAGCTTCATACGTTTACTAGAAGCTGAGGCAGCAGGTGACACAGTAGATAGAGTGCTGAGCCTGAGTCAGGAAGGCTCACCTTTCTGAGTTCAAATCCAGCTTCAGATACTTCAGATACCCTAGCTGTATAACCTTGGACAAATCACTTAAACCTGTTTGCCTCAGTTTCCGCATCTGTAAAGTGAATCAGAGAAGGAAATGACAAACAATTCCAGTATCTTTTCCAAGAAAACACCAAATGGGGTCATGACGAGTTGAGCTCCACTGAACAAACACTTACTAGTTGTGTTATCCTAAGAAAGTCACTGAGCTTCTGTTTACCTCCGTTTCTTCAACTGTAAAGTGTAATAGCCTCACCTCCCAGAGCGGTTGTAAAGGTCACATGAGATGTTTGTAAAGTGCTTAGCACAGGACCTGACACATAGGGACATGCAGTGCTAAATATCATTGTTTTCATTAGTTATTACCTTTATTTTAGACTAGGCAGAAAGTCTGGACCTGCCGTTTCACTCCTATAGGGAACTCTCAGAGGAGAAAACTCTCTCAGTACATAAGCTTATAATTGAGAGACTATAAGCAACTTAGAGTCTCAGGGAATTGCCTGGGTCTCTGAGGACCAAATTGCCAGATCTGGGGCACACAACCAGAGGGGACAGACAAGCCTAGAATTCAGGTCTTCCTGGCTCGGAGGACAGCCCTCTGGCCACTGTGGCATACTGCCCCTGCTGCTCCTGTGACCAAGGTAATGAGTCTAGGCAACAATGGCTCATTTCTGTTCTACAAACTCATTGGAACACCTTGACGTTCTCAGAGGCATGAGTTCAGTTGAAAAAGGCCCTAATGTGAAAATACGGTGAAGATACCAGAAATGTATGAAATGAGTTTAGAGTGTGTCAATTCCCCCAATCTTCAGTGGAAGTGTCTTCCTGGGAAATAGCTGCTTGGGCCTGGGTTAGAGTCCAAGATGATGCCTGGCTTCAAGAGTTGGAGAGACTTGGGTTTATGTCACTTTCTCTAAGAGAAGGATGATAGATGAGTTCTGGAAGAACCAGGAGCCTGAAACATGCCTCCAAATTAGTTCTCAAGCATTCCCTTCCCTTCCCTTCCCTTCCCTTCCCTTTCCTTTCCTTTATTCCCCTTCCCATCTCATCCCTTCCTTTCATCTTATTTTCTCTCTTCCTTTCTTTTTCATTCTTTCTTCTTTTCATTCTTCCTTTTTCACTTTCCCTTCCTTTTTGTTTTTATTCTTTTTTCTCCCTCTTTTTCTTCCCCCTCCCTCCCTCCCTTTCTTCCTCCCTTCCTTTCTTCCTTCCTTCTTTCTCCTTTCCCTTCTCTTCTTCCTTCCTTCCTTCCTTCCTTCCTTCCTTCCTTCCTTCTCTTCCTCCTTCTGTTTTAGAGAAAATGCTTATTTGTTCTAAGAGGTTTCCTTAATGTTTCCATGGTTAGAAGACACAAGTTCAGACCAGTACTGCCCTCCCATTCCTCTCGGGATTTCTTCAGTCTGGTTTCTGTAGCCACTCTGCTGGGAGGCTCCCTCTGGCCTCTGGGGTTCCCTGTATGGGCAGCAATCTCTGTGAAGCCTTCTAAAAATGATACTCCACCTGGCTAAGCCACACCAGCCCCTGGCAGCCCCCTCTAAGAGCCCATGAACATCCCAAAACATTTTTTTAAAAAGCAAACAAATGTGAAACATACTGAGACAGTGCTTTCCTCACAAGAGTGTTTTAATTCTCTACATTCAAGCCTTGACAAGTATGGTGTGCCTTCTCCAGTTTCCATGAATTTTCACAGAGGGTCTCCCAGACTTAGAATGTGTATCCTCCTCCTCCCTGCCTCCCATAATTCTGCCTTCTTCTAGGATCAATTTTGGGGCCACCACCAGGAAGTTTTCCCAGACTGCTCCAGCTCAAAGGTCACCCTTTGAGCTTGTATCTGGCACATGACTTACAGCTGTCTAGTGACAAACGCTAGTGACTGTGTATGACTGTGCCACTGTACTCAGGTTGAATACAGGAGACAAGGTCTGCAATTTGGAGATTATGGTACAATTAAAGAAAACACCCACCCGTCCACACGCAAAAACCATTACCCAGAGCAGGTCTGCTCTTCTGTTTGCTTTTGTATTATGTCAGAAACTATCAACATTAATTTTTCAATTTCCATAATTTCTGAAATTATAAACTCTGAGACAAGACCCAAGGCCTTTTAATTCATTTCATACCGTCTGATGCATTCCATGTCCATTGGAGAGCTCACTAAATATCATTGGCTATTTCTGTGACAACTGATATCTAACAGACCCCTCCACAGAGTAGTTGCTGGAAGCCCAGATTCTGAGTGGGAAGGAAGGCCAAAACTCCCCTTATCTCTCTGAATCCATTTATCCATCTGAGATCTGGCTGAGCTATGGGTACATATGCTAACGCCCATTTTTAGGCAAGCTTTTGTTGGAAGGAGTAGAGAAAGTCACCAAATGATTTACTGCCTGCCCATGATTGAGCAAACTTGCCAGAAATGAACATGATTTTACACCTCATCTCCAACACACACACACACACACACACACACACACACACACACACACACACACACCACTTCTATCTCTCCCCATCCCCAGGAGTAGCTTGGGAAAGGGAAAAGTTTGGTTTTGTTTTCAGGCCTGATGTCCATCTTCAGAAAGTTTATTAAGAAGTAACAAGTCTGTCAAGATGTTCCAGGGACTGGAGGAGTCTAACCAGAGCTCTAGTTCATACTCAGATGGTACTTTAATGATTGTAAGGCATTTTACATCATCCATCACTCTGACACATGTAGAAAGTCCCTCTGGTCACTGTTCTAGGTATGCAGGAGCAAAACTAAGGAAGTTCCTGCCCTCATGGAGATTAAATCTTCATACATCTCCTTTGATCTCACAAGAGTCCTGTAAGCTAGGTGTTACTATTCCCAGTTTTACAGACAGAAAACTGAGGCTAAGAGAGACTTTGCCCAGGGTCCTGCACTTAGTATGAATCTAATGCAATATCTGAAGCCAAACCTTCCTGACTCTAAATCTGGCAATCTCACCATCAAGCCCTGTTCTGGATAAACATACAAGGTGATGAACAATGAACATTCTCATCTTAGGATTTCTTCCTTAAACCAATGGTTCTGAGATTCTGTAAATTACATTCTTTCATTCTTCATGGCTTGAAATCAAAGAAATTCAGTAACTTCACTTAGAGAAGCCCAGAGATTTAGAAGTGGATGAGACCTCAGGGGACAACTAATATATGTTCCCTCATTTTGCAGGTAAGGAAACA
This sequence comes from Potorous gilbertii, assembly GCA_028658325.1. Classification (NCBI taxonomy): domain Eukaryota; kingdom Metazoa; phylum Chordata; class Mammalia; order Diprotodontia; family Potoroidae; genus Potorous; species Potorous gilbertii. Next base: position 7,121,125 of record CM053770.1, on the reverse strand, counting down.
GAGGTCAAGGAAGTTTTAGTGACCTGTCCAAAATTACATAGGTAGTAAAAAAAAAAAGCATGATTTGAAACCCAGATTCTCTGACTACAAATCTCTTGCCTCATAATGCCTACCTATTGTCACCAATGGAATGGTCCTAGAGATAAGTATGCTCTGTCAAGACACCCTGACACTGACTTTTTGGCCTCAACATAATTTGGTGAATTCAACAGTTTCCTCACCTAGAAAGTGAGTGACTTGGATTCATTCCAGCTCTAAAAGTCTGGGAGCTTGAGGATGAGCTCTCACTGCATAATTAGGGTCAGTTTTGGGATGAGTTAGCTCCCTACATGGGACAATATTAGAGGAATCTCTCCCTGTCCCCCAATATCTCCCACACCCAGATTTCTGATGTTAAAGTTTTTACAATTAGAATTGTATTCCTTTGGCTTGATTTCTTTTTTCACCTGGATAAAACAAAAGAAAAGTCATATTTGATAGGATCCTTGTCCAAGAGCCCTTTGAGCAGAGTGAAGGGAAGACAGAATCCATGGCTTCTGTCTAAGTCTGCTGAAGGGACAGTCAGAGGATACCAGTGAAGGTAGGGGAAGGAAATAGATGGCTATGGGGCTCAGAGATGAACTGTTCAAAAACATGAAAGTGGAAGCTAGAATGTTGACTATGAAGAACAAGAAACAGTCAAGAAAGCAATGGGCCATAAGATTGAAAAGGAAACACTGTGAAGGGCTTTCAGTTCCAAGCAAGGGTATCTATATTTCATTTTAGAGGGAACAGAGAGCCCCCAGAATGCGGGAGCAGGGCAGCACCATGGTCAGCACTGTGCTTCCGGGAGATCCTCTTGTTAGCTGGCAGAAAGGGTATGAAAGGTCTACCACGGCAGGAGTCAACAGGACTCGCCTCTGACGTTGGATTGCCCTTGGAGATCCCTCCTGTCATTGGCTTTGCCTGCCATCAGTTGTTACTGTTTTGTGTCATGCAGGCTAATTGTTATTCCTTTGTACTCCCAGACCAGTTATATTTTATTATGAATAAAATTAAATCTAATAAATTTGAAAAAATAGGATAATGATAGGGAGACAGACATTGAGGCTAAAGGGGATATAAGATATTTGTCCCAGCAACCAGGCACATGCTGGTCAGAGAGGCTAGTGTTCTCTGGTTATTTCACTAATACACAGGTTTTTCTTTCTGAAGTGGGATTGCAACTCAGGAAGTACCACCCAGCTCCAAGGGAAAGAATAGGAACAGTGAATGAGAGCGGTAGAGAGCCAGATTTAGGCTTGATACTGGAGAGAACTCTTTATCAGTAAGAGCTTTCTTGAAGTGGAGTGAGTTGCCTCCCTCCCTGAAGGGTCTTCAAGCAATGTCTGGATGACCACTTGCTTGTCATGAATACTGGAGGGAAGGTTCTTCTTCAGGCATGGGTTGACCTCAATGAGCACTAGGGTCCCTTTCAGCCCTGATATTCCATGATTCTCTAATCTACTCCCCCATCATTGTTTTGCAAATGATAAAAATTAGTCCCAAAGACAGAAAATGATTTAGTCAAAGTCATACAGCTAGCAAGAAGGAGAGCCAGGATTCCTACCTGTCCTTTAGTCCTGAATCTGGAGTGCTTCTCAATACAACGGATAATTCTCAAGACTATAGCTGCATGAGCACCCACTCCAGATTAAAATGAAAGACTAAGGTCAGACCCACCTGTGAAGGGCTTGAATTGAAGCATTCTATTTAATTCTAGACTCAGAGAGAGATTTTGTTTTGTCATGCACAGACCTCCAGTCTTGTAATTCATGTTGGAAAGAATGTCTCAAATAGTGAGTCACAAGAGACCAAGAGTGGACTTATCATCTGGTTCACTCACCCTGATGTGGGCTATAGGACTGTAAAATAATCAGATGGTTCAGATCCAAATAAAACCGTACATCAAAACTCTTTCTTCTGGTCAGTGAGTTCACTGCCAGCTATTCTTTGGAAACCCAGACAGAGTGGGTTGACTCAAAATTAAAACAAAACAAAAAAACTTATATTCATTCATTCATTCACTCATCAGGCATTTGTTAAGGAGCATGTGTTTAACAAGCACTGAGCTAAGAAGTCTCTAAGGTATTACCTGAACTCAGAGGAAAAAATGGCAAAACCAAAAATGACCCCTGCCCTTAAGCAGCTGATATTTTACTGCAAGAAAAATGTGTAGACAGATAAGTAAATGAAAATATACTAAAATGATACGGGGGAGGCATGGATGGGACTAAGGAGGTCCTAAGACCTAGGGAACACTAAGAGGACTTCCTAGCAAGTGGCACCATCCTCTGGTTCCACTTACCATTGTGGTGACTTCCCAGACCATAACTCCCTTTCCTGATCACTTGTCACCTCTCCATGTTGTCTTTGCATTAGAATGTAAGTTATTTCAGAGCAGGGACTGTCTCTATTTTATATTTGTATAATTGGTGCTTACCACAATGCTTAGCACATATTCAGTACTTAGTCCATCCTTCTTACTGATTCATGAATGAATTTAGAAGAACTAGGATTATGAGAGCAGAAAGTTTTCAACCTTCTAAGTTGCAATCACTGAACAGATTATTTTGACTCAAATATTCTGCTTAAGTATGAAGTTAGGATTTATTTCCAGAGATAACTATGATGAAAAAACAAAAGGTATCAGTAAAACTTATTTTAAAAATAAATCAAAGAGTGAAGCCAAGATGGTGGAGAAAAGGCAAGGATTTGCCTGAGCTCTACCAAATTCCTCTCCAAACATCTTTAAAAATATTGCATCAACATGAATTCTGGAGTGTCAGAATTCACAAAAGGATGAGTGAAATGATTTTCCAGCCCAAGACCACTTAGAAAATCAGCAGGAAAAATCTTTTCCACCAGGGAGAGAGTGGAACAGTGCAGGCAATGCCAGGTCAGCAGCAGGCACTAGGGGGAATGAATTACCCTTACTGGCTTCTGAAGCTTTCAGTTGACAGATAATAAAGGGGGTCAGACACCTAATCGGAAGATTGTAGGGGTACTTTTGACATCTCTGTGTGCAGGACTCTGTTGCACTGTTCATATATGGATCCAGGTTGTAGTCCTAGGATAAGGAGGAGCACCAGTACACCAGAGCTTGCTACCTCAGGAGATCAAGGATTCTGGCCACAGCTCCCAGGTGAAAAAGGGTTCTTGGGTCCCTCACAGACCAGAGCACAGGCCAAAACCTCTCTTAGATCATATCAGCTTGGAAAAATTGGTAGCTTGCAAGCACTAGCTTTGAAAACAGCTAAAAATCCTAAAGCTTGGGACAATGTACCTTCCACCCCAGGAGCAGAGCTCAACTTGAATATAAAACTAAAAGTCAAGAAATAGGCTGAAAAAAATGAGTAAACAACAAGAAAAAAAGAGTTCCTGTCCACAAAACTTTATTATAGTTGCAGAAGAAAACAGCAAAGACAAAACTGCTACATCCAAAACTTTAAAGAAAAATGTGAATTGGTCTCATGCCCCAAAATAATTACTGGAAGAGCTCAAAAAAATTAAAAGTCAAATAAGAGAGGTAGAGGAAAAACTGGAAAAATAAATGACAATGGCCCCAAAACAATCATGAACAAGGAGTCAACAGCCTGGTCAAGGAGGAAAAAAAATACTGAAGGAAATAACACCTTAAAAACAGAATAGACAAAATGTTAAAAAAAAATTCACTGAAAAAACAGAATTGGTCAAATCGAAAAAGATTTTTTAAAATGAAGAGAACTCAGTAAAAAGGAAAATTGGCCACATGTATAAAGATGAACTAAAAAATCATTGATGTAAAGCATGCCTTAAAAAGTAGGAATGGCCAAATGGAAAATAAAGTACAAAAGCTCAATGTAGAAAATAATTTCATTTTTCTGCAATTACATATAAAAATGATTTTAACATTCATGTTTTTTTCTTTTGTTTTATTTTGTTTTTTGTCCTAAGTGGAGTTTTATCTTGGGAAAAATGACAACAACAAACAACAAAACAGATTCACAAAATGAGATTCACTGAATCAACAGCATTTCTTGTGGAAACATCAGAAAATTAGAAGCTAAAGTTGCTGAGTGAGTTCTGTTCTTTCCCTCATAGTCACATGGCATTCTGCTTCTACTTGACTGTTAGGGAGTTTGCAGCCTAATGTGCTTTTAACATTTTCTGGCTCTGGCCCATTGTTTCCTTTGAAAACAAATCTAAATCCATCATAAGTTCCACACACTGACTCTTCCTTTTTTATTTTAATGTTATATTTATTTTATTTGTTATTTATATTTAATGTTATATTCTTTTTATTTTTAATTTATGGAATAGTTTAATGTATAGAATAAAGCAAACATTTCCATAACATTGGATAATTTTTAAAAAGGTGATTGCACATGAAACTGCAAGTCTATTATGTACAACTTGCTTTTCTTTTTAAATATATAATAAAATCATCATGTAAATTTCCTTTGTTTTGATTTTTGAGGTCAAAATTTTCTCTTCTGCATCCTGTCCCCTCCATGAGAAGGCAAGCAATTTCATATAGGTTATACATGTGCAGTCATGCAAAACATTTCCATGTTAGTCATGTTGTGAAAAAATACAGGCCAAAAAATAAAATAAAAATAAAGTCAAGAAAAAAAGTATTACTACATGGAAAGATGACACTTGTAACTCTTAAGAACTCTCCCATTATTAGGGCAGTTAGATTGAGTGTGCATAGATAGTGGGCATGGGCTTGAGTTTAATATGATGGGATGTTATCTAAAAAATAAAATTCAGGGATGAGAAAGAAAAATGCACTGGAGGTAGGCTAAAGTAAAATATCTCACATTAAAGAGGCACAAAAGAGCTTTTAAAGTGGAGGAGAAGATAGGGGCAGTAGAGGAGAGTGCTTGAAACTTACTCTCATTAGAATTGTCTCAGGAAGGAATAATATGCACACTCAGGTGGATCTAGAAATCTGTATCACCCTACAGGAAAGTAGAAGAGGAAAGTGAGGCAGTAGTCAGAAGCATGGTGCACAGGATGAAAGAAGAAATAGTAGGATAAACAGGAATAAAATACGATAGTCATAAATGCAAAATTTTTTTTTAAAGTTTCTCTGATAAAGACTTCATTTCTCAAATGTATAGAGAATTCAGTCAAATTTGTAAGAATGAAAGTCATTGCTCAATTGATAAATGGTTAAAGGATATAAACAGATCATTTTCAGACAAAGAAATCAAAACTACCAATAGTCACATAAAAATGCTCTGTATCACAATTGATTAGAAAAATTCAAATTAAAACAACTTTGAGGTAGCAGCCCATACCTGTCAGATAAGCTAATATGACAGAAATGAAAAATGACAAATGTTGGAGAGGATGTGGGACAATTGAAACACATGCACTGCTGGTAAGTTATGAACTGATCCAGTCATTCTGGAGAATGATTTGGATCTATGCCCGAAGGGCTATAAAACTATGTTTACCCTTTGACTGCTACTAGGTTTATATCTCAGAGGGATCATAAAAAAGGAAAGGACCTATACTTGCAAGAATATTTATAGCAGCTCTTTTTGCAGTGGCAAAAAAATTGGAAATTGAGAGGATACCCATCAATTGGAAACTGACTGAACAAGTTGTGGTATATGATTGTGATGGAATATTGTTGTGCTATAAGGAATGATGAGCAGGATGCTCTCAAAGAAAAAAAACATACACGGTAATGGTAACTTTGTATGATAAGCTGTGAATGACAGCTATTCTCAGCAATGAAATGATCCAAGACAATTCCGAAAGATTTGTGATGAGAAATGTTCTCCACCTCCAGATAAAAAACTAGAATATGAATGCAGATTGAAGCATGTATTTTTTTAATTTTCTTTCTTTTTTCTTTTATTCTTCATATTTTCTTTCATAACATGACTAATATGGAAATATAATTTGTAAGATTGCACATGTCTAAGTTCTATAAAATTGTTTGCCTTCTCAAGGAGGGGGAAGGAGACAGAGGGAGAGAATTTGGAACTTAAATTTTTTTAAAATAATAAAACTGGTGTTACATTCCATTGGGAAAAGTAAAATACTAAATTAAAAAGATAAATCAAGGTGACATTCCCATCAAAAATTTTAAATCATAAAGTATACTCTCAGACATTTAACATAATTGAGAAATCTATGGAAAAGTCAGGAAAAAAATTAAGTAGAAAAGAATTGTCATTTTTAAGAAAAAGCAGTCTAACTGGGAAGCTGTCCTGTTTTTCTTTGCCATTAGGTATTTGGGTCTTCTCATTAACTCTTTCCTGAGCTCAGCCACTGGGTTCCTGCCACAAAGCTCCCAATTAACTGAAAGGAAGTCCCGTCTAGACTAGATAGCATCTAGGTTTTTTTTTTTAATTATCATTTTTAAAAGCCCTGGTTTTTATCTCTTGATTTTGCTGTGGGTGAGTTTTCTTAAATACCAATTAAAACTTTTCAATTTACATACATCCTGTTCTCTTTGATAGGTGGTCACTGAAATTCAGGGGAACTGTTAGCAGCTCTTTAAATGGGGGTGGGGAGGGCAGAGAAGGAAGAGGGAAGAAACAGAGGAGGGTTCACTTATGTGGCTTTGATGAATCTTTCTACAAAAACATTTACCTTTTAAAGAACTTGTCTTAGTATTATTAAAACTACCCCCCATGGTATCAGTTAACGTTTTTTAAAATGAAAAATGTCACCTCTATTTATATCTTCAAAATATATGAAGATAAATTACATTTGCTCTTTCTAAATTTTCCAGAGTAAATTCACATTTATATTATATGTTTAAACTAAGGCACCTGGGTCTACCCAGAACCCCCAGCAGTTCAGCATCTTTCCATTCAACCTACATATAGACTGCCTCCCCCAATTAGAATTTAAGCTCCTTCAAAGCAAGGACAGCTTCGCTTTTTCCATGTATTTCCCAAGCACTTAGCATAATATTTGGCATACTGTAAGCCCTTACAAACTGAATTTCCATTCATTTTTCAGGCATATCTATAAATCAAACCCATAGTAAAGGTGAGATCTTCCCCACTGCTCCCTTTCCTCTGTGTCTATGGATGATAACTTTGAGATATAATTTTAAAAAGGGTGGGGTAGGGCCGCCCCAGGTCTGCCTCCCACCTGGGACATTTACTAGTTGTGGGATCCTAGGCAAGGCCTGGAACTTCTCTGTACCTCCAATAAATAAAAATAATATAAATTTATAATATAAATATTATAAAAAATTAATATTAAAACAACAAAATAGTTGATATGGGTTAAAATTTTGCCTCTACCACTTAGTATCTGTGTGGTTTTGGCCAAGACACTTAAGCTTCCTAGGCCTCAGCTTCCCCTTCGGTAAAATAAGAGGACTCTAGGGCTCTGAGGTCCTCCGTCTGTGGTGATCAGAGAGGCCCTGAAGTTTTCTGGGGGTTCTTCAATCAGCTCGGTGCCACCCCATCTCCCCCTTCAGTGCTCACTATGATCAGAGAGAGAGAACTCCCTTTTCCTTGGACTCTGTCTGGGCAGGTCATCCATCCTCCATCACACTGAACCTTCTAACTTTGTATTTTCTTGTAAGTTGATTCCAAACAGACTGCTGAACAATGGGAACCGCAAGGTAGCGTGTGAGTTTAACTTAGGTGTGGGAGACATTTCAGGGAGGAGAGTTTTTAGGCTGTATTTTGCTCTGCTTTGTTACATGCTTTCTTTTTATAATAATAGTGGAATAATACTGCATATTCTCAGCTATGTGAGCAAGAAGGTGTGGCAGACAAGGGACCAGGGTTGTTGATTTGAGCTAGAAGGGTCTTGGGATTCTTCAAAGTCTATCCGCTTATTGATGATAAAGTTGAGGTGAAGGGACTTGCCCAAGTGCTATAGCAATGACAGGGTTGGGGTGGGGACTTCCAGATTTCTCTGCTCCAAATCCAGCATTCTTTCCATAGATCTATGAAAGCCATCTTTAAAGTCCTCAGTATGTTTTCCACTGAGGATCTTTCCATTCATTTCCTCCATAGCTTGATGGACATTTCCATGTTTGCAATGCTAACAAAGTCAAAACCTTTTAGTTTCCACAAGTCATTATTTTCATGCCCCAAATCAAATTTAAACATCCAAAGAACTCTTTAAGACTTGTCTTCCGCCACCTTTGGTCTTCTCCAAAATATTTAATGTAAGCATTGATACAAGAATCCTTTCACCTAGCTCCAAGTTGTTTCTCTTTCTTAAATCATCCAACATACACTTTCTCTAGCATCCTAAGCTTTAGGTCTCTCAATAATTCCTTGGCACCAGTGTAGCTGCTACAACTTGTCCTTTACTCTGGATACACAACTGCCCCAATGTCTTTTCTTGACCAAATGTATCTGAACCAGGCACGTTTTTGGCCATGTTGCATGTCATGATCATGAGATACCCATGATGGATCTCTCCATGGTACTTTGGTCACTCAGAATTTGTTCACTATCACAGAGTATCACAGAAAGGGTTGGCTTTGGCACCAGGAAGCAGGTTGTTATGACTGAAAGAACTGAAGATTATGCTGAGAATAAAGAAAGGGGTTTAAGTTTTCAAGACTACTATCTTGAGAGTAAGTATGGCAACAGATTGTGATAAGATAAGGGAAATTCTGAGTGCATCAACATGGAAGCAGAGCATTTGTGAGCAATGGTAAGACTATGGATGTAGTCATTTATGCAGTCAGAGGGAAAGGTCATCAGAAATAAGCAAGTTAAGGAATTGGGAGGTTAGGGTATTTGAGTATCAATATGTATGTCAAAGTCCTCTTCTGTGAGGGCAGAAGTTAGGGAGAAGAGGAACACTGTGGGCTCACTTATTGAGGAAAGAAGGGGAGTATCCTAAGAGATCAGCATATGACAGCTTCCACAATTTAGATTGGATGGTAGATATAGAGTTAAAGAAGGAGAAGTTGCTAGAAAGAGAGCCTGGATGTAGCAATGGGGAGCAAGGGAGGTAGTAATTCCCCTGGCTCTACTAGTGAGCCATAGGCCTGTACTATCAATGGTAGAAAAGATAGCTAGGGAGACTGTGTCATCAGGAGGGGATTGAGTCTCATTGAAAGGCAGAAGATAAAAGGAATTGGAAAGAAAAAGATTTAAGGTGAAAGGCAGTTTGTTACTTACAGAGCAAGTATCCCAGAGATCAGAGTGGAAAGGCAGGGAGCTTTAGAGTGTGACATTGGGATGGGTGTTGAGGGAAATGGGAGATGGAGAATGGATTTTGAATAATGGAAACCAGGGATTCAGATCCATGGGGATGGGGAGGGCATGACTGGATGGGGTTTTGTTAATCAGTGAGTTTAGGTGGGTTATTTACATCACTAAGGGTTCAATGTCATGGGAGAGTCCACTAAGGGTATCAAATAGCTCAGGTGAAGGGAGCTGATGGAAGACACTTCTCTCCTATCCTTGAAGGCCAGTCAGGAGAGGGGGAAGGGCACTGGAAGGAACAACCTCACATAAGACATTCTAAGAGCCTGGGCATTTTCATCTCTTATCTCAATCATCTGCATCCTGGCTTCTAGTCTCAGCTAAATTCTCACATTCTGCAAGAAGTCTTTTCCAGTGGTCTTCCTAAACAGTAGTGCCTTTCCTCTGAGAGGATGTCCAGCTTCTCCTGTGTGTATCTTATTTGTATGTGATTATTTATTCCCTTTCCAAATTGACTTTGAGCTCCTTGAGAGTAGGACTGTTGTTTGTTTTATTTTGTTTTGCCTTTCTTTGTTTTCCTAGGACATAACATTGAGTGTATGGAACAAAGTGCTTAAATGCTTGTCAACCTGACTTAGTGCAATGCAATAAGCACTTGACTTGGAGTCCAGGAGATCTCCAGACTAAGTGTATGATCTACAGTTTTACTACACACACTTGATCATTAGAAGAGCCTCCGGTCTGCTCTCACTGCCTCCTGTATCTTCTCTCTCTCTCGTCCATGCTAATGTCACTGGGTTATAAATAATTCCCATCACTCCTAACCCTACTATATAACCAAATAGAAAGACCCTTTGTTGATCTGTGCCTTTCCAAACAAGAGATGCAAATCTATGAAGTGCAAAAAGTAAGTGTGAGTCTGTCAGTGCTCCTTGCATGCAGAGAATCACTTTTATCTCCCCATGGCTTCATCTTTACAAACAACATTTGGGTCAATCAATGAGCAACACTTGTCTGGGCTGAATATCTCTAATTCTGTGTGCTGTTGACATCTCTACCTCTTTAGCAGAGGTAGGGTGGGGGTGGGACAGTGGAAAGAACTGGAGATTCAGAGATGCAAGACCTCTGGTTTTGATTCTACCTCAGACACTTACTGACTGTGTGAACTTAGACAAGTCATTTAACCTATATCCATGTCAGAAACTACCTTACTGAGTCCAGGGGAAATTCTAAAAATGGGAATGAGAAGACACCTCACAGGGTTGGTGTGAGGAATTCAATTTGTACCTGTAAAGCACCAAAGAAAGGCAATCTATTATTCTTATAGTGTGGTAATGTTCACATTCTGATTGAATTATTTTTCTTAATATATACGGAGTTTATTAATATAAAAAATACATTTGATAACTATTGATGTGTCCTGTTCTTTTCTGGTCTCTAGGAATCCTAGTGAACAAACTCTTAAACATGAATTGTGGGGGATTCAAGGGCTGTCCAAGTCCTACTCCTTGACCCTCCCAGTCTAGTTGAAGAGGCAAGACCTACATACATGAAACAAGGCAACATAACCAAACAGGATGCTGTCAGATACTGAGTGGGTGGTAACTCCAGTAACCACACTGGAGGCCCAGGCAAGGCCAGTTATCAGACCTGGGGGCTCAAAATAACTCACCGGAATCGAGGGAGAGCTGGGTTGAAGCTGTGGCTTAGCTTCACCTCAGTAGACAAGAAAGAAAGTGGTTGAGTAGTCAGCAAGACCCTCCATTCCTCTAATTAACCCTCCGTTTTTATTTTCACCTTTGTAAAGCATTCAGAAAGCTCATGGAGGGAGGCCTGTGGTGGGGGAGGGAGGAAGTGATGTTTGACCTTTCACTCTGTCATCAGTTTGATATCCCACCCAACTTTCCTGGAAGAGACCAACAAGGGTAACAAATGGCTCTGTAACTTAATGTCTCTGAACTGCATCAAATGAGTAAAAAATTACAAAGGAAGCCCTCTCAGGTGACTTGAAAAGATCAGCCTTTCCCACTAATCTGAGGAGTACTAATCACGTTTTCCAAAGTAAAGAAGTAAGAAACATTTTGATTAAGACGTTGTAAATGTTGGACATGAAATGTAATGCTTAATGAAACCCAGGAGAGTCAATCTGGCAGAATAGAAAACCTCCCTCCAAACCAGGATAACCTGGGTATGAGACTAACTGAGATCTATTCTGGGCAAGGTACTGTTACCCTGGGCAAGGTACTTCACTTCTCAGTGCTTCAGACAAAACTAAGAATATAAATTGATGAGAAAGTACAGGCTTGAATTGGTAGAAAGATTGTCCTCACTCATAAACCACTAGGATTCTAAGTCTAGCTCCTGTGAAATGCAAAGACCCAGTAGACAGACAGACTCAGCGGGCTGTGCGGATTACATAAGAGCTTCTACAAAGACTCAATAGGACTGGGAAGTGCAGGATTGGGTGCCCCTAGAATTCAGTAATTCCTCCTGCACCCACTAGGTGCTTAATAAGTATTTGTTACATTGGATTGGATTAGAATGAATACTCTCCTTTGAAGAATAAAATTGGCCATTTGAACCGACCATTCATTCCCAGCCAATTTGCATCCTAAGCTCCAGAAGGAAGGAGTTGAGTGTGGCAGGAAATGATGGCAGAGCCCTATTTTTGAGCTTTCATTGATTATAGTCATCAGAGTTGTCATCCAGGAAGGGCATAGCCCAGGAGGAGAGGAGTCACATCTACATGGGCAAGAAGAGGGGGAACAGGATGGGGGGAATAGCAACAAAGGCAGTAAAAGGAGAACTAGTGAGGGGGCATGTGGAGGGTAGGGGGAGTGGTATGGTGGGGAAGGGTGACTCCCTAAACCCACAGGAAATATTTCTCAACCTTTCACTTTGCTCTGTGGGGTGGGGGGAGAGGGGAAGTTTGTTCCCAAATTGATGTAAACAAAATAGCCTCTCTCCATGACTTCTGGCCCACCTCTGGATCCTGTCCTCTCATTCATTTTCCATTAGTAGACTACCCATTGATGCAGCTGGTGACTGCTCCATACCTTAGTAGATGGTCTGGCAGGGATACTGCCGCTGATAAACTGGCTTCTGCCTTAGTCATGAGCCTCTCTGAACTCAGTGAGGCTGGTCCTAGGACATAAGCACAGAGTCTTTCACCAACAAATACTCAGAGGAGTGATGGATGGATAGATAGATAGATAGACAGATAGACAGACAGACAGACAGACAGACAGATAGATAGATAGATGTCTGTGTGTACACACACACACACACACACATATATATATATATATATATATATAGAGAGAGAGAGAGAGAGAGAGAGAGAGAGAAAGAGAGAGAGAGAGAGAGAGAGAGAGGTCACATGACTTTTACAGAATCACATAATTGTGTTTGAGGTCAGATTTGAACTTGGATCATCTTGACTTCCCCTCCGGTGATCTTTCTCAATTCTCTATAAACTTTTTCCAGGTAACCCTCATGACAGAATTTGACTATTGGTATAACCTGTAGGGGCCCTCAACTCAACTCCAAAGAACCAGCCTCCTCATTCTATTATTGTACAAAATAATACAAAAAAAAAGAAACTGAAAAATTATAAAACCCAGCTCTGGACAGTGAATACTGAATTGGAAGGTGGGGACCCTTCTGATTAAAGTATCTCTGGGTTTCGTTCATTAAACAGTCCTATAGAAATAAGAAATCACCACAGGAGCAACAGTCCTAGCAGAACATGTTCAACAACTGGGTTTGGACAAAGATGTACTTAGCAATTTTAACCTCTGGGACAAAAAATTTAGAGTAAGTTTAGGGGACAGAATAGGAACCACTGAAATGCTGATAGGCCACACTTCCAGGGAGGCTACTGGAGGCTTTCTATTTCAACTAGTTTTTCTTGCTATGTTCATGACAAACCCAGTCATTACTCACCTAGGACCACAGGCCCTAGGACCATACCCAGTCACCTTTCCCAAGGGAAGGGTGTGGTCTTAAGGATCTATTTTGGGCTCTCTCTTCTCTTCCAGAGAGCTACATCATTCTAAATTTAGTCTCATGAGTATTCTGAGACCTTAATATCTTTGTTTATGTCTGCCCCCAACCATGATTCTGGAGAAAAAACTGTCCTCTCTGTTAGCTAGCTACCTTAGCAGAATAACAGAGCAGTCCTTCGAGAAACATGAACCAGCACTTCTCTTAAGGAAATTAAAGAAGAAATTGACACTTGCTTCATAGCTTGGATTTCTGAAATAAATCATAGTAGTCCCAAACTGCTGGACAAAACAAATCCCATAAAGACAAGGCACTAATTTAGTCAAGGTGGGACCTTCTCCTATCAGCCTGGGTGATTCTCCCCATGTGAAAGCTGACACAGAAAGAGCTGGAGGAGTGCCCTTCTCCTTAGATCTGGGCAATTGGAGAGAGAAACAACAGTAAAGAACACGTAAGAAGCCTCTCTGGTCTGAACACAGCTACAAAGATGGTCAGGGCCAGGAGATGCTAGCAGTTGGGAGTTCTTGCCCTCCAGAGCTCCCAGGATGAAAGAATGCTGCATACATTTGATAAGAAAATGAAATCATTTTCTCTTGTTTTTAATCCTCTACTATTTGTAATGGGACCAGCCATCGGACCCTAGAATTCCACAGTCACTCTAAGTTTCTCTGCAATATTTTCCTTTCCTTTTTACAGTAGAACATAACTAAGATGGGGTATCAGGGGCTGTATCACAAGTGCCAACACTGAGGTGGGGAAAGGTGTTGCTTTTCATTGTGGCTCATGACTCAAGTTCATAGTTGTATACTAGTCATGAGGCCAGTGGGAAAGTGGTCCCTTTCACTTTTTTTTTAAATGACTAATCATTCAAAGGAATTCACTTAGTGATCAGGTGGCTCTGTCTGAACTCTGATACACTCCTCTGGTACCAGACTGTAACTTCGTCCTTCAGCATCCTCAGATACTCCCTTCAGCCTGGCTCAGGCCTGTTCCTTTCAACCCTGACATCCTCAACCTTGATTCTGGAATGTTATTTTGGTGTTGACATTCTTCTCTGTGTGTGTCTGCCTGCATCCACAGCTCCTGGAACACAGGCTCCTTGTCATTTTCCAGTTATCACCTAGCAGCTAGATCAGTGTTGAGAGTAAGCCCTCACTATTTTCTGGCCATCTGTTGCAACTGTCCTTTAGTCTGTGACTTCTAGTCATATATATATATATATATATATATATATATATACATATATACATACATATATATATGGTCATGGGCTAATGCACAGTCATAGAATCAGAGGATGAGTAGGAAGAGGCTCTACCACCCCCTCACCTGACCTGTTGTTGAATAGGAATCTCACTGTAACCTTTCAGTTTCTGCATCTTTTCCTCCTCATTTCAATAATCCGGTGAGTCTTAATCTTTTGTATGTGTGTCATGGATTCCTGTGGCAATTTGGTGAAACCTACAGACCCCCCCCTCTTGGAATGATAGTCTAAAAGTTAAAAATACATATATTAAAATAATTAATTTTAAAGGAACCCATTTCTATTGAAATAAAGATATACATTTTTCCCATCCCAGGTCATAAACTCCCCAAAATCTATCTCTGGATTTGGAGCTTTGGTTAAGAATCCCTTCTCCAAACTCTCATTCTATTTCCCACTTCTCCAGACAAACTTATGTTAAGTGATGTGGTAAAATGGAAACCAAACTGGCCTTGGCTCAGGTATCCCGGCTCTGTTTTTTACTGCCTACCTGGGCAAACTCAGGAAAGTCGCTTCCTTCTCTAGAGTCTGCCTTCTCTCCTGCAAAACAAGGGACATGGGGCCAGGTGGCCTCTGGAGCCTCTTCTAGCTCAGACTTCATGGTCCTGTACTAGAGTTTGACTTGGTTATCCCTTGAATAGCTTCCTTCTTTTTGATAGGTATTCATTTACTAGGTTTGTAAAGGAAAATATCGGTACCAGGCCAGGACTGGGCCCTTTGTCTCAGAGCCTCTCCCAGTGCTGGACACAGAGCAGGGATGGGCTTCATAAATTCTAGTTGAATCAAATTGAATTAGGGAGGAAAGCTGTGCTCACCCCCCATGAAACATACATCATGCTGTGGGTTTCATCTTGCTTTGATTGGCATCTTTTGTTTTGACATCACTTTCATTGCCAAATAGAACTCTTCTGCCCTCTCCTCCTCAATGAGCCATCCCTGTATTCCTATTTGGGTCAGCCATGGTATTTGGGGATTATAGATTGTACGCCATTTTGTCCTGCTGCCACCCAGGCTGTCTGGCCTGATCAAACCTATCAATAATGAAACTTGCATGAACCCATCTTCTTTTGGTGTCTCAGGATTCTTTTGGAGCGCATGCCACCCTACCATGGGCATAATTAGAACAGAACAGATTTGCCTCCTTACATTTGATACAATGGGCAGGATAGTCTACCTTCTTACATAGATTTAGACACGGAAAGGAGCCATCAAGTCCTACCCTCTCATTGGGAGGAGGAAAAACAGAGGCACAGTTCGGTTAAATGACTTGCCCAGGGTCACCCAGCAACTTGAGTGTCTGAAGTGGGATTGAGCACCTACTTACTGTAAGCCAGACCCTCTGCTGGAATCTAGGAGTATAAAGAGCAAAGTGACCTATTTCCTTTCCTGAGGAAGAGGTTACGCAACATGCACACACATACTGGGAGAAAATACCAGATACACAGTAGAAAAAAGACTAAACAATTCTGGGGGGCACTAAAAAGGGTGAGGACCAGAAAAGGCCCTGTGTAGCAAGCTGATTCTTGGAGAGAGCTGAAGTTTCCAAGAGACAGATGGCAGGGGGGAGGGCATTCCAGGGATGGGGAACAGCCTATGTAAAGGCATGGAGATAGGAGGGGGAATGTCATGTACAGAGAACAAAAAATCAGTCATTTCACCCTGAATGTAGCACATATGTGGGAGAATAACATGGAAAGAGGCTGGAAAAATAGGCTAGAGTCATACTATGAAGGACTTGAAATGCCCTTCAGGGGATGGAAGCATTGAGAGCAGAAGAGAGGCGTAGTCAGGCCTTTGCTTTAAGAAGGTCACCTTGGTGGATGGGAGAAGATGAATTTGAGATGGTGTGTCTAAAAGTAGAGATCCATTTGGACCCATTCTCTTGAAAGCCTCCAACAGAACAACCCACCCCCACCCCTACCTCCCAGAGTAGCCCACACAACTTTAGGACTGCTCCCAACATTGGGAAGATTTTACAGACTTTGACATGGTATAAGGTCATGGACTTGGGGCTAGAGGAAACTTTACACAACTTATAGCTTAACCCTCTTATTTCAGAGATAAGGAAACTGAGGACCATGGGAATTATGTGATTTACCTCAGACCTCACACCCAGAAGCAGGAGAGCCATGATTTGAACCTACATTCTCAAACTTCAAAGCCAATAGCTCTTTCCATTGTAAGAGTACCCTTAACAACTAGAATTTCTCTAGGATAAAGTCAGCTTCCCCAGGTCTTCTGACACCAAATTCCAGGCTCTTTAGACACCTAATTGGAGCACAGCACAATGTGTACTCTTGTGATCTCTTCTCTCACGCTTTTCAGAGTTCTTTTATGTATAATGTCTCACCTAATAATGTGTGTGTGTGTGTGTGTGTGTGTGTGTGTGTGTGTGTGTGTGTGTGTAATGTATCATGGGCCTGTGGGGAAGTGGGGTAAATTTCATTTGACAGATGGAGGAACTAGGAAAGGGGAAGGGATTTGCCCAGGTAACACAGAACTCATAGAACAAACTGTGTCTCCTATCACTCTATGTTCCCTCCCCCATTCCCACCCTAGCTAGATCGACTAGAAATGAGAAGTTTCTCACAAGACCTTTAAAAATACTGTCTTTGGAAGACTGTGAAACAAAAGGGAGAGTGAGCCCTCTAGAGGCCATATTTTCTACTTTAGCATTTCTTAAAGAAAGATTGGGTGGAAAAAGAAGAAACCCCCCCAAAACCCTTCTGCATCATTTTCCTAGGAAGACTTAAAACAAAGGGTGGATTTATGCCTTGGAAACCAGAACTCAGGGATACAAAGCCAGAATGAACCTTGAGAATGACTGGATATTAAACTTCAATCACTTTAAACTACTGTATAACCAACATTACCCACATTACCGAAGGTGGGTGGTAGGAGAGACTTGAGAGATCATTCATCATTGACAGAGGAGGAAACTGAGGCCAAAGCTTAATCTGAAACAGCTGTCCAGAAGGGCACTCTGTCCAGAAATAAGACTTGTCCCATGATCCTCTGTCTGGGTCAGACCACAACAGAAGGGTCAGATTTAGTTCTAGATGCTACATTTGCAAAGGAAAATGGTGAAGCAGAGAAACAGAGGAAGGGAAGGGAAATTAGCAGACAGGGAAGTCAATGTCATATCTAGATCAGTCAAAGGAAATGAGAATGTGAGAAGGAGAATGGGTTTGATCTCTGTCTTCAAGTGTTTGAAGGGCTACCATATATCTCCTGTACATCATCACTAATCAAAGGACCTTAGTGATGAGAGGAACCTCAGGGGTATCTAGACTCACCCACACACTGTGTGCCTGTCACCATGTTCAGCAAGACTCTGAGAACCAGTCTAACTGAGTACAGAGATTCTCATCTCCTGGGAAGACACTCCACACTCAAACCTAAATTGGTTCCCAGGAAAATGGACCTGTTTGAATTTAACTACACACCCCTTCTGGGGATCCGGGACCATCAAACTGACTGGGGGGCCTTCACATCATTGTTACGGGACACTGCCTCTCCCTTAAGTCAGTCAAAGATCACACTAGCTTTCTTGGGCTGAGGACCACTGTGGACTCAAATGGAGCTCTTGCATCTAGCTAGGTCTTATGCTTGTGTAAATCATTAGTGATTTTTTT
The DNA here is from genome assembly GCA_028658325.1 of Potorous gilbertii. Classification (NCBI taxonomy): domain Eukaryota; kingdom Metazoa; phylum Chordata; class Mammalia; order Diprotodontia; family Potoroidae; genus Potorous; species Potorous gilbertii. The sequence continues at coordinate 7,103,063 of CM053770.1, read as the reverse complement.
AAATTAAAAAAGCCTCTCTATGTATCTCTCCCTCCCTCAGGGACCCTCCAGAACATGCCAGTAAGAAACTGCAACAATGAGGAGAGAAGGGGGTCACATAGACCATCAGACACCAGAGGAATATCCTTGATTGCCTGTGGTAGGAAAGGCTCCCTGTCAATCACTCACTCCTCACACCTCCTCTCTGGATGCGCCCCCAGAACTCTGTGCTGAGATGAGCTCTCAATGAAAACATAGAATTTCCAGAAGGAAGGTCTCCAAGGTTTCTGGGCAGCCCCTCCACATGTCTGGCTCAAGTCGACAATGCCTTCACTAGCTTTAGTGCTGACTTGTACAGCAGGTTCTGTTAAATATTAATGAATGCATTGCAAAGCTCAGGCTGCAAAGGTCCCCTGGAGTAAGGATGGTGCTGTAATTGCTTTGAGAACTGTTTAATTCCTGAGAGCAATCGACTTCCTTATTTCTGCTAATCAATATTTAGCCTATGTTGAGCACTCTATGGCTTGTTTCCAAAATGTTAACATCAAGGAAATACCATTGTTTGCAAACCACAGCCTGCTCAGAGAACAACCCAGGGCTTTTGGGAAAGTTTTTCCTAAAGGTTTGCTTGGGGCCTTCAAGTAAAGACTGCTAGATCCTCCTCTAAGCCATCCACATCTTTACCTCAATAAGAGTACAAGTAGGAGCTACAGAAATGCATGAAATCAATCAGTCAATTCACAAATCATTTATTAAGCACCTACTATTTGCCAGATACCAGGGATTAAAGTACAAAGGTGAAACAATCCCTGCCAGTGAGGAGCTTGCATTTGAATGAGAGAAACAAAGATACATAAAAAGATATAGAGGATAGGGGGGCGGAGCCAAGATGGCAGAGTAGAAAGACTCATATATGCTAGCTCCAAACCCACAGCCCATAATTATCTATAAAAAGAACTCCCAACAAATTCTGGAACAGTGGAACCATGCAGCAACGGGGCGAAGGAGATGTCTGTTCCAGAGAGCCCTGAAAAACCGATCCCAAAGGTCCATTGCACACCGGACAGGAGTGGAGCCCAGCCCTGCCCTGGCCACATGGCACTGAGAGGAGCGAGCAGAACCAAGCAGCCTTCAGGGATGGAATCTCTGGCAGCCACGAAGGTCCCTCCACCCACAGGCGCACAGGTCCATGGGACAGATGTCTGGATGGGCTGAGAGGGGAGCAGGGTGTCTCCATGACTCGGGCCCCCTTGGGAGGTAGCAGCAGAGGCAGCGGGGGGCCAGAGGCTCCCAGAGCAGCCAGAAGCTCTGCAGCAGCTCCACTACAGAAGGTCTCTGCATAAACCCTCTGAGGGAACTGAGCCTGGGAGGCGGCCCTGCCCCCACCTGAGCACCAGAACTTAAGCTCCCATTGAATAGCAGCCAGGCTTGCTGCTGAAAGCCCTGAGGCTGGGGAGCAGCATTTGAATCTCAGACCCCAAGCACTAGCTGGGTGGATCTGGGTAGGGGTGGAGAGGACTCTCAGAAGTCAAGTAACTGGCTGGGAAAATGCCCAGAAAAGGGAAAAAAAAATAAGACCATAGAAGGTTACTTTCTTGGTGAACAGATGATTCTGCCATTCCTCTCTGACGAAGAAGACCA
>CM053770.1:7005442-7100943 GCA_028658325.1 Potorous gilbertii | reverse complement strand
AGAAGAGAGGGCAGAATGGTGATAGGGGACATTAGAATGCTCAGTGTATTGGGGTGGGGAGAGGGGACAAATGGGGAGAAAATTTTGGAACCCAAAATCTTGTGAAAATGAATGTAAAAAGTTAAATAAATGAATTTATATTTAAAAATAGATAATAGAGGATAAATGTCTAGGTAAAAAATAGAAATCTATCCAAAGAGCTAGGTACAAGGGAGTTTAGGAAGGAAGGGGATCAGAAAAGGCTTCATGTGGGAGATAATGCTTGAGCATTGGATGGGGCTGAGGGGAGGAAGGAGAGCCCACCCGGCAGGAGGGGCTGACCGTCAAAGGTCATGGTGAGAGAAGGAAAGTCCTCACTGACTGGCTGGCAGAATATTGGAAAGCTAGTCTTGTGCAAAGAAGCTGGAAGTGGAGCAGAGATCACTTCTCAAAGCCATCTGCACAAGACTGTCCTCTGTGGTAGATATTGATCGTTCAAGGTTACCTGCCTGCATGAGGTGCAGAGTCAGTGAGAGACTGAGAGGAGAAAGTTTCTGTGCCTCTGGCTTTGAGCTTTCAGAGAAGACATGTGGGCTCAGATTCTCTTCAATAGGTTGGGATGAGATTGTGGACTTTCAAAGCTAAACAGAGGAATTGATGTTTTGTCATGGAGGCCACAGGGAAGCACCCAATCAGATCCATGGGGAGGCTAGAGCAATAATCTAGGATCTGAATAAGATGGTAGCTATGTGAGTGGAGAGAAGGGGTCAGCTGTGAGAGATGTCGGGAAGGTAGGGCAAGATTTGGCAATGGATTGGACATGGAGGCTGAGGAGAAGGGAAAGGAAGAGTCAGGTAAAATGCCAAGGATGGATGGTATTGTGTTGAGCAGAATGGGAAAGTGACTAACTGTGTCATTTCCTCTGAGTTTCACTTTACATTCCTTCTCCCCTCACTCGTTCTGAATCACAGAATTAGAGGGTGGGAAGTGACCTCAAGGGTCATTTAGTCCAATCCAGACATAAGCAGGAATGCCTTTGACAATCTATCCAATGAGTAGGCACCCAACTATCCACAGGAAATATCCTGTAAGCTCCTGGAGTGCATGGACTGCTTCCTTTGGGCTTTGTAGCCTAGTATGGTGCCTGGCCTATCAGGACTTTTATAAATGGGTTTTCAATGGTGAATTAAGTGAAAAGAGAAGCCACTCCCTCCCAAGGAAGCTCAGCCCACCTTTGGATAAGTCCAATGAAGTCTTTACAACATTCCCTCCCCTCTGCCCCACCCCAGTTGCTCCTGCATCTTCAGGGGCCAAGGAGGATGAGCCTGATCCCTCCTCCACATACAGTCCTCAGCAGCAGTTATCATGACCCCATCCCTCACTGTACTTTCTCTTCTCCACCCTGAACAGCCCTGGCTCCAGTAAACAGCAGGAGTCAATCTCAAAGTGCAGTGGAAGGACATTATGAAATTTTGAGTTTAAAAATAATTTTATTAAAGATCAAATGACTCACATTTGTGTAGTTCTTCACAGTTTGCAAAGCACTTACTGTATGATACCGTTTTATCCCCACAGTAACCCTGTGAGGTCGGTCCCTTATCATCCCTATTTTACAGATGAGAAAACGAGGCCCAGAGAGGTTAAGTAACTTCCAAAGTCATACAATACCTGTGTGGTGAGGTCACACGGATGTCCTGGTGTCTTGGCTCTAAAGCCAGTGGTCTTTCCTTTCCAGCTCTAGCTAGGTTATATGCAGCTAGGTAGCCCTGGGTATAGAGCACTGAGCCTGGAGCCAGGAAGGCCTAGATTCAAATCTGACCTCAGCTATTTACTTAGCTACGTGATCCTGAGTAATTCACCGAATGTCTCCAAGTCTGTTTCCTTACCTGAAATTGACAATAATAGTAGTAGGTGTGGGTATCAAATGAGATTAAATCACTCTGGAAAACTTTAAGCCATTATAAGATATTCAGGTATTTAGTTCTTCTAGGTACAGAATGAGGTTTAATGTGAGTCACAAAGAGAGAGCAGAGGAACCTTTGGGAATCTGAGACACAGGGAGGTTGCGCCTGGCTGAGGATGCTTGGGAAGACTTCGTAGAGACGTGGCCAGTTAAGGGGGAACTCAAAGACAGGACAAAAATTGGCCAAGTACCCCAGGAGCAAATGGATGGAAGGACATGAAAATATCAGAACATCCTCTCAGGTCCTACTTTCCCAAATGGCATACATTGGACTGGTCAGGAGATCTGGTCTGAGCCCCAGCTCAAGCTACCATTTTAGAAATGCCTAGAATCTGGGTCACTAGAATCGCTGGTGACCCCAACCTCCTTGGCATCCCTGGAACACAGCATTCCTCATCACCCTGTGGGGTGTTTTCACTGGCTATTACCATCCTCCATCTCTGGCTCTTGGCTTCCTTGGCTAAGATTCCATCCTCTGCCAAAAGCCTTCCCCAGTCCTCTTCACTCTCAGTGCCTTACTCAATATACTTTTGTCAAGAATCTTCTTTGGACATAGTTGTGTGAATGCTGTCTCCTCCTTTCATTAGACTGTGAAGTCCTTGAGTTCGGGAATTGTTTCTTTTTTCTTTACTTGTATCTCCAGTGCTTAGAATAGTGACTGGCACATAGTAAGTCCTTAATAAATACATGTTGATAATTCTCAGAGCTGATTGGGTTCAAATATCAACGCTGCTGCTTGCCAGCTTCCTGACCTCAGGCACGTGACTTCCCCCTTTCTGAACATCTGTTTCCTGATCTATAAAATGAAATGGGATCAAAATTGTACTAGGTGACCTCTGTGGCTCCTTGCAGCTCTGACACTCCATGATTTCATCATCCAGCCAACTGGAAGCAATCAGAAGCTAGTTTGGATTCCTCTTCTTAAGTCATGCAAATGGAGTTATTATTCTGTCAGTAGATGGCGTTACCATCACAACCGTCGAATTGTGGGGCATTGTTTTCCTATAAAAGCCAAAAGGAATTTACTTAAATGCTTCTGGATATTTATGCCCAGTGTTTATTTGAAAATTGGTTTGGTTTTTTTTTCAGTTTTATCAGTCTTTAGGCAATAAGTTCTTCTACCATACACTGAAAATCTAAGGATTCCCCCAAGCCCCCAAGGAGTACAAGCCCCCTCCTCATCCCCCCAGGTTTGCGCTCAGTCATTTCTTCATCTTGAAATAAACACCACTTGCTATGAGGCTATATCCCTATGAGGGAGAAAATAAAACACATAAAAGGAGGGCATATTAGCTAAGCATTCTTCCATAGCTGTCCCTTCTCCTGACACCAGTCTGAAGGGTCTTCCTCTCAGGCTTTCACTTACTGTATGATTAGCTCCCTTCTTTTAATACATCTCTTGGCTATTGTTTAACCTTTTTCTGGAGCATGAGTCATCATTGGTAACATACTGTCACATGTTAACATCCATCATCCATTTCTCCACTGATCTTCAGAAGACTTGAAATCCTATTGTTTAGATGGTGGGAGGATGGGCTGGATTTTCCTTAAGAAATTGAAAAGTCCTTTGAATGCCTCTGAGTTTTGCAAACTAAGATCCATCTTTGCAAAACTGACATTCTACTGGAATTGCTATAGAGCAGTGAAACTTGGGATACAATTCCAAAGAACTGAAAATCAATATCCTCTAGAGGGCAATGGAAAGGCGCATGGTGAGTGTGAACAGTACACAACACAGAACAGAAAAGGAACTCATAAGAACAGTAATAAAAGATATATTACCAAGAAATTATATGAGAAGAAGAAAGTCTGATCTGGTCACATGGTGAGAATGAGGACAGGGGGATAGCCAGATGTCTCCCTGGCACCTTTAGAATTTCAGGAGAAAGTGAGGATAGTCTCCAATAAATACTCTACAGTAAATTTAGGAAAGACAGAAGGAGTCACACAGGATGGACAGAAATAGATAGCTTACTATCTATAATATGAGTGGAAACTTCTTAAACAATGAAATCACAGATCCATTAGAGGGCTAAGTATTTTAGTAACCCCTAGAAATGGATGTACATTACTTGGGATCTCTTTCAATGGAAGGAGTACTTCCCCTGTTGCAATCAGAAGCCGTGCAAGTTTGAAAGCTTCGTTTTAGTATCTGCATCATACCTCAGAAGACAAGAGAAGGCGAAGGCACTCACCTCTGCATTCCAGAATGAAAGAATTTTAGGGTTATTAAGAGGAGGAGAAGGGAGCAGACCTTTATTAAGCCCCTACTGTGTGCCAGGCACTGGGCTAAATGCTTTAAAAGTATTATCACAGTAGACTACATATCCTTTGAAGACTGTAAACTCCCTGAGGACAGAATCCCTTTCACTTTTACCTTCGTACCCCCAGAAATTAGCACAACGCCTGACCAGTACTACACTCCTAATCTTCTCCCACGGATGGACCTCAGCCTTTAAAAACAAACAGACTGGGTGGAAAAAGAGTTTTCCTTGCTGATAATCCCTTTGAGTTACAAACCAAGGCCAACCCCCTGAATTGCCTACAAAAGGAAATCAATCTAGGAAGCCCAGTGGTTAAGCAAACATTCTAGATTATGGGTATGCCCTTAGGTAGCAAAGAAGTAGAAAAGGAAGTAGAATGTTTGCGCACTCAGCCTTTATCATTACAGATAATTTTCTGAACGATGCGGGAACAAAAGGGGAGCAGCTGAAGCGGAACTTAATTTTTAAGGTAAATAATCAAACAGCCAAAGAATGAGAAGGTGAGAGGCGATAGAACCATAAATGGAATTATGCTTCTCTCCCCGGCGCTCCATCTGTAAGAGTCAATAGCCCTCAGAGATAGTACCCCTTGGAAAAGAAAGTTCAAATGCAATGCTGATCTGAAGTTGGCAGCACCCCAAGAAAGAGAGTCAGGATCTGGAACTCGAGCTAAGGCCCGTGAAGTAGAGCCCTGAGAATCATCTCTCTGATTCAGAATGACCTCAACACCACACCTAGGATAGGGCTCATTCCAGAAACACATAACTTCACTTAAAACACCCCATGGACAATAAAGACCCTACAAAGAGAGTCCTTGGGGGTGATGGTTCTGGTTTCCTCCTGCATGGGTTCAGGTTTGCTCTTGCCTACAAGAGAAATTAAACGTGCAGCATAGTTACTATCAACTATGTGTATTCAGGACATTTGGTAAAGTTGTAGAGAGATTCTCATGAAAACTGATCGGGGAAATGCAACCAATGAGGCTCACAACAGGAGCATCTTAAGAAGCAAGTTATATCCCTGGAACTCAGGGTGACCTGCATGAGTCAACTAAGTGAGAGGAGAAAGTGGCTCATCCAAAGTGGGAGGATGAATGAGAACAAAATGGTGGATAAAAGCAAATTCCTCTAATGTTCTAAGTGTAATTGTCCCCTTAGAAACTGTTTCAATAGCAGCCTTCCAGAAATTGAATGAATTCATCACTCTGGCTGCCCCCTACTCCGTTTATGGAATTATATTTAGACCTGGAAAACACTTAGTCCAACCATTCTTATCTTAGAGATGAAAGAATCAAAGCCTGTAACGATTAAATTAATTTTCTGGGGTCAGGGAAGTAGCAAGAGAGTCAGGATATGCTGCATGGATAAAGTAGATCTCTAAGCTCCACCCATCCCAAGAAACTGACTCTTTGAGCTGGTGACATTGGCCTCCTGGCTGTCCCGTAAGCAAGACATTCCCTCTTTCTGTTCTGGGCATTTTCTCTTGCTGTCTCCCATGTCTGGAAAGTCCTTCCTTCTCATCTCTGCCTTCGGCTTGCTTGACTTCCTTCAAGTCCCAGCTATAGCCCCACCTTCTACAAGAAGCCTTCCCCAACCAGTCAATCCTATTGTCTTCCTTCTGTTAATCATTTAATTAATCATTAATCATCTCCTCTTCCTCCTGCACAGAGTTCGCTTTGTATATATTTGTCTACGCACTGTCTCAGTAGGTTGTAAAGTTCAAGGGGACAGGTATCTTTTGCCTCTATTTGCCAGTGCCTGCACATAGAGCCTAGCAAATGTTGATTGATTAATTGACTGACTTCTGCCATTTGACACACAACCCAGCCTTCTTTCCCCTGTGCCATGTTTCTTGCAGATGCCAAAGGGCATTTCTCTACAGTAGAATTTTAGGAGTCAGAGGACAAACCTGGGCTCTAGTCCCAACTCTTCCAGGTAGTTACTTGGAATAGTTTGCATTTGTCATTTCCCTTCTCAACTTCCCAGCTGCCTCCGTTATATTGTGAAGGAGTTGGACTATATCCAGGTTTAGAGCCTTCCAGAAGGAACCCCTGAGGATGCCTGCCTCTTTATCTTACAGGAGAGCAAATAGAAGCCCACACTTGTCCAAGATCACCTGAGGAGCAAAAGAATTGAGATTCAAATCCATGCCTTCTAACTCCAAATTTCATCATCCCCTTTTCCACTGTAGTCCAGTCATCCTGAAGGTCCCTTCCACTCCTATCTAAAACTGCATAGGAGAGGTTTTTACTGAGAATTGGGGCTCATCTCACCATCTCCATCACAACCCCACCCACCTCTATGCACATGGGCCTGACCTCTTAGAGTCAATCACAGGGGAAGTGAGCAGCTTGGGGTACAGGAAGGAATTTATGCCTTTTCTAGTCATTGACAGCTGCTAAGTACAGACCAGACTGTGACCATTCAGGACTGTATTTGCTATTAACTGACTTTTACAAATATGCATCAGTCACCCTTTGAATCACTGAGCTCGGAACACAGATGGCCTGGAGAATGAGTCGAGGAATGACACTGGATCTGTTATTGACTGGAAGACCAGCCCCAGATAAGATGGTGGAAGAGTTGATTCTCCAATGTCAACTAACAAGCCGATGTTTGCAGATCACCTCTGTGGGCTCTGGGCACATGACAGAAGACCCATAAGTGTCTTGACTCTGCCTCAGGAAGTTGAGAAGACCTGGGCACATAGTGGAAGACAGGAGGTGCTCATGCCAAATGGTACAGAATTTCACAGATTTCATTCTGGACTGATCGCCCTCAGTATCCCTCCCCAATGTAGGTACCATGTCAGCTGTAGCCAAAGAATCTGTGAGGCTGCTGCTGGTGCTGCTAACTTCCACCACCCTTTATTGACCCTCATTGGCCTCCCATCAACCCTGATCTCCCCCATTCTGAAGGTCTGAAGTTGGGGGTCAAACCTTTCCCACTTTCAAGAATTCGGTCTTTTCAATCAGCAATTCTCGAAATGTACAGCAGTGAGATAGACAGGGAAGGGGAGTAAGGAAGAGGTCAAGTTTGGGGTTTTGTGGTAGATAACAGCATGAAAGTAATGTGTTTGGACAGAATACTGTTTCAGAGACAGAGGATCTGAGTTCCAAACCTGACACTGACATTCACCATCCTTGGAACTCCACAAGGTTCCCTTCTCTGGGTTTCAGCATCTTCCTTTGTACAATGAAGAGTCTGGACTCGGTGCTCTCCATTTCTAAGGCTTTGAGATGGTCCAATGACTGGAGGTGCCTGAAACATGAGGACTGAAGGTCACTCCCTCTGGGAGGCCTGACATTTGACCGAATTAGCAAACAATCAAAGGAAGCTCTTTCTAAGTGAATTCTATTCCCTTCAATTGTGTGGAGATATTTTTGGAAGTGGTTAGACCCAGTTAGATAGAATCAGATAAAAACAACAAGCCTTTAAGGCCACAAGAAGGAACCAAACTTTGAGGTTCACACGTTCAAGTTTTTTTCACATCTATGTTGTTTTTCGTGAAAAGTCACTATCCAGTCTGAGAAGTTACTTAGTCTGGGGAAGGGCTGGATACCTCTCAGTGCCTAAAAGAGTGAAACCAGGTGGACTTACAAGCTAGCACCATGAGACTCAGTGAATTGGATCAGGTTTCTAGGCTTTTCATGCTGCTCAAACGTAGCTTAGGGGATGCTTCTACCAGGAAGATTTCTATGATCTCCCCATTTTTGACAGGTTCTTCCTCTTTATTAGTTTTGCAGTGCCTTAAGCATAGGATGCATTCACTTTCTTGAGAGCATGCTGTGTCCCACCACTAGAATGGAAGCTTCCTGAGGATAGGCATTGTCACCTTTGTGTCACTGGATCCCAGTGCTATGGAAGAGGCACTATAAAAGGTTGTTGAATTGAATTAGGGGACAGAGATGAGAAAGAAGAGTAAAGAACACACAGACTAGAGGAAATATCAGTTAATACACACACGGAAGGAGTAAATACTTTTTGAGGTAATCAGACAAAAGGCCCCTCATCATTTCCTACATTACTTATTTTCCCCAGTTTCTTTTCCCAGTTCAGCCCTCTGGCTTCCTACTTCTCACTTTTCTCTTTGACAGTAATTATATCTAATATCAATATCTGAAAGGATACTCCTAATTCCAAGAATCCAGCTTCCAAGGACTCTCAGCTCCCCTAAAACCAGACTGACTAATTTAACCTATGGGCAACTGGCCAGCCCCATCCCCACCTTTAAGTACTTGGACAAGGTTCAGAAGAGAAAATGCAAATGTCTGCACAATATAGAGAGCTCCATGAAGATTCATATGCCTGAGTTCAAATCCAGCCTCAGACATTTACTAGATGAGTTACCATGGGCAGTTCACTTAACCCTGTCTGCATTAATTTCCTTTGAAATGAGCTGGAGAAGGATATGGCAAACCACTCTAGTATCTTTGCCACGAAAATTCAAATGGGGTCATGGAGAGTTGGACACAACTGAAAACAACTGAACAGCAACAACAAATACTTACTTGAAAAAAATTTCATTCTCAGTAACAACCAAAGATGCAAATTAAAGAAATTTATGCCCATTAAATTGCCCACAATAATTCAAAACAGCAGAACTCAAGGCTTGAAGTATTTCAGAGAATCCAATAGAATAAGCATTTATTGAGCACCTACTATGGGTCAGGTAATGCTCTATACTAATGATTATGCAGCTACACGATGCAAGATGCATACAAGATGGGGGCAGAGTCAAGATGGTGGAGGAGAAGCATAGACCTGCTCTAGCCCTCCCCTCAAAACACTTAAAATATTTGTAAAAAAAAAAATGACTCTAAACAAATACTAGAGCAGTAGAAGCCACAAAATGACAAAATGAAATGGGTTACCATCCCTAGAAAACCTGGAAGCCTGACAGGAAAAGTCTGTTGCACTGGGCTCAGAGGAAAGTGAAGCCCAGCATGGGCCTTGTTGGCACAGACAGGACTGGAGCAGGCTTCAGGGTCCTGAATCATGGGTAACTGCAGTGGTTTTCAGATTTCTCAACCCACAAATGCCAAAGACAGCTTCAAAGATCAGTAAGAATGCTCTTTCACCTGGGTCACCCAGCCCTGGCCCCAGGGTGATGGCAGCCACTGTGGTAGCAGATCTACTTTTGGATCCCTTGGTCTAAAGACCCTAGGGGGATCAAGCAACTGATCTGGGTCTAAGTACCAAGTGGTGGTCCTGGGGTGAGGAGCAGCATTGGCATGGTGCAGCTGGTAGCAGATGTGGAGAGGGACTCCTACTCACAGTTCCAGGGCAGAAAAGAACGCTTTTGGTTGCCCACAAACCAGAGTGCAGGCCAGAAAAGGAGTAAACACCTCACCCTTGACTATGTCACTTTGGAGGAACAGAGAACTTACAGGTCCTTAGAGATATCTCAGAGAACAGCTGCACAAAACCTCCAAAGCCTAGGGTAGTATACTCTTCACATGACAAAGGACTCAAAAATTAAGTAATTGAATGAGAAAATGCTCAAAAGGGGGGAAAAGGATGATAGAAGTTTACTTTCCTAGTGAAAAATTATTTTCTCTTATCCTTTAGGATGAAGAAGAAGAGAAAAGCATATAATCAGAGGAAGACAGCAAGGTCAAGGCTCCAACATGCAAAACCTCAAAAAAAAATATGCAATAGTCTCAGGTCATGGAAGAGCTCAAGAAGGATTTTTGAAAATCAAATAAGAGAGGTGGAGGAAAATTGGGAAGAGAAATGAGAGAGATGCAAGAAAATCATGAAAAGTGAGTCAAAGCTTGCCAAAGGAGATTTCAAAAAACACTGAAGAAAATAACACCTTTAAAACTAGACTAACCCAAATAGCAAAAGAGGATCAAAAAGTCAATGAGGAGGAGAATGCTTTCAAAAGCAAAATTGGCCAAAGGGAAAAGGAGGTCCGAAAGCTCACTGAAAATAATAATTCTTTAAAAATTAGAATGGAGCAGATAGAAACTAATGACTTTATGAGAAATCAAGAAATTGTGAAAAAAAACCCAAAAGAATGAAAAAATAGGAGATAATGTGAAATATCTCATTGTAAAAACAACTGACTTGGAAAATAGATCCAGGAGAGATAATTTTAAAATTATTGCACTACCTGAAAACCATGATCAAAAAAAGAGCCTAGTTGTCATTTTCCAAGAAATTATCAATGAAAATTTCCCTGATATTCTAGAACCAGAAGGGAAAATATAAATGGAAAGAATTCACCAATCACCTCCCGAAAGAGACCCCAAAAGGAAAATTCCTAGGAATATTGTAGCCAAATTCAAGATTTTCCAGGTAAAGGAGAAAATATTACAAACAGTCAGAAAGAAACAATTCAAATATTTTAGAAAAAACAATCAGGATAACACAAGATTTAGCAGCTTCTACACTAAGGGATAGAAGGGCTTGGAATATGATATTTCAGAGGTCAAAGGAGTTAAGATTAAAGAATCACCTACCCAGCAAAACTGATTGTAATACTTCAGGGAAAAAAATATAATTTCAATGAAATAGAGGACTTCCAAGCATTCTTGTTGAAAAGACCAGAGCTGAATAGAAAATTTGAGTTTCAAATACAAGAATCAAGAGAAACTTGAAAAGATAAACAGGAAAGAGAAGCCTTAAGAAACTCATTAAAGTTGAACTATTTACATTCCTACATGGAAAGATGGTATTTGTAACTCCTGAGACCTTTTTCAGTATTAGGGTAATTAGAGGGAATATACTTATACATACATACACACATATGTATGTGTGTGTGGGTATGTATGTATGTGTAGGTATGTACATGGGTGTATGTGTATGTGTGTGTGTGTGTGGGGGGCACAAGGTGTGTTGAATATGTAGGGAAAATATCTAAAAAATAAAATTTACTATTGGGTGGAATGTACTAGGAGTAAGAGAAAGGGAGATGTAGAATGTATCAAATCATCTCACATAAAAGAAGCAAGAAAGAGCTTTTAGAATGGAGGGGAAAAGGGAGGAGCTGAAAGGAAATAAGTGAGCCTAACTCTCATGGGATTTGGCTTAAGGTGGGAAAAACACACATTCAATTGGATATGTAAATCTATTTTACCCTGTAGGAAGGCAGGAGGAAAGGGGATAGGAGAGGGAAAATAATAGAACGAACAGCAAATTGGGGAAAGGGATAATCAGAAGTAAACTCTGTTGTGGTAGAAGAGGTCAAGGGAGAGAATGGAATAAATGCAGGGCAAGAGAGTACAGAAGGAAATGTGGTTAGTCTTTCACAACATAACTATTATGGAAGTGTTTTTCATGGCTACACATGTATGACATGTATTAAATTGCTTGCTTTCTCAATGAGGGTAGTTGGGGAGGGAGGAAGGAAGAGAGAGAATATGGAACTCAGAACTTTAATAATGAATTTTAAAAACTGTTTTAGCATGCAACAGGGAAATTAAGATGTAGAGGCAATGGGGTATAGAAATCTATTTTGTCCTACAGGAAAATAGAGGGGGAATAGAAAAAAGAGGATGATAGAAGGGAAGACAGACTGAAGGAAGGGGTGGATGGGGTGCATGCTGTCCTGGGGTGGGAGTGGGGAGAGATGGGGAGAAAATTTTGAATTCAAATTCTTGTGGAAGTGAATATTGAGAACTGACAAAATAAATAAATTATTTTTTTTTTAAAAAAAGATTTATACAAGCCCATTCATTCATGGCTGGTCAAATTGGAACTTGTACAATTTTTTTCTGGAAAACAACTGGGCAAAATATGTGGTGGAAAGTATAAAAATAAACATGAGTTTTGATGCAATAATTGTATTCTATTATCATAGCCTGAGAATTACCAAAAACAGAAGTTTTTTTATAATAGCAATATTTACCACAAAATTGAAAGTAATCCAGACGTCCAACAATAGGAGAATGGTTAAGTACGTTGTGGTATGTTAATACTATGGAATATAGCAACACAGTTATCACCAGCAAGGTGTGCAGTATATAGAGCAATTTTCAAAAACCTTTATGAAATCAGGTCAAACAACATGAAACAAAGTAAAACCAGAAATTCTACCAGAGGTTCCAATATTTATTCTATGGTCATACAAAAAGAAATTATAACTGGAATAAATTGCCAAAAACATCCTGAAGGAAGCTTAGAGAGAGGGACTAGAACTATGAAAATTGATACATTTATTTTGGTCTGGACCTATGATTTTTCTGATATAATAAATTTTCTACATTCTAACTCCTCTTCTCCTCTTCTAATTTCTTCTCTCCCCTCTTTCCCTGTCTCCTCCACTTCCCTTCCTTCCCCTCTTCCTGTCCTTGTCTTCCCCATTTTCCTCCCTCTCTCTACCTCCTTCACTCTTCCTCTACCCTTCTCCCTCAATTCCCCTCTCCTCTCACTTCTATCTCCCCTTCCCTGTCTCCCTCACTTCTTTTCTTCCCTTATTCCTATTTTTTTCCCCACTTTCTTTTTTTCCACCCCCTCCACTTCTCCTCTCCTTTCTCCTCCCCTTCCTCCCTTCTTCCTCTTCTCCCCTCTTTCTCACTCCCTCACTCCACCTCCTTCTCCTTTCCCCCATTTCCTCTCCCTCCCTCATTCTTTCTCTTCTTTTCTGTCTCTCTCTCTCTCTCTGTCTCTCTCTCTCCTTTATCCCTCTCCAACATGCTAATGTTGCAGTGGCTCTAATTTCCCAGTAGAATCCCTGGGGCTTAGCTTTTCTCCCTTCTTCACCTTCTTAAAATATTTTCTGCTTTTGTAACTCTCTCCAGCCTCCAGGACTGGGGAGTATATGGGACGGTACCAAGGCCAGCACTCTCTTCCTTGAACCACATGTGTTCCTGTAAGAATCAAAGAGAGAAAAAAAAAATCATATCCCAGTAACTCACTTCCCTCTAAGAAAGGTGAGAAATAAGCTCCAAAGAGTCCAGAGATATCACCTTGTGTTTATTAAATACAGTTGAAGAATTAGGAAAAGTTGGGTATTTTTACTCCTAATTTTTTTAATCTGTCAAAGAAATTGATGTCTGCAGTTATTCACTCCATTCCTTGGGGCAGAGATAGTCAGATTAATTCACTTTCCAGCCAGCCTCCAAAGCCCAGTGAGCTTGCCCATTCCCAGGAACAATGATGTTCAGAGAGGCCCATCATTCAACTGCTGGTTTCTTTTTTCACTGAACTTCAGCCAAAGAGGCTCTTTGAGGTCCAGGGCTGGTGTGGGGGGTGGGGGATAGAAGAGACCAAAAGCACAGAACTGGCTTTCTAACAAGTGACATCTGATCTGAAATTGGAGAGAGAGAAAGACAAGCTCCCCACAGGGAGGCATGAGAAGCAGGGAGAAAGACACAGAGGTTCTCAGACAAGTCACATTCTGAAACTACAGGTGAATCTCCCCTTGTCACAAGGTAGGTGGGTCTGTGGGTTAGGTGTTTCTTTTATGACTATAAATCCTCACCCACGCTGAAGTGAGCACATTCAGGAGGGAAAAAAATCTGCCAGGAGCCTTGATCGGTTAAGGTAAGCACACATTTCCAGGTTTTTTTATTCAAGGATCAAACTATATTGCATTTAGTATTTGATGTTTGAGTGGGAGAAGAGCTTTGCCAAATTATTTAATGGAAATGACTTGTAAATGAAATATAAGCATCCTCCCCATCCATAGGGGACTGGTTACTTTTGCTGCTCCCCTAGTGACCTTTGCTGTTGATGTTCCATAAATAAATCATGCAAAGAAGATGCGAAGTAATATAGGTGGAGTCGGAGGTGATAGACCATCTCTACTCTGAGACTCTGAGAGCGTAAAGATTGGCCACCAGACTTGGTTAACAACTTCCTTTCCTCCACATCATCTATGGTGAGCAGCAGAATCACATGAGAACTCAGCAAAGAGAAATGAACTCTTTTAAAGGTGAAAATGGTGAAGTGGTTAAACAAGATGCAACGTAATTGAGATAAATGTAAAGTTTTTTAAAAAAAAATAGCCCCACAATCACAGGACAAGAGCATCATGACTGGGGAGTGATTTTTCTGATGGACGTCTGGGTGTGAACATGAATTTCAAGCTCAATATCTGTAAATAAGGCAGAAACAAAAGCCAATTTCTTCTTGGGTTTTGAGAGGAAAGCAGAGATTCCAGACACAAGCAGGTGATGATAGTCTCGGCACTGTCTTCTGCTCTTAATACCACATCTCTAACATGATCATTTTGGTAACCAAAGATTAGGAAGGGCATGGTTGCTTGGAGGTCAACAGGATTGCTAAAGAGTATTGAGCGCATTCCTTGTTAGGATTAGTTGAAGAAATAAAATCTGTTAAGCCTGAAGAAGAAAACCCTTGGTCTGGGCTGGGAAGAGGCATGGAAATGAACTGACTTCAGGTATTGAGATAAGACTTCTTCTGCTTGGTCCCAGAAGGTAGAAACAAGGGTAAAGAGAGGAAGTCACAAAGAGACAAGCGTAGGGTTAAGGCAAGTTTTTTTAAGTGGTAATACTTTGAGCTCTCCCAAAGTGAAACATTCTGACTCTGAAGAAAATAGGTTCAACTTCACAGGCAGCAGGAAAAGGAGGGAAGGGGAGAATGATGAGGGGTGAACATGGAGGCAAGCCTCCAAGCCCAAGATGGATAATCTTGTTGGAGAAAGGATACTTTTCTAGGTGCGGCTTGAAGTAGAGGACACTCAGGTTCTTACCAACCCTGAGATTTTGAGTTCCTGTGATGCTGTCTCAAGGTGGGGGCATTCTTTAAAAATTCTGGTCAATATAAAGTCTTCCTCATATGTGAAAAGATTGCCCTAAAGTGAACAGCAGAAGGAGAGAGAAAATAGAAAATTACTGATTGTCAAAGCTACAAGTGAATGGAATGAAAGAAGAAACTTCTTCACCCCTACCCCCAACCTGTGTTTCTTCTCCTTTTAAAAATATTGCATAGCATCTGCTCCTTCTTGTTAGCTGATTTCCTAATTTGCATCTCACAGGGACCTCCTGACACAATCCCATTTCTGAAAGCCTTTATTTGTCTATAGCTACATATATGTGTACAAGACCTCTCCTTCCATTTAAAGGAGGTAATTCTCTGGAAGGCAGAGACAGCCTCTTTATCTTTTGCCTTTGAATTTTCAGCACCTAAAAGAGTTTAAATTGACCTTCTTGCTATAGGTCATGTAGCATATTTCATCCTTATCTCCATGCCTTTGCACTGGCTATATTTCATGCCTGAAACATCTTCAAAACTAAGATCATCACTTTCTACATGAGGTTGTTCCTGGTCCTCCCAGCTTGTAATACACACATCCCTCCCATTACCTTGTAAGTGCTCTGGATGATATTGGGGTACATACTAAGTAGATATATTGGTCCCCCGAATACCCAAGAGCTCCTAGGAGCTGTTGGTGCTTTTTCTTTGTATTCAGTACTTAGCACAGTGCCTGGAATATAGTAGGTGCTTAATAAATATTTGCTGGCATTGATTAGTTGATTGATTGCTAAAGTGATAAAAAACCCTTCCCATCATCCTTTCTTTTGCAGCACAGAGTCAACCTCTTGGTCCCAGAGGGCCCCATTGTGTACCTCTAGAAGAAAGAATGCCACAGTCAGCTTTATCCTTCTCCTTCCTGCTCATGGTTGCCTCTGCCAACCTCACCATGGCTGTCATGAAGGACAAGAGTGCTCCTCAGACCCTCTCCAGAGGTTGTGTGTGTAATTATATCTGTTTCTCTAAACTCTTTGGCCACTTGGGGGAGGAGGAAGGGAATTATTTAAATTTTCTCATTTTTCATCCACATTCTAATTATACAGAATGTTCTAAATCGTCAGACATCTTAGGCGTAAGCCATGTCCAAGTGGGGTGTCACTTGCCAAGAAGCTCTTTAAGCAATCAGGTATCTGTGCCAGGTGAAGAGATATAACCTGGGAGAACTCTTGCTCTAATGGTTGTCTCTGTGCTCATTATCATCTATTGACAAGCTGTCAAAAGCAGGGCTTGGAGGGAATAAAAAGATTGAATTTGGAGTGGAATGCAAGGGGTGATGCTGGAGCCTGGGGGATACAGGCTTTGGAGGAGATCTGGGCAGCCAGGGGCTGCATGAGGACACACGATGGGGAAATGAGTGGACATGACATTGAAAGTGGGCATGGGATCAAGGTCACACTTCTTTACCTAAAATGTGCCAAGGGTTGATCTCCCTTGAATTAACAGAGGATCAGAGAAGTCACAAAACCCAGGGCACAGCTGGGCCTGAATGGTAGTCTTGGGCAGAGAGACTGGAAAAAATTATATGAAGAAACTGAGGTCCAGGTCCTGAGGTACCAGAGAAGAGGGAAGTCTTGACCAGGGCTGCTGTAGTGGCACTATGGTGTCAGAAATTCTTCTTCAAATGATTATCAGTTATATGACCATGAACAAGTCATTTAACTTCCTGGGCTTAAGTTTCCAGAGGGAGAGAGAGAGGAAACAGAGGGACAGAAAGACAGAGATGGAGAGAGAGAGAGAGAGAGAGAGAGAGAGAGAGAGAGAGAGAGAGAGAGAGGAAGAGAGACAGAGGGAGGGAGAGACAGATACAAAGAGAGATAGAAGTGGAGACGAAGGGAGAGAGAGATGACTGTTAACGATCACATGAGAGAAAGAGAACATGTGGAGAGGTTTCCGCTGGACCTCGGGGAGGGTCCACAAAGCCACCTAGTGTGTACTAGTTACACACTAGTGAGACCACAAAGCCACCTAGGAATCCAATAGTTTGACCTTTCCAACTACTTATCATACACTTATAGCTTAGAGAAACCAAGATGGATGGCGCAAAGAACCCTGGGCCTGGAGTCCATGAGGTGCCCCTTCCAGCTATGTGGTCAGCTCACCCGTACCTTGAAAATGCTTGGATGATAGCACTAAGAGCAGGAAGGAATCTCAGAGCCATCTAGGTCATGCTCCTCATTTTACAGATGAGGATGCTCAGGAGGGTGAGAGGTGAGTGACTTCTCCAAGGTCATACAACCTGATGAAATAATACTTCACTGGTGTGTGAGTTATTCACATTCCTTGTTTCTTTTAAAGTTGAAAACAAAGTATGGCTAAGCAGAGCTAGACTTATTGATCCTCTTTTAACAGATGAGCAAACTGAAGCTCAGAGCAGAGATGTATTTTGCCTAGGACTACATAAAAATAAAAATAACCCAATTCCTCTGCCTCAGTGACTAAGTTCACCATACCCCAGTGCCTGGAGGATCAAAAGAAATCAGTGTGTGTGTGTGTGTGTGTGCGCTTTTGTGGTTATAAAGTGTATAAATATAATTGTTCCTGTTCTTACTAACATTATTCCATAGTAACTACCTGTGAGATGTATTTTCTGTTTCTACTTCAGGATGGGGAGATGACATCACTTGGGTGCAGACTTATGAAGAGGGGCTCTTCCAATCCAAGAAGAGGTAAAGAACTCATTCAAACCTGGTTTGAAAATATGCCACTAACTCTAAAGCAACCTGAAGCCTCCTGACACTTTCAATCATTAGTTCCACCCCACTCTCAACCCCCAATGACAACAAAATTACCGTGTGTGTATTTATATTCAAGACACTGAGAAACAGAGGATGCAAAGCTTCTTCAGAGGAAGGACTGAGCAAGTCTTGACTCTGGTTGCATGACAGAGGGATGGAAGAGAGAGAACCAAGCAGTCTCTCCTATTCCAAGAAAGTCTCTAGGACCATTGGTTACAAAGTAGAGAGGATCCACAATGAGAATTCCTATGAGAATTAAATCTCACACTCAGGTTAAAAGTGTGTGTGTGTGTGTGTGTGTGTGTGTGTGTGTGTGTGTGTGTATGTATGTATGTGTGTGTGTGACAGACAGAGACACAGAGCAGGGAGAAAGGGTGAAGAGGAAAAGAAAGGAGGGGAGAAAAAGAAAAGGGGGGAGACAGAGAAAGAGAGAGAGAAACAGAGGTTCCCAGTCCTTCCAGTGGGTGCACCCAGGGGGGATAGTATATATGTGTGTGCATATACACACACATAGGCATACACATACATACATGAGAAGTTGAGGGCTGAGAGCCAGAAGAGCTGAATCTCCTTCTTCTTCTAACTGTGAATCTGTGGAAGTCACCCCACTAACTCAGGTTTCTATTTCTTTATCTATAAAATGGGAATTCTGGACCCTGTAAAACCTTTCCATTTCTAACACTCAATATTCCTTTCCCTCCCAGAAATAGCTTCTCAAAACAGAACCTATCCTGACTTGGGCTATTTTGTTCTTAATGCATATCTGGGCATTTTTATTTTTTACCATTTTCACAGAAAATCTAATGTTCATCAATGTATAACCTGAAAGATAAGTCTAAGACATTTATATTCATTTGGATCATTGGTGTTAAAGGACAGAGTAAAAAGAGTGACAACAAACATGTTGATTTCTTCCTGGTCTGGGAAGGAACCTCAGAAGTGAGGGTTTATTGGAAGTCGTCTCTTACCAGCTCCCATAGTTAAATTTTCAGCATGAACATTTGCACCTCATAAATTGTCAAAGCAGGGAAAAAATTAATTGATCTCTTGATTGTTTTTGACTTAAGAAAGTGATACAGAAAATATTAAGAATTCAGATTAAACATAAATATGTACCATGTGCAATTGTTAAACATTTACCAGTATACCTGCAGTCAGAGGTCATCCAGACAAATTCCTTCTTGAAATAGTAATCCTGGACTGCAGAATCCCCCAAAAGTTTCTCCCAGAAACCCACACCAGTTATACCGAAGAGAACTCTCAAGGCAGCTCATGTGGACAGTAATAAGGGATAAAAATGTAAAATCTTACAGTTGGATCCAAGAAATCAACTTCCCAAGTACAATCTGGGGAGTTGTGATTAATCAGCTTTTCATGTGAAAAGAAAAAGATTGTGGCCTCCAAACTCAGTAGAGGTCAATGGTATGACAAAGCTAAATCATTTGCTTTCAGAGAAGCATTAGCTTCTAGGAATAAGGAAACAGTGGTGCCTTTTATACTTTGCCCTGATCCAATTGCATATGGTATATTTTGTTCCATTCTGGAAACTGCATTTTAAAATGACATTGATAAGATGGAAAAAGACCAGGGGAGGGTAACTAGAATAATGAAGGCCTTCTGGTTGGTGCCATAAAAGAGTGAGCCAAAGGATATTTATTCTGGAGAAGAGAAGACTTGTTGTGGGATGGCCATAATAAAGCACAGCTATCCCTTTCCCATCATGAGTTACTCCTTCAGAGTTTTGGTATATCATGGGTCAGCATAAGAAATTAAATGCAAATTTGGAGGGAGTTTTGTGGAAGACACAGATGATACACAAAGGCCAACAGACAGCAGAGAAAATGTTTAGAAACTCAGAAATGTACAAAATATATGTATAATATTGTATAATATCAACATGTTTTATCTCTTACTACCATAATAATTCAGACTTCTATCACAAAGGGAGGGGCAAAAAATTATATGTGCACTTTCCAGATTGTGGAGTTTCATGCCCCTAATGCCTGTGATGTGTAAGGGATAACTGTGCTCTAAAACGTGCCAAGAAAAATAGGAATTAGCTTTGGTGCACCAGATCCTGGAGGACAGATGAGGAAATGAGATTAGATGGAAGAGTTCCAGTTGAGGCTGAGTAGAAATGGAAGCTCCCTAAGACATGGCTATTCAGAAGTGGAATATACTGCTATGGGGGCAGTGGGTTCTCACTAGCAAGAGTGAGAAAAAAATAAAAAGCTTGGAAGCTGGTCCTCTCATTGTGATTGCAAGAGAGGAGAGCACTGATGACCTAGGCTTGAACCAGGTATCTTGATGATCCCTTCCCTCTCAGAAATTCTTTGACTCTGGGAAGTTTTCCCTTGTAATGAATTGAAATCTACCTCCCTGCAGCTTCCATCTGTTGCTCCTTGCTGAGTCCTACAAGGCCAAGCAGGTGAAATAGAATCCATCGAGAGTATAGCTACCTGACCTCGATCAGTTTATTGTGCTGTTTCAATTGCGTCACTCATGTTTTCACTGAAGAATTGAAGTACCTTCAGGTCTTGAAGTTGGAAAACTGGAGGCTACCTTAGAGATCATTTAGCCCAGATAGAATTAAAGAAATTGTACATTTTCTCCACTTCAAAAGAAATAGAAAAAGAAAAGGGTCACCAAGTCAGTATCACGCATGCAACTGCAAATGGAAATGTCTTAGAATCTTAATCTAAAAGAGCAGACACCAACAAACCCTTTTCATTTTTTCTCCACCCTACAATCCAGATAAACTGGCCTTCCTTCTGTTCTTCACACAGGGAACTCCATCTGCCATCTCTGCACATTTGCCCCAGCAGTGTTCCCTGCCTGGAAACCACTCCCTCCTCACCTCTAATACGAAAATCCCTCACTTCTTTTCAGATACGCTTCAAGTGCCACTTGCTCCATTAATTCTTCTTGGATTCCACGCAATAGCTAGAGCCCTCTCTCCCCATCTACTTTGCATTTAGCTACTTTCCCTTTATGCTGGATATTTATTTATATGCACATCTATGTTGACATTTATGTACCTGTGTATATATTATATGCATACCCATCATCTTCCTTGATACAATATGAGTGCCTTGAGAATGAGGATTGTTTCCCTTCTGTATTTGTGTTCCAAGTACTTGGCACAGTACCTGGCACCTAGTAAGTGCTTAACAAATGCTTCCTAATTGAATGATTGATTGATATTTTTAAAATCAGTTTAGCTAAATGTTTGGGAAAGACTAAAATCTGTCTCCTAAAATTACACACAAAAATCGAGGAAGTCTCCGGGGAATAAGTATCTTGCCGAAACATCCTGGCTATCCCTGGAGGGAATGTAACAGATTGCTCCCAGTTGATCTAAATTGGAATGTGTTGATTTTGTTCAGTAAATCAGATGTTACTGATTTATTTTTTGATTCAATTCAATTAAATAAATATTTACTAAGCATCTACTATGTGCTAAGTGCTCTGCTAGACATTGGGGACTCAAAGATAAAAACTAAATGTCCATACCTTCAAGGGGATTACATTCTGCTGCTATATTAATTAATAAAGCCTTACTACTAAGTTTGACTCTAAAAAACTAACCATCCTTGTGCATTCTCCCAAGTCAAAGGAAAGTGTATGCCTTAACTGGAAATTATTCATGCTTTCTTTATTTAGTAACAAGCCCTTGATGGTCATTCATCACCTGGAGGACTGTCAATACTGTCAAGGTAATGTCAGAGATCTCACACCTTGTGAGCTTTCAAAAATGAAGGAGCAAGGCCCCCATTGAAATTCCAGTGAATTTAGCATACTCAGAACTAGGGATGGAAAAAGCAGACCATGTATTACCCTGATCTACTCTGGCTGAAGAAACATCTTGAGCCATATGGCAATCATCATTAGCCCCCAGGCCCCATATTGATAGCAGATAACCACATTCAAGAGAGTAGGGGGAAAAAAAGTGAAAGGAAAGAAATAATAATTGAAATAAAAAAATAATTCACTTGAAAGTACAAACTTTTGGTCTACTGTGACATGAAATTATGAAGCTACATGCCTTGTAAATGAGAGATCATCCTTTGTTATAGTTGGCACTAAAATAAAGATACATGGGGGGAGGTGAAGGCAAAAGGAGGAAAAAGGGGGCAGAGCAATGATAAAGATCTGACCTGTCTATCCTTCCAAGATATAGAATCAAATCACTATGCTTATCAATAGGAGTTTGGGGGACAAGGACTGCACAAGACTGATATTTTCTTAAAAATCTAGTTCTTTTGTCCTTTCAGCCTTAAAGAATGTCTTTGCCAAGAGTGATGAAATCCAGGAAATGGCTCAAACTAGCTTTGTCATGCTCAACCTCATGGTGGGTAAAATCTATGGATTTTTGGATTAATTTCCAATGGGAAATTCCAATGATGAGTTCTGCTTTTGTGTTCATGTTTGTTTTTTTTATGATGGACAAAATCACAGAATCAGTGGGACATGGGGAATAAAGGTTTGGCATTAGAATCAACAGGTTCAGGTCCTATCTCTGACATATCCAGACTGTGTGACCCTGGACAAGCCACTCAGTTTTTTTCTATTTCTCAGGCAAATCTCTTAGACCATAAATTATCGTAGGCTAGTTGTTGGTTTGCATATATGAGATGAGAAAATTGCACTTAATTTAGTGTATTTTATTTTCAGTCAAGAGCTCCAGTTTATTTTAAAGTCTGATTCATTTATGCTTTTAAAAAATGAGCTGTACAAAGAAGGACAAAAATTACTAAGTGAGCTCCCATTTAATCTTTCCAAATTTCTTCTCTTACCACTAGCATGAAACCACTGACAAGAACCTGTCACCTGATGGGCAGTATGTGCCTCGAATCATGTTTGTGGGTAGGTATGTATATGTGCACATATATAAACTTCAAATGCATCCTTACTTCAAAGCAGCATTTCTAAAATATTTGGTGCTCCACCTCTCCTAAAAAAAGAAAGTTCCAATTCAAGGATCTTTTCATCTCTAGTGAAAAGATATCAACTTTACTCATCTCAAAATGGCTCAGTTGTCACTTACAGTTCTATAATTAAATGTAAATAGAGTCTGGGTCTTAGTTCTCTCATCTGTAGAATGATGGGAATCAAGCAGATGCCCTCTGAGGTCCTTTACAGGTCTGTGAGTTTGAATTCCCTGTTATTCCTTCCTATAGTGAAGATTAGTAGAGTTAAACTCAATGGAAATGGGGAAGCTGGACATAAAGATCCCTGAGGGCAGCATATTGACTTAAAAAACACACATTAACATGGTCTATGTTTTATTATATTTTATTTATTTTGATAAATATTTTCCAATTATATTTTAATCTGGTTCTGGCTGCACTCTGGAGTATTGTGAAGCTCCTGCAACCTGTTTCCTGGAGGTGTGTTTAACATCTCTAACGATAATGGCACACACCCATCCCCCAGCAATTTCTCATCCTGTGAGATGATGGTTGTGAAATTAAGATATTATTTGGTCCAAGAGCATTTATTAAGTGTCCACTATATGCAAGACACTGTTCTGTGGTAGGTATACAAAGACCGAAATGAAGAGATCCCTGCCCTCATAAAGCTTTTTTCTATTAGAAAACCATCTCATCCTTCCAGACCATGTGTGCTGAGCACATGTAATTATACATTTATTCCTTTGGAACAGATCCCTCTTTAACAGTCAGAGCTGACATCACTGGGAGATACTCTAATAGACTCTACACATATGAACCCCAAGATTTGCCAGTGTGTAAGTATCTGCACAGATTCTCTTGATATTTGGGGGAAAGAGTGATTCCTTGATCATTTTAAGTCTCACAGATAAAGGGGAAGCCATATAATCTTGCTGGAAAAATTGATTCAAATATTTAGCAATGATCACTGTTTGGTGAACCTTCTAAAATGGTTATTTAACATAATACCATACCTACACAGAGAATGTTGCCTACCAGAATCTATCATTTAGGATAAAGATGGGGGTGGGGGTGAACATGGACCATTCTGATAAGATACAGTGGAGCTGGAAGATAGGTGGCTCATCATCCAAAGAGTCTGACCCCAAACCCAATGGTTTGTCTGGTGAACAATGAGAACCTTCAGCCATCTGGATAAGGGAGTAAATAGAGAGGAAATCAACAAGGGAATGGGGATTATTCTCAGGGTGGTGTTAGGAAACACCTTGGACAAAGTTCTAGTCACTAGACCCTAGCTATGATTCTTTTCCCCACTACCAGATCAAGACTTTAAGGAACTACAAAAATTGATCTTGATAGACAGGAAGATCCACTCCACAGAAACCCTGCTCTATTGACAAGTAACATTCAAATCACCCTGCTTCCTTTGATGATGTCTCAAAACCCTTGAGCTTACATAACATAACTTTATGTCCTTTTTTTCCTATATTAGATGACTGTTCATAAATTATTGATGTCAGCAGTTCTATATTAGACATTAGAATAGCATACATGGAAGATGAAACTGAATATGCCTATTTCAATTTGTTAAAAGTCCAACCTTTTCTTGCTCTCCTTTCAGTAATAGAAAACATGAAGAAAGCCTTACGACTCATCCAGAAGGAGTTATAAATATTGGTGAAGACATGCCAAGCTGTACAGGGCATGTACACAGAGATCCTCTCAACTTTAAAGCATATTAAAACTTTAAAGCATATTAACTATTTGATTAGAGGCTAATGGGGGTTTCCACAATGCAAGCACATAGGGACATTTGTGTGAGGGCTTCTTCTCTGGCTTCCAGTATTTTGAAAGTTGTGTTTGAGACTTTCTAAGTGAGAGTGTGACCCCTAGAGCAGGCTAATGTCAGAGCCTACAAGCTATAATATACCAAGTAATGTATTTAATTTGACTGAGAAGTAGCATGAGAGACTAATAATTGGGTGGTAATGGATCTGATAGTGGCAGGACCAAAGCTGACATTGACCCATAAAATGGCAACCACCATCCTGTCCCTACTTGGCACCTTGGACAGCAATTGCAAGACTGTCTTGGATTTCTTTGTAATGTGGGATTGTCTCAGTGTAAATTCCTGGTGAAGAATAGATGATGCCAATTAGGCAGCTGCAGGCAAACTCATTTCTATCCTATCACATGAAGCAATTCACCCCAGCTCCCAAGAAATTGGAATCGCATGTTCTTCTCCCTTAGAAGTTACTTAATAAGCACTAAAACTATTTGAAATGTGTATGCAGGACACCAAGAACCATCTTTGAAGTCAGGAAAACTTGGGTTCAGATCCTCTTTTTGAGATGTAACTGACTGTAAGATGATGGACTAACTCTGGTCAGCTCTGATAAATAGCAGGTTAGTTCAATGCAGAGTTTACTATTCAGATAACATGTCCAATCACATAATGCATGTATATGCAATATATATATTTTTAAATATAAGCTCCCAGTCTCCAAACTTCATTAATGTCTTATGCATCAACTTTTTTCTTAGACGTGTATATATATAACTTGAAATAACCTAAAGATCAAAGTCATTTGGAGGAGGGGGATGCCCCAGGGACATATCCTGTCACAGCCCTGGTCTGTTAACCATAAGACTACAAATTTAGAACTAATGGGGGTCTTAGGGGCCATTAATTTCCCACTGCCCACATTACAATCGCCTCTGACTTCTCTGTCTCAAGCACTCCTTCCTGACCATTCTTCCCATATCTTCTTACTACTGGCAGCCAGGGCCCCACCAACTGCTTCCCTGTTTGACCAGTGACTTGAATGGAGGCATTGAGAAGAAGATGCTGAGCAAATCTGTAGGTGGAATGGAGGGGTAACTGATGTGTTGGTGATAGTTAGGATTCAAAATCTAGACCATTGGACTGAACCTAATAAGACAGAAATATATAAAGATAAATATAATCTTATATTTTGGGCCCTAAAAAATCACCCTTACAAGAGGACAGCTGAAGCCTATATGTATAGATAATAGTTCTGGTGAAAATGGCGGGAGGTTTGAGTGCGCTGAAAACTCAGTGAGTCAACAATTTGGCATGACATTTAAAAGGAAAGCTGAAGAAATATTTGTCTGCTTGAAGAAAGATTTATGTATAAAATGAGGAAGAGAAGAGCTCCATTGTACTCTGCTTTGGTCAGATAATGTCTGGCAAATTATGTTGTTTCTGGGGGTACCATTTTGGGAAAGAGATTTAGAAACTGCAAAACCTCCAGGGGAAGAGGACCAAGATGCTAAAGGGACCTACAACCATGTAAAATGTAAGAGAAGACTGTGGAGAGACCTGAGAACTCTCTTCAATTGTTTGAAGGGTTCTTCTGTGCATGAGAGATGAGACTTGTTTGCTTGGTCCCAGAAAGCAGAACAAGGGATAATTTGTGGAAGTTGAACCTCTGTTTTGTAAGAAGATTTCCCAAGAATTAAAATTGTCCAGAAGTGGAATGAAATAGTTCCCCACTCACTGGAGGCTTTCAAACAGTGACTTGACAGGCATTTCTCATGGAAATTGTTGAAGGGATTCTAGGTCAGGTATGGATTGGCTAGACTGCTTCTGTCATCCCTCCAACACAGAAAATATGTGATTCTGTGATGCAGAAGCACAACTGAGCAGGTTTTAAGACAACAATGTTTAACAAAATACTGCTTCATCATTTTTTTATGTTTTATGGTCATAAAATGTATGATTAATAAAAGAGAATAACCCTATAGACTCCAAATTTCCACTAGGTCTTTGCTTTTCTTTATTAATTTATGTCAAGAAAAAGAAAGGAAAACTGGGAGCAATGGAGTATTGGAAGATGTTATGAAATGACTGATAGGAAGTCAAAGGGGTAGTGTTCAAGTGAATCTCTCTTACAGTGAAAAATCCAACAATGTTTTACAGTAGGAATGTTTAGACCATGTTCTAAACCATTAGGTGCCCCTTCCTCATGCATCCCCCTCTTCCTCACCTGCCTGACTACAACCATCTCTTGCCCCATGTTCTCTACTCTAGGAATCTTAGAACAATTGAGGTCTCTCTCTTAAACTGTGATGCCCATTTTATCACATTACTCCAGAAACAGAATACCATGGCGATTGCCTTCCATTTCCAGGATACGATGCTTTTCTTAATAAATTGAGTCATTGTCTTGGTCGCTATACTTGTAAGTAATATGAAGACCCTCCATCTGAGGGAAATAGTCACTCCAGCTATGCTCACTTAAACCTGGCTTAACCCTTTACTAGCACCTTGACCTTATGTAGATACCTCCCCGTTTCCTCTCTTCCTACTCTCTTTGGAGTTTTCTTTCCATCTTAGAATATAAGCTTCTTGAGGACAGGAACTGAATTTCTTTTGGCTTGTCCTTCTATTCCCAGCACTTGACACAGTTCCAGGAACATAATAGGCATTTAATAAGTGCTTTATCCATCATTATCTACCTCATAATGATAAACCTGCAAATCTTTGAGAAAGCTGCTGTCCAGCCACGCACATTCACAACTCTGACTTTTGATGCTGATTATCTGTCCCAAGGGTAAGAGAATACCTTATCCCTATTACCTACCTGTTGACTTCTCAAGTTCAACCAGCATTCTGGTCTGCCAAGATTGTTTGGAGTCCTAACTGTCATCTGGTGAAACAACATCTAAAACAAAGTGCTCCGAATGAGCATCACGTTTCAATGGACTGGACTTCTGGATTTCCTTCCAGGTATATAATACAATCATCCTCCCAAGCAATCTTTTAGAAGCAGTTCAATTTGGGTCAGGCCTTAGAATTAGCATTGGTCTGCAGCTCAGATGAAATCAGTTTGTTAGCCTAGGAATGGAGCATCGTTGTTTTAAAACCGCCCAAATCCAAGAAACAGAGGTCTTGAGATTAATCGTGTTTTCAGTGAGGGTCTTTTCCAGAAAAGGGCATGAACAATGTTTGAGGCAATCCGTTCAGTCATATCCAACTCTTTGTGAACACATGAGGGGTTTTTAAGGAAAGATACTGGAGTGATTTGACATTGCCTTCTCCACCTCATTTTACAGATGAGGAATTGAGACAAACAAGGTTACATGACATGCCCAGAGTCATACAGCCAATAAATGTCTGAAGCCATTTTGAACTCAGAACTTCCTAACTCCAGAGCCAGTCTTCTATCCAGTGTGCCACCTACCTGCTTTGAGACAAGCAGTTAGTTTCAAAAGGATGGGATCAACAGTCTAAGGGTAGGTCTTCCAACCTGTGGACTGTTGCTTTAAAAAGAAACCCAAAGGGTTCAGGTGAAACAATGGGCCTCTCCCTTCCCACAGAGATTAATTTTCTTGATTCCAAAAACTCCATGCTAAGGGAGAGAGTGCCAGCACTTCAGTGAAGACTGTGAATTCAGAGCCTGCGCTAGCTAGGAGATAGAATTTCGGCAGACAAACCAGCATCTCCCTCCCTCCTTTCTCTCTGCATCAGTGCTAGTCACCTTTCTCAGCTTTCTTTCATTCAATGACACTACTGGACATGGTCAAGGGCAAACATTCTCTAGCCCTCTTAAAAGCTCTCAAGGTCGTGGAGGAGAAATCTATGTGATCTCATGAAAGAATCAATGAGTTTAGAGTCAGAAGGTTTAAAAAAAAAAATCTGTGTGACTTTTTATGAACAGTTTTACCCCTGGGTCTGTTTCCTCATCTGCAAAGTAATGTAACTGTACTAAGTGACCTCTAAGGCATCTTTCTGCGCTAAATCTATGATTTGGGGACATAGGTCCATTTTCCATCCAGGGGCATCAGGTCACTTCTATGGGCCTCAGTTTCTTTATATGTAAAGCAAAGAAAATGCCTGAGATGGTTTTAAAGGTACTTTCCTGCTCCAGTTCTTTTGATCCACAGGAACACAGCAAGTTGAAGGCATTTTAGCCCTTCCCTGACACACCCCCAGTCCCCTATCTATGTGAAAGGGTTCCCCTGAAAGAATTTTAGGACAATCTTTGTGGTCACCAGCACATTTCACCTCCCTTTGGGGAGCTTATCAGCCTTAATCTTAGTGCCTGGCAGCTCAAACAAATCTGGGTACTTATCATCAGTTGTCCTGAAAGAGGTGACTGAAGAAACAGGATCCTCCCCTAGATCCGTCTCCTTGCAGGTGGGCGTTGGTTCTCTTTCAGCAGATGGCTGGTACAAGAGGAGAAGGAGTTGTGTATTTCCCAATAGGTAAATATTTGCACTGGACCGGAACAAAAGGAGGAAAAAATCCTCAGCTTAGTTGACCAAGAAGACCTGAGACTTAAGGACACCTCAGCATTTAAGTTGGAGTCGGAAGTGAGCCACCAGCCCAGTTGGATTTCGGCGGTTTTCGTATTTGACACCTCTTTTTGGCATGGGATAATCTGAATAAACTGTGAAAAATGGGGAAGAAGAAGATCCAGTTGGGGATCTGGTACCTCTCCTTCAGCATGGAAGAGTCTGTAGTGGGTTCATACTGAACCTTGCCCGTACTCGTGGTGTGGAAGGGATATCCCCCAAGTCTGCGCCAATGAAGCTTAGCTCTCAAAGGGATCCCCAAGCTTCAAGGTCAGCCTTGGGAAGAGACTGAGTCCAGTATCCAAGGATCAGGCTCACTGGCCTTGGAGAAGACCCTCTCCAGTTAGACTGAGTGGTAGTGAGTACCACACTAAGCCTAGCTGCAGACTCCTACTCTCTCAAGGCAGAAAGGGGTCTCAGACATTTGGACAGAGACAAAGTACATACTTCAACAAGATGACAGGTCCTCAGAGTATTGAAATATGAGTTGAGGTGGGGGAGAGGAGGCGGGGAGCATGTTGAGGTGGGAAGGGGTAATCAAATTCCCAACGTGCATCAAAACCAAATGGAGTTTGCTATATCTTCTTATCATGGATCACAAGAGAAAAAACCTGGTCCCATGAGGCAGAAGAAATGGGTTCAAATTCTATTTCTGCCACCTGTGTGACCTTGGGAGAGTCACCTCCCCTGTGCCTCAGTTTCCTCATCTGTAAAATGAGGGGATTTGGGGATTAGATATCTTCTAGGCAGTTTATCTCTAAAGCCAATAGGGAGTCATTAATCTGTATATGGGGATCACAACTAGCCACATACGACAGTTTTAAAATGTCTATGTTATCTATGTTTTATTGCATTTTTATTTATTTTGTTAAATCTTTTCTAATTATATTTTAATCTTGTTCCTGCAGCACTTAGAAGGATTTTAAGCTCCATACAGCCCAAGGGCCCTTTGTTTGATGTCGCTAACCTAAGGCACTTTTGATCTCTAAACCTTTGTTCCTGCTACTTTCTCTGGGCCCTAAAACAGTGACCCAAGGATTCTGAATACATTCCTGGGTAAAGGGACTTATTTACATTATCTGCAAAGCTTCCCATCTTTACCAAGAAGACCTGGTAAATAACATCCATCAACACACTGCTAAATTGTAAGCTCTTTGAGGGCAGGGACTCACCTTTCTCTCTTTTTATCCCCAGGGCCTGACACCTGATTACCATTTAATAGGTAATTTGGACTCACTGACAAATACGTTGGCAAGTTTCTGTCTTTCCCATGTGGGACTAGGACATATGTCCTGGAGAAACTCATTCATGTTCAGTCTTTGCATATTTACTGTTGCTATGGAGATTAACCAGAGCCTGGTCCCTTCCAGGTGCTAAAGCATTGGTAAGAGTAAATAAAATCCATTTTGGGACAGGAGGATTTCAAAAAGGCCACAACATCATGGAGAGCTCAAGGTTTTTTTCCAAAACAATCAAAAATTAAGCTTTTGGTCACCTTTCCTTGCACTTTTAGGAATGAAAACATGGTCTTACAAAAATGGATCTTTCAAACAGCTGATGCAGATCATTCCTGTCCAACTGTATAAGTATACTTACAGATTCCAGTGCTTCATCAACAGAAAAGGATTTTCCGTGAACTGGAGGTTGCTAAGTTAACTGCTGAGTCACTTTATCGACAAATTGGACTTAAGGTCAAAGAAACTAATGCTTACTGATCTGACCCACTCATAACACACACACACACACACACACACACACACACACACACACACCAGGTTAAAAGTATAAAAGGACAACTGAAGCTAATGTTACAAAAGGTATTGCTGTTATTTATATGTTTTCTTGTATTTTATTTATTTTTAAAATATTTCCCAATTAGATTTTGATTCCTTCTAACCAAAAGGAAAATTATCAGAATAATACAAAGGTGAGCACTGAGCAAGGGTCTCATTTCCCAGAGGGTTCCTCTACGAAGGAAACTGATAAAGGAACAGAAATAGCTAGAGTTGTTGACTCCTGAACAACATCTGAAGAAACCCAAAAGGTGAAGGCACAGGTGTGCCAGGGCTGGGAAAAGTTATTTCAGAATGACTCTTGAATGAGATCTCAGCTTCCCCAAATCTAAAATATTCTTCAAACAAGCAACAAGTCCCTGGTTGGCCATGGTTTAGAGGATGTGAATTGCTGGCCTGAACAAACAGAAGGAAAGCCAAGCAACATAACAGCCTTGGGAACATTCATGTCTGTGGATCAGGAAGGAATTATGATTAGTTACCACCTTCCATTCTGAAATGACAGTTTATAAAGTGTAATGTCCTGAATGGAAGAAGAAGAAGAAGAAGAAGAAGAAGAAGAAGAAGAAGAAGAAGAAGAAGAAGAAGAAGAAGAAGAAGAAGAAGACAAAGGAGAAGGAGAAGGAGAAGGAGAAGGAGAAAGAGGAGGAGAAAGAGGAGGAAGAGGAGGAGGAAGAGGACTGGGAAAACTGGAAAATAATATGGTAGAAACTGGGCATAGACCAACATCTGATGCCATATACCAAAATAAAATCCAAATGACTAAATGATTTATATATAAAGGCTGATACTATAAACAAATTAGGGGAGCAAGGAATAGTTTATCTGTCAGATTTATGGACAATGGAGGAATTTATGATCAAATAAGAAATAGAGAACACTGTGAAATGCAAAATGGGTAATTTTGATTATATTAAGTTGAAAAGTTTTTGCACAAACAAAGCCAAGATTAGGAGGGAAGCAGAAAACTGGCAAAGAATTTTTACAACTAGTATCTCTGATAAAAGTCTTGTTTCTCAAATATATACAGAACTGAGTCAAATTTACAATACAAGTCATTCCTCAATTGATAAATTGTCAGAGGGTATGAACAGGCAGTTTTCAGAGGAAGAAATTAAAGCTATCTATAGTTGAATGAAAAAAGAAATGCTCTAAATCACTAATGATTAGAGATATGCAAATAAAAACAACTATGAGGAACCACATCACACCAGCAGATGGGCTAACATGACAAAACAGGGAAATGATAAATATTAGAGATGTGGAAAGTTGGTACACCAACACATTGTTGGTGGAGTTGTGAGCTGATCCAACCATTCTGGAGAGTAATTTGGAATTATGCCAAAAAAAATGTGCATACCCTTTGATCCAATAATACCACTTCTGGGGCTGTATTCCAAAGAGATCATCAAAATGGAAAAGGGACCCACATGCACAAAACTATTTATAGCAGTTCTTTTCTGTGGTGGCCAAGAACTGGAAATTGAGAGAATGTCCATCAATTTGTGAGTGACCAAACAAGTCATGGTATATGTATGTAATTGAACACTATTGTGCTATAAGCAACGATGAACAGGCAGACTTCAGAAAAACTTGGAAAAACTTATATGAACTGATGCTGAGTGAAGTGAATGGAACCAGGAGAACACTGTACACAGTAACAGCCACAGTTTGTGATGACTGACTTTTATAGCCTTAACCCTTCTCAGCAATGCAAGGACCTAAAACAATTCCAAAGGACTTAGGATGGAATGTCCAGAGAACA
The DNA here is from genome assembly GCA_028658325.1 of Potorous gilbertii. Classification (NCBI taxonomy): domain Eukaryota; kingdom Metazoa; phylum Chordata; class Mammalia; order Diprotodontia; family Potoroidae; genus Potorous; species Potorous gilbertii. The sequence goes on along the minus strand of CM053770.1, from coordinate 7,068,486 downwards.
AACTATGGAGTCTGAATGCAGAGTAAAGTAGACTATTTTCTTTTTTGTTTTGTTTTGTTTTGTTTTTTCTTTCTCATGGTTCCTCCTATTTATTCTATTTTTCTATAGAATATGACCAATGTGAAAATATGTTCAATAAGAATGTATCTATAGAACCTATATCAAATTGAATGCCATTTTGGGGAGGGAGGATAGAGAAAATTTAAAACTTATGGAAGTGAATGTTGAAAACTAAAAATGAATAATTAACTTTAAAATTTAGAAGAAGGAGAAGGAGAAAAAGGAGAAAGAGGAGAAGGAGAAGAAGAAGAAATCTTGCATGGTTACAGCCAGAGGAAAAACTAAGAAACAAACTCAAGATAAAGGAAAAAAAGGTGCTGGCTGAGGAGATGTGGATGAAACACAGTCTGCATCACTGAAAGGAGGTCCCGCACATAGGAGATCACTGATTCATTGAAGAACCAAGACTGCCTCCAGTGTCTTTTAGCAAGCATATGATGACTGAGCGTTCTCCTTGATGTGAGCATTCCATTCCTTGGTACTTGTCATTCCCCCCTCCATTTCTTTGACCTTTACTCATGCCTTCCAGCAAATCAAGATGTCTATCTAAGATACTGGGGACCTTCCTCACATCTGCTCATCATCACATGGATGTCAGTGGCACCTTTGCTTCATGGATATCAGTGCCTTACCTACTGTTCGAGATTCAAGGTCTCTCTCTGTGTAATTCCATACTCATTACAGGAAAAGACACCTGCTCAAGTCTGGGACATAGCTTTCCATGGACCACTGGGTGATCTCCAAAATAATTTATTTGGGCACTGATGGATTCCCTAATTCACAGCTAGTGACCATTCCCAGAAATATCTACTGCACTGAATTAAACTGAAATTACTAAACTGAATGGATTGTGCTGTTTATTTCATGGGTTTCTAGCCATAGAATTGGGTTCGGAAGTTAACAAGGGAGAAGGGAACTCCTGTCTGAATCACTTAGAAAGATGGCAGGGCCATTCATCAACGAGCATTTATTAAACTCCTCCTCCATGCTAGGCACCATGATATACTCTGGGGATACAAAGAAAGGCAAAGCAAAACAAAACAAAGTTCTTGTTTAGTGGAAGTCTACAGGTGTAGGCAATGTATGAATAACTATATGCAAATGTTATTTAGACAGGATATGTGAGAAATAATCAACAGAGAGAAAGCCTTAGTCACAGTGGCCAATGAGGCCAAGTGGCCAAGAAGAGCCACTGTGAACAATGGATGGGTAGCAGGTGCAGAGACATCTATCCCGCTTCCTCTTTCAACTCCTTTCCAGGATTGTGGGTCTACAGCCCACTACCCTCATGCTCTTGATAATTTTGGATAATAAGTGTAAGCAATGCCTTTTTTTAGTCTCTTGAGAAATGGAGATCTGTGTTGGATATGAAAACAAATGATTCTTTATACTCTTGTCTCTTTCCTCCTAGAGAGAGACTTTATCTGCAGTCTTGTATCCTGACACAAGCCCCCAGGCACCTCTTTGAACAGATGAGGGACCCCTCCTTCCAAACTAATCAATAATTGTGTATTGATTGGTTGCCTATGTCAAACCATTCCAAAGGGTGCATGTAGAGATACAATATTTTTTCTAAGTCACGTCCAAAGTACCACAATCAGAGGAAAGTGTATTTATCCAAGATTGCATGAGACCTACAGATAGGAGTGACAAAGATCAGGTCTAAACTCCTTCATTTTACAGGCAAAAAAAAATTGAGGCCTAGAGAGATTAAGTGATTGGCCCCCAGGTAGGGTGAGAGGGTTGATAATGGAAAGAAATATTTAAAAATCATGTAGTGTTGGGTCCAGAGGCACTCTCAGTACTGGACATCTTTTTTGTGGTGTCATATTCTCTGCCTTTAGTTCAATTCAAAATAGTGGCAATTTCAAGTACTGAGATATCAGAGACTATGTAATTCAGTTTGTGTCACTAACTTCATCTGCAAAATGAGAAAGTGGGACCAGATGAACTCTGGTGCCTTCCAGCTCTCCGTTTGCGTGTGTGTGTGCATGTATGTGGTGTGTAAAAGGGCTACACTAGACTATGGACTTTGTTACAGTTTATGGTTTCTTGTATTTCTTGTGCCAGAACAAATATCAGATCCTTTCCTACACTATGTCTGGTTGGCCCTACATCAGGACATGCTGTTAGTCAACAAAGGTAAGGAAGGTAGGAAGGATGAAGGGCTGCCAAATTTCGATGACATATTGTTTAAAATGAGGACCCTGCTGCTAAACTTGTAATCCTTGCATTTTGCTTCCAGGAATTAGATTAGTTTTCTACTGGGCTGTGTGCATGTGTGTGTATGTGTGTGTGTGTGTCTGTGTGTCTGTGTGCACGTGCGCATGTGTTGGAGAGGGGACAATTTATGGGATGTAAAACACCTTCCAAGATTGCTGAGGATGTGCCTTGAGGCCTCAGCTACACAAGCCAACCCTTATTTCTGTTCCCTCTCTCCAAGATGATTCATTTACTTTCCCCACAGACCCACTGGCCATGCCAATCAGTCAACACTCACCAGCAGGACAGGGGTTGTGAAATGGAAACAGAGGCTGGAAGGAACTGGGAAGGAGACTGACCATCCTGAGTCAATCATCCTTCTCTATATAGAATAAGCAGCACATGGAACCGTTTCAAGTAGGAATGGAGCAACCAGTGACATCCTGGGCACCATCTAGCTCTAATGCAGCCTGCTACAAAGCTAAAATCCAATGGCTTATGTTATTCAAAAATGAGGATATTTCTGCTAAAAGCTATAATCTCTTCATTTGGTAGTAATTTCATGAGGGAGAATGTAGTAATATTCAGATGGGAGAGGAAAGAAGGGATAAAGGAGCTCAGAATTCTATAAGACAGAAATGTGGGGGGAGAGGGAGAGAGGAAGAAGGAGAGAGAGAGAGAGAGAGAGAGAGAGAGAGAGAGAGAGAGAGAGAGGGGGAAGGAGGGAGGGAGGGAGAGAGAGAGCAAGCGCTACATTCTAATGGCCAATCCAATTGATGTAGATCATTGAGCTGGGACATAGGCTGTGGAGAGGTCAAAATGCCACAGTGAGGACTTCAGTTTGCATCTTTACCAACAGGAGACATTGGACAGAAAGTGACATGATCAGATCTGTGTTTTAAAAATATGAATTTGGCAGCTGTGTAGGGGCTAAGATTAAGAAAGAAGGAATCAATGTGCAGATGTGAGATTAGAAAAGAATTCATTTTTTATATACACAGGAAAGCTAGATAGTATTTAATCATCACCTTATTGTATCTAACCAGATTCAAATAGGAAAGCCGGAATGCTTTTGGGGGGAAGGATTGGGGATGGGGAAGAATAATTTTTCTCCTCCTTATAGGAAAATTGTGGGGCCAGGAGTCAAATCCCCAGAATCCAGCTGGACTGACTCTAAGAAATCCATCCTCCTGTTCTTTGGGTGGAACTAATTAGCAGATAGAGTTACCAGCCCTGGGAGAGCCTTTTATTTGGTTGTGGGGAATGGGGGGAGGTAGGTAGAAAACTGGTTTAGCTGTAATCCAGAAACCCTTCTAATGTTACAGCTTCCATGGGACATCCTGCTGTAACAGCTTCCTAGGGATCAACGCACCTTGGGGAGATTTGTAGGACACCATAGAGGCCCAGTGTAAAACTTCAGCCCTGGAAGGATGACGAGGAGCTAAGGGAACAGGGAGGGAAGTGATGGTGGAAATAGCTCTACTGTTTGCTTTCTGGGCTGACCTAGAAGTGACAAAATAGGGGAGGGACACTATTGCTGAATGAATCATCAGGAAGCCAAAGGCCAACAGAGCTTTCTAGAAGACAGTGGCCCTCTCCCACCCACCTCTCACCTTCTCTCCCCTCCTTCCAATCAGAGGAATGAAAACTGGAGCCAAACAGGATACCCACCAAAGCCAGACTAAGAAGCGTATGCCATTGGATTTCTCAGCTACCAAAATCATGGCTGTTCCCTTAAAAGGGGAAATCACCCAAACTATCATTTCTAACATGAATTTAATCCAGGTTAGGTCAATTCAATTCAGCTGATATCAACAATCAGTCAATAAGCATTCATTAAACACCTACTATTTGGCATCATGCTAAAGATGTGGATATACAAGGGAAAGCAAAGACAATTCCGTTTTCCTGGAAGCTCACAGTTAAGAAGACCGTGTGCATATAACTCAGTTCCAAAAAGATAAACATAGGCTAAATGGGATGAAAATAGCAGGGGAAATATTAGCATTAAGTTAAGGGGGAGAGTGTTTTTGTCTGTTGGTTTTGTTTTTGTTTTTAGAAGGCAGGATGTTAGTCAAAAAGTCAATTGAAGTATTTACCCGGCACTGGACAAGGCACTAGGAATAGAAACCAAATGGGTCATGCCCAGTGAACCTGACACCAAACCAGGCTGACTTTTATGTCTATGTAACCCTGCTTAGCCCAGGGTCTGGAGCATGGTAGGCACTTAATAAATGTTTATTGACTGTTTGTTGATGTATCAACATGTCAGGGATCTGTAAATTCACTAGGATAGGACACATCAGGACCTTTCCATAGTACAAAATGTGAGTCTTGGAGAGGAATCTGAACCACGGAGCAAAGGAGGACCTGGTCCATGGTTTAGTAAGGAACAGGTGGATTTGAACCCAGAACTTTCTGACTGCAGTTAAGTCTGGCATCCTATCTTTACTGCCTTTTTTTAAAGAGAGCTGGAGTACTTCCCTCCTGTCAGAAGAGAGGTGGGGGTTGACCAGTGCAGAATGGGGCCTATGCTACTTGACAAGGTCTTCCATTGAGTTTGGAGAGAGGTGGGCTAGGTGATAGCACCTATGGATGAACTGAGAATGGCAGACTGTAAGTCCTCTGACGAGGAGTCTCATTTTGGGCTGTCTTTGCTCCAGCAGTGGCATCATCATAGAGGAGATTTTTCTGGGGCTTAGGTTGGGTTTCATGGCCACCGAGGTAGCTTCCAATTTTCAATCTCCATGATTCTGAGAGTGTTTTGTGGCTACCCATTCTCTGCTGAAAGGAGGGATTTGTTGACATCAATGATAACAAAAAGATGCCTGGTTAGAGGCATTACCTTGTGTGGTAGGTTCATTTTTACTCCATGATAAATGAAGATAAAATTGATAGTCATTTGTCCTATTAAAACGGGGCTTTCTTTTTTATTGCACAGCACCTCCTGTCTAGCCCCAGCCCAGGCTTTCAATCAAAAGTCATTTAGTTCATTTAGACTGAGCAGGATATTCACCAGAAAAAGACTTTCCTACTACCCCAAGTATAGAAGTAAAGAAAAACTCGAGTTGAATAGGGGGTAACCTTTCATTCTGGGGTTCTTTATAAATAATTAATCCTAAGGTCTCAGTGGATACTGCATGTGCACATGCATATGTATCTGTGTGTATATATATGTACTGTATAAATGTATTTATGTACACAAAAATAGACATGTGTACACATACACACAAAATATACATATATAGTGCTTTATGTATATTAATTCAGAATTTTAAAAGTTTTAGTAGAGTGAAATCTAGCATTTTTGAAAACTTGGCTGTTCAAGCAGAGGGGTTTTATTTTAGACAATAGAGACTTAGCTTCTTTAAGTGGAAAGACTGACAGAGTTAAAATCCCCTCTCTATCATTCTCTCCCTCTGAACCTTGGTTTCTTCATTTGTAAAATGAAAGAGTTGGTTTAGATGGTTTCTGAGGCCCCTTCCACCTCTAGACATAAAATTCTATGGCACTTAATTTCCATGGGCCTCAGTTTCCACACGTGTAAAATGAGACCTGATGAATTTTTATTGTGCTCTTCTTATTTTTGTAAGACAGGAGCCCCAGTGAGTCAAGTGCTTAAATAATTACAAAGGCACAGCTTTCCTTACTTCTCACATTTGCCTTTGATTATTGATGATTGGAAACAAGAAAGAAACATTCCCAGAAGAGACCCTTGTTGCTCCAAAATTAACTAGGAAGAGATGTCTCCAACTTATAAAAAGGTTTCCACTCCCAAAAAGGGAGAAAAAATGAGGTGGAGGGCACTAAAAGTTGCCTTCTGCCATTAAACCTCTGGGCTCATGTAGACTAGCATGCTTTAGGTCATGCACCTGGGACATCTCAGGGGAGAGTGATTCTTGTTGAGGCAGAGGTTAGACCAGATGACCTTTGGGAGGTCACTTCCAATTCTGAAAAATTGAACACATATTTTCTGTGGATATAAAGTTACTGTACAAATATATATATATATATATATATATATATATATATATATATATATATACATACATAAAGTGACTGTGAAAGCATGCTCATTTCTGATGGCTGCTCACCCCCAAAGAAATTGGGATTTTTTCATGGTCACTTTATATATGATGGACTGGACTTGAGGTCCTCTGAGGTGCCCTTTAGCTCTAGGTCCAGTTAGGAAGACCAGGGTTCAAATCACACCCAAGACACTTCAGAGCAAAACAGTTAACTTTAATGAATTTGGTCTTCTCTGTAAAATAATAAGATGATTGGACTCAATGCCTTCTGAGGTGCCCACAATCTCAAAATTTAGGTTCACTTAAGCTGTCATTTTGCCAGTGCAGATAGCTCCTAGTGTGAGCATTTCTGTCTCTACTGCAAATCACAACTCATTCATCCATTCATTTAACACATGGAGTCAGTAGCACTGCTTTGACTTAAATGGCTTTCTTTGACCGCAAGGAAGGTTTCAGTGGTTGGGGGCATGGGGGTGGGGTGGGAGGAAATGGCATAAATACAAAACACAACAATAAAACTAAAACAGACCAATAGAGGATGAGTCATTTATTCACTTTCCTTCTTGACAGAGTCTCTAGACTGGCAGGTCGCAAGCAGAACTTACCTCAGTTCCAGCTTAGCTTTAGACCAAAAGCTTCTCCCTTCTTCCTGAGGAGGACATGAGGTGTGTTCTAAGTGTCCATCCTGTAGACTAGGATGATTCAGAATGGGTTGACTGGTCTGTACCAAGGCATACGCTTGTGTGGTTTAATGTCAGCTCAGAAAGAGGTCTCTAGGGAGAAGGGATTCTCTCCCAAAGGAGAGAACCACCCAGAATCTCCATTTTGTGGCTAAGTGAAGGCCACTTGGTCACATCCTCATGCCCCATCATGCTTTTAGCTCCTTTTATGTGCTCTCTTCCCCCATTAGAATATAAACCCCTTGAGATAGGGACTCTCTTTTTGCTTGTATTTGTATCACTACTACTTAGCACAATACTTGATATACAGCAAGAGCTGAATAAATGCTTGTTGAATTGATTCAAAAGTATATCATGGGAACCACAAAAGGACTCCTCTACCATTTTCTGCCCTTCTACTCCTCCAAACTTGACCCCCAAAGCCACTCCTTTTCATTTTCTACCCAGAAAGCTGGTAAACTTTAAGGAAATCAATGGGCCTATCACCTCTGAGAAGGGCCCATCCATTGATGGCTCCATGGCTTCTCTTATCAATCTCTGAAACTTTCCAGACTCTAACTTCCTTCCCTGGCTGCCTATCTCTGACAGGTGTGAAAGGGCAGTGCTGGAGGCAGAAAAACCTGAGTTCAAATTCAGCCCCAGATACTTCCTTGATGAGATTAATAAAATTGTATATAAAAATCAAATTCATAAATAAAAATAGGAGATGGTTTTATGAAGGAAAAAATAGACTATTGACTAGTTTGATTTAAAAAAGAGAGAGAGAAAAAAAATCAAATCACTAGTATTAAAAATGGAAAAGGCAAATACACCACAAATCAAGATGAAATTAAAGCAATTATAAAGAGCTATTTTCCCCAATTATATGTCAATAAATTTAACATTTTAAATGAAATGGATCTTAACCCTAACCCTAAAAAATATTTATAAAAATATAAATTGCCTAGATTGGCAGAAGAGGAAATAGAATATCTAAATAGGCCTATTTTAGAAAAAGAAATTGAGCAGGCCATAAATGAGCTTCCTAAGAAAAAAGCACCAGGACCAAACAGATTTACAAGAAAATACTATCAAATATTTAATGATCAACTAATTCCCATATTAAATAAGTTCTTTGGCATAACAGGCAAAGAAAGGGTCCAACCAAGCTCCTTTAGAGACAAATATGATACTGACACCTAAACTAGGGAGAGTAAAAGCAGAAAAAGAAAATAACAGAACAATCCCAGGAATGAATAGAGATGCAAAAATCCTAAATCAAATGCTAGGTAAAAGATTGGAACAGTGTATTACAAAGATTATACATTACGAGCAAGTGGAATTTAAGCCAGGAATGCCGGGATGGCTTAACATAAGGAAAACTATTAACATAATTGATTATATAAATAATAAAGGTTTTAAAAGTCTCTCTGAGAATGATAACAGCATGTATAAAGTGTTTTGTTTGCAAAGAATTTTCCAATAGGGAAGGGAGGCGAGAACTGTAATCATACCTGTTTTACAGATAAGGAAACTGAGGCAAGGATGTCAAGCAACTTGCCTGGGGTCACACACATCCTAAGTAGACCTGAGGTCAGGACTGAACTCCATACTTCCTGACTCCAGGGCCAATGCTCTATCCACTGAGCTACTCAGCACCCCTGGTAATATTTGACATTCAGATATTTGCAGAATAGCAGTCATTTCAAGAGGCTAGAGAACTAACACCTGGGAGCTCAGGAAGGGTATCACATGGGAAACTCCACCTGAATTGTGCATAGAAGGGAGGGAGAGATTAAAAGAGGCAGAGGTGAGGAAGGCAACACACCCTGGCAAGGGGCATAGCCTGTGGAAAGGCTCATAGGTGGGATATGTAATGTTTCATGCAGCAAATCACTAGTAGCCAATTTAAGTAGAGCAGAGAATAAGTGAAGGAGCATCATATGAAAGGGACTTTCTTGAGCTCAAATCCAGCCTCAGACACTTACTAGCTGTGTGATCCTAGGCAAATCACTTAACCTGCTTGCCTCAGTTTCCTCATCTGTAAAATAGGATGGAGAAGGAAATGACAAATCACTCCAGTATCTCTGCCAAGAAAACCCAAATGGGGTCATGAAAGATATGAAACAACTGAACCACAGCAATAAATTAATTCAATCCAGTCCACATGAAAAATGGTTAGAGATTGCAGGGACCGTGTAAGTATAGAGACTGGGGTGGAAAAATTTGGTGCAAGGGACATTATGAAGGGCAAATTGATGATATTGTGAACATTCAATAAGCAATTGAAAAGGAAAACACTTTTAGAAACTCCTCAGTAATAGTCACCTCCTAAGTTCAGCCTTTGAGTTTTCCCAGTATCCAGTTTTGGGATCACAAGTTTCAGCTGCCAGAGGAAAGGTCGGGGATGGAAAATGATTTATTCGTACAGGATTGGTTATCTAAGGCTACATCAGCATAGCAAGAACCTCTGAATCACTTGGTCCAGTTTTTTTTTTCAATTCAACAAAAGAAATCTCCAAAAGGGGAGGAAAAAAAAAGCCACACACCCCAGCAATAACTTCCAATCCCCAAAGCCTATCCAATCACATCAAGACAAATCAGCCTTCAGACAAATCCACTGTCTTGATTTAAGCTTACCTGGACTTGGCCATGTGCCCAGGTCCTCAAAATCCCCATCAAATGCCCATGCATGGATATTTTTAAATGTGCATAAACTGAACAGTTGTTTTCTTTGTGAGTTATTAAAGAGGGAAGAGTCTGTTAGCCAAGGACAGTTTGATTTTTGGGGGCAAAGAGTAGTTGATTTCCCGGTTAGCTATATGTAAATGCCAGGCTGGTGGGTGGGATTGGGTGTGCTCAGGTGCATAAATAGAGACTCAGCACACCTACACTCAGAACTTTGGAACAGGCTCCTGGCTCTTCTAGCAAGTGCACGTGGGAGGGGCAGCAGGTAAGCCTCCTGTTCTTGCTTTCCTATAGATAGAGATGTGCACCTGGCAGGAAGGGAGATTCCTGGGAGAAGCTAGAGGCAGTAAACAGGCAGTGCAGACCCAGGCTGTGTCCAGTACCATGGTTCTTGGTTTGTACTACTGGGGTCATGGAAATGACTAGGATCCTTCTGAGCAGTGGAAGATTTGCTTGGGGCTACCATATCCAGGCACAGAAAGGATACTACCAGTCACTTTCTTCAGTTGGCTGAACTAGAGGAATCTTTGATGCCAAATAATTTTCCATGTGTAAAAGGGCTAATTGCTAGAATTTCACTGTCATTAATCCTTTGCTTTTTAAACTACATTTATTTGACTACAAAACCAATGCCGATAAACAAAGATGATTTGGCCTCTTCTCTGCTTGAGTGTGGTTTTGCACACAGTTTAGGAGATGTGATTTCTACCTATAGACTACAAATAGACATTCTTGCCGCCCGCTTCCTCTGCTGTGATAGTAACACCAGGCATTTTGTCAGGCTCTGGCACAATTAAGTTGGAAGGGGTGAAGCAGGTGAGGGTCCTGGAGGGAACCAAAGTCTTAGCAGAAATACTTGCCAAGCACCCCTCCCAAGAGCGTTAGGACAATGGCAGCCTGCTGGCTCTTAACGAGTCTTCGCTACGCTGGGAGTGTGCACGAGTACATAGCAACAGATGAATGTGACCAAACACAGCAATATTTTTATAAGGTGGTGACCAGTTAAAAAAATGCCTTTGCAGGAAGTTTGCCAAGCACAGTTCTTTTGGATTTTAAGGGATCTTGACGTTGTAGAGCTCAGAAAGTGTCTTTGAAAGAGGAAGTGTACCCAGAGAATTCAGTTAGATCCCAAACATTCAATTTTAGTCTTTGTATCACCCTCATCAGGGGCAGCTGGGTAGCACAGTGGATAGAGTGCCAGGACTGGAGTCAGGAAGACTCATCTTCCTGAAATCAAATCTGGCCTCAGACACTTAGTAGCTGTGTGACCCTGGACATGTCACTCCTGAACTGGAGAAGGAAATGATAAACCATTCCAGTGTCTCTGCCCAGAAAACCCCAAATGGGGTCAGAAGAGTCAGGCATGAATGTAAGATGACTAAACAACATCACTATCACCCAGTCCAGAGCCTAGAACACAGTAGGTGCTTCCTAAGTGCTTGTCCAGTGTACTTCTCTGAGTGAACCTTCCTGAAAGGAAGAGGGAACAAGTATTCACTATGTGCCAACCACTTTGCCAGGCATTCTATCAATATTATCCTCTGACCCTCCCAACAACCCTGGGAGGTAGGTGCTGCTATTATCCCCATTTAGCAGGTGAAGAAACTGAGGCAAACAGCAATTAAGTACTTTGTCCAACAGTTTGTCACACAACTGTAAGTGTCTGAGGCCAAATTTGGACTTAGGTCTTCCTCCAGGCCCAGCCCTCTATCAGTTTCCCCAAGTCACAGCCCCCAGAAAGTAAATGAAATGTAGGGGCTTGAGTATCTTGGTGAGGGGAAGGGAAAGAGATCTCTGAGAGCTCTTTGTCAGTTCAGGAATTAGGGAATATGGCTTTCCTTTCCTTTTCTTTCCTTTTCTTTTCTTTCCTTTCTTCCTTTCCTTCCTTTCCTTTCTTTCCTTCTTTCCTTCCTTCCTTCCTTCTTTCTTTCTTTCTTTTCTTTCTTTCTTTCTCTCTTTCTTTCTTTCTCCCTTTATTCCTGTGTAAGTAAATAAGCATCCTGTGGTGCTTGGAATTGAAAACAATTGACCACTGAAGAGGAGAGGAGGGGAAATACATCTCTCCGTTCTTTGCAAAGGTTGGAGACAGTGGGTGTGGTCCACTGCATACATGCACAGAGGCCGTTGACTCATTTCCCAGTTTTCTTTTGCTGTCTTCTATGCCTTTTTTCTATTCTTTGCTATCAGAGGTGGCACTTTTAGAAGGGGGAAAGGTAGAGATATATTTGGAAATTAAATGGTGTACAAACAATCCACATTTTCAGAAAAGAAAACAATGGTTAATTTAAGAACTGTATGTGATTATATGAAATCAGAAACGAGCAGGAGATCATTCTCTCAGCTGGTGCTGCACCAAGATTCCTGTTCCAAACAATGACTCTCACAAGCTCTGCCATCTGCCACCTTTTGGCAGTGCAATTAATTCCTTATGCCTTTGATCAAGTTCAAAATTATATCCACCTGAGAATTACAAGCTTCTTGTGGGAAAGGTACTGTGCTCTTCAGAGACAAGGGGCCCTGAGTTTGAATTCCATCTGCGGAATTCTATGCACTAGCTGTGAGACCCTGGACAAGTCACTTAGCCCCAGGGGATCAGTTTCCTTATCAGTCAAATGGGGATAATGATATCCATAGTACCTACTTCACAGGCTTTATTGAGCAAACTTTAAAGGGTCATTGAGGGGGCCCTATGAGATCAATGCTTGACCAGATCTCTGAGGCTTCCAGAAGAGCAGACTTACCCCTGATCCTTCACCAACTCATTCATCCACCTTCCCTTACCATTCAGTTGAGTCTGATGTTCTAGAGTAAAGAGCCCAGCATTTCCTAGAAGCAAGGTTTGGAATGTTCTAGACTATAGTTAAGAAAGCTGTATTAATGTTGGTCCTGTAAGGCACAGGGACACACAAACAGTCTTAGCATTTCAGAATTGGAAGAGATCTTCTTAGGTTGTATCATCTCCATGAAGAGTAGAAATAGGCTTTGTGATGGTTACCTCAAGGGCCACCTCCTTTGAGAAACCTCCCCTTCCAAGTGCCCTTGTCTCTCTCTGTCTCTTCCTGTCTCTCTCTCTGTCTCTGTCTGTCTCTGTCTCTCCCAATTATTTTTGTACTTTATTTGTGTATGTGTGTGTTCTGTCTCCCTCATAAAAGATAAGCTCCTTGGGATCAGGAATGGTTTTGGGGGCTCCTGTATTTCCAGAGCCTCGTATAAGTGTTTTGCCCATATTTGTTGATTTTAAAAACACATGTTTCTGAGTTGAATAGGATGGAAGTAATACAGTTGTCTGTCTCTAAATGAAACATCTGTCGACTTTCCATCCCTAACACGGATGCTTTGCTTTTGGATAAAGCTCCTTCATTTATCCCCAGTAGTAGCTTTCACCAAAAACAAAGAGGAAGAAAAGAAAATGAAGAAGATTGTGAGAATGATAGAGGTGATAACAAGGCTAATACTGGGTGTATTAATGACAACAATGGCAGGTGGGGATGACATGGAGGGGGTGCTTCTGATGGTGATGGTCATGAGATTGGTGGGTGTCTCTACTGGCGTGGATGGGGGCAATGATGATGATGGTGGCAATGAGAAGGAAAGAGAAGGAAGAGAAAGAGAAAAAAGAGCCTGCTTGTGGCACTTTGTGGTGTTGAGAGGGATGACAGCAGTGCCAAGGAAGGTGATGGCAATGATGGTAAAGGCCATGATGATAGGACAACTACTGGCATGAGGGTAAGGGAGATACTGACGGTAATGAGGAGCATGTGTTTCTGATGATGCTGGTGATGATGGAGACAGTGGCGGGGATTACCCAAGTAATGTGATCATGACTCACGCCAGCCAGTGCTTTAATGGAATTGTGGGAAGCACTTTCCTCATGACAACTACTGAAGTAATTAGTTTGGGAATTATTATGCCTGTATTACAGATGAGGAAACTGAGGCCCAGCAAGGTGAACTGACCTGTCTATGATCACACAGCCATAGAAGAGAAGAGGAGGGGAGAGGTTCCGGATTATTGTCATAGAGCAGAATCATTGGTATAATTTAAAGAGATCATTGAAATCAAACTGAGTACCCTGTCAAGAGACCCATGATCAGAGACCCCAGTGCCTGAGATCACCAGTGAGGTGAAATTCCACTTCCTTGGCAGAGTAGACCAGCAAAAGCAGGCTATATTATACGCCCAGCCAAGCCCATTTTCTGCAAGTCGTTGGGTCTTAATCTGAGATTTTGAAAGGTCAGTCACCTTTCTTTCCTCCTCCTCCTCCTCAGCATTCGCCATGGAGAAGATGTCAGTGTCCATGTTCCTGCTCTTGGTAGCCATTTCTCACACACTGGCCAAAGAGATTACATCCAAACCTGGGGCAAAGCAGGAAGAAACTCGGCCCAAGCTGCCTCAGACCCTCTCCAGAGGTAGGGGCTTCTCTGCTCTTTTCCATGGTACTCTCCATTGCTGTTGCTTCCCTGTAGGGTCCAAAGTGGGCCAAACTTGCAGATGCTGCCATCAATGTTCCCCGCATCTTAATTTGTTATATGGGCTCCCTGGGCTTTTATTCTGAGCCTGAATTTTCAGAGTCCAAACCCCTTCTTGAACGTGGCATGTCCAGATATGCCTTGGAGCTTTACCACCCTTCCCGATGACTTTGAGTCTGAAATGATGTCATCTGGTAACTGTCTGTCAATTTCCCTCCAGGCTGGGGTGATCAACTTTTCTGGACACAGACATACGAAGAAGCCTTATACAAAGCAAAGACCAGGTAAACAACAAGCATTTATTGAGCCCCTACTGTGTGCCAGGGATACAAAGACCAAAACAAAAGAAGTCCCTGCCTCCAAGAGCTTACATTCCACTGAGGGAGAAATATGTGCCCAGATAAGTAAAGACAAAGTCTACACAGCCATTTCAGGGAGGGGAGACACCTGGGAGAATAAGGAAAACACTATCGGGAGAGGTGGCAGCTAGGTTGAACTCAGAAGGTTACAAGGAGAAAAAGGGAAGTGGAGAGGGGAAAGCCTGTGCAAGGTGGGAAGTGGATGTCCCATGAGGAGGAAGCAGCCAGTTGGCTCCATTGAGGCTGTGGATTGACCCTTTTTTCTTTAAAGGTCTCAGTGGCGCCATCTAGTGTCATTTAATGTCTGCATGAAACAATCTCCATTGATGAGGGATGTTATAGGTTAAAAATACAGTTGTGGAAAATGAATAGCAACTAACTGTCTATCCCTCTTTATTCCTCCCTCTTTTTCCCTCCATGTCTCTCTCCTCCTTCTCTCCCTTTTATCTACTATATCTTTGTCTCTGTTTCTGTTTCCCTCACTCTTTCCTCTCTCTCTCTCTCTCTCTCTCTCTCTCTCTGTGTGTGTGTGTGTGTCTCTGTCTCTCTCTCTGTGTGTCTCTCTCTTCTCCTTCCCACTCTCTCTCCTCATCTCTCACCCTCCCTCTCTCTGTTCTAGCAACAAGCCCTTGATGATTATTCACCACTTGGAAGAGTGCCCACACAGTCAAGGTACAGCCAATAGAAGGGGGAAAACTACCATTGCTATAAAATAATTATAAGTGACTTCAAAGCTTCCTCCCATGAGTTTCTGGAAACCACTGGAATAGGAGCAGTACCAAGTGTAGTCTATGCTGTGATTTTGCTTCAGTTGGAATTTGTAGAAAGAGCTTAACGGTCAGCTTAACACAAGGCAGAGAACAATGACCCCCACAGTGATGAATGAAGAGGTTAATTCGGCCTCAATATCAGACCACTCAAAAGTCCAACAGGAACAATTCTGAAATGTTTTCATTTGTTCTTTGGTTGTTGCTGTTTATAATAATATACTGCATGGGGATTGGTGTGAAGATGGAGCTCTGGTTCTGTGCACTTAAAAATCACCCTTTTATTGCAGCTTTGAAGAAAGTGTTTGCAGAAAGCAATGAGATCCAGAAACTGGCAGACAAATTTGTTCTTCTCAATCTAATTGTAAGTTAAACATCCTCCATTTTGTTTTTGATGGTCATTAAGATCTTTCATTTGTCAATTTTTTCCAGTCCATTTTTGATTTCATTGAATGACTTGAGGGCACGTTGAATGGGCTGATGCAACGAGGACTCTGTGTGTATGTGTGTGTCCTTGAAAGATTCGGTATTTAATTTTGAAAATATTGATGTTATTAAAACCAACTTAGCCATTGTCAAGTGCCAAACAACATGCCAGTCAAATTTTGAACTCGGTATTTTTCTCAGAGACCAAAGGGTGATTCTGGACATCCAAGATCATCCAAAGATTTCAATGCAACTGTAACACTTTTGACATGAACCTCACAAGATAAATTCTAATGGAAGAAGATCAGGCAGTAGAGGTGGCCACACAAGAGGAATTCCTCTACTGATTCTTCAATTTGAGAAAGTGTCACCCAGAAACTGGCTCATATACAATACTCACTGGAAAGATAGCCCATCTTATTAAAATGAACATTTTAGGATTAAAAACTCACAAACTCCAGTGAAAAGAAATATAAATAATCACATTCTCAAATGATCATTTTGTGAATATGTAGTATTTAGACATCTGAAGTTATTCAAATTTAAAATGGTTCTAAGACTTTCAGGACAGCCTGGGCATATCATATATTTAAGTATTTATATGTGTATATATTTGTATATCTTTATCTGTGCGTAAATGTGTGTACATCAGAACACATCCTTTCTATGACTCCATCTGTTCTATTACAAGTCCTTACTATGTTACCTAGAAACTACCCACTTATCAAACGTTGTATCATGACCATGGTACTGAAACAACAAAGGAAATAGCATCTAGAGAGCTGTGAACTCTTCCCCAACAAAGAACCACTCTGTCCTCCTCCCTCCCATTTCACTATGGAGTCTCTCCCCCTGTTCTTCAGGGGAACTTGTGGCCAAGAACTCAGATCTCTCCCCACACCTCACCTGAACTGGTTTTTGCTCTGAGTCTATTTGAGGTGCTTGCTCTGAGCACAAGACCATCCCTCATATGATATAATTCCTGTTACCTTCCCTATCTGTTACCTTTCCCAGATACATTCTGTTTTTAAAGTCATTGAAAGAAGGAAGGAAGGAAGGAAAGATGAGAAAGAAAGCAGAGGATCAGAAATCTAGAATCAAAAGGTCATCTAGTACAATCCCATCATTCTAGAGGCCCAGGGAGATGAAATATCTTGCCTAAACTCACCCAGGTAGGAAGTCACTGTGAGATTTGAACCCAGATTTTCCTCTCTCTCTCTTAGTACACTCAATTGTCCTGCACACTAGAGCACATTTAGGTACCTGAGTTGGATACAAGTGACACACAGGTCCTGGTCTTTTTCTCCAGCTTTCCCAAGCATGTGCATCTCTCCTCTCTAGCTAGATTGTAAACTGCTTATGAGCATGGAGTTTCATTCTTTATTTTCTATAGACCATAACCCCTACCGCATTACTAACCAATTAATAGGCACCTGATGAGGTTTGAGACTCATAATTAACTGGGAGAAAAGTGACCTAGAACACTAATTATTCTTTTAAAATTACAGTATGAAACCACTGACAAGCACCTGTCCCCTGATGGCCAATATGTCCCTCGGATCATGTTTGTGGGTAGGTACTGGGCCCTGTTTATCGCTTCTGAGCACGGCATATTCAGTCCTGGCACAATATAACAAATATGGTAGGGAATGACATGACCAAGGAACGTGATAATGCGAATCCTTCTAAATTCTTTCTCTTTCCATGAGTCTCACTAACAAATATGAGCCTTAAGCTGAAGTTGCACAAACTTATACCAAGCCCTCCCAGGCAGCTGTTTGAAACAGAACTGGACACAACTCTCAGTAAAATCTAGAGAACTAAATATGCTAATTGTGTCTAGTGACTTTGTCACATCATGTACTATCAAGTTAACTTCTCTTAACTTGTCCTGGTTTCTGCCTTCCAAAGGAAGAATACTAGACTGAGGAAGGCACTGTTTGATTCAAGATGACATACCCATTCATGTTCCTTTTCACAAGAAATGGTTATTTAGGCTTCTTTCACTAATGGGGGTTACTTGGAAACTGATTGGGGCTTTTGCTTTCCTCTGCAGACCCATCCTTGACAGTTAGAGCAGATATTACTGGCAGATACTCCAACCGACTCTATGCTTATGAACCTGCTGATACTCTACTGTGTATGTATTCCCAGGGGGAGGGGAAGAACAGAGGGAGATGTATCAAGGAGTGGGGGGTGGGGGTGGGGCAGAAGAAACTAGAAAGCGCTATGAGATGATAGAAACAGATGTTTCCAAAATAGTCTCAGTGATACAGAGAGGCTAAGTTCTTTTGTTTGGTTGGTTTCTAATGTTTATGGCTATGGCTGTGGGTCACTATACCTAGACTAGAAATTAACCAAAGCCAGCCAGACTGTCTTACATTTATTGTTTAACTACTTCTATTTAGTGCCAATTTGAAGGATATGGCTTCAGAGAACTATTTGACTTAGAGTAGAAAATTCATTGTGCCTATTTCACTTCATATAGATCACTTGATTTTCTCTAAAAGATATTTTGGGGCCTCTACCATAAAAATTAAAAACTAATAAACAAACACAGGAATATGTGATGGTTATGGTGAAGAAATGCTACTTGGTCCCAAGATCCTCCCCCAACTGTAAATACTTTCAAGAAGAACAAAAGATATTCAAATATGGCAAGGACATTTTCCCTAGCCTCCTTCTTAGAGCATTCAAATTTCAACAATATTTCTGGTTTTTCTGTTGTTTTCTGATCAGTGCAAAATTTTCTCTGTCTCTTTACATACATGTAAAATGAAGCGTTGATGTATCACATGATCTTGGAGAAACACTCCAATGTCAGTGTAACACTCACCTAGAAGTTGAGGGAAAACATGATCTAGTCCTATTTTGTATGTTTTTATATGAAAGCTGACACAAAGCTGAATTCTCCACTGAGAAAATCTCAGTGTTCAAGCAAATAGACCCAGAGCAATGAGTCTCATTTGTTCCCAATGAAATCCAGGCTCATTTTCATGGCCAGTGGGAAAGGTTGTGTCAATGAGCACTTGGGGGGCACCAAGGAAGGCTTCTGGGGTATCTTCTGAACTGACTATAAAGATAAAAAGGATTGTCCCTAGGTGAGTAACATCAGGGAACACTCATTAAAGCCCCATTTACAACTTTCATTTCTTCCTAAAATTCCCCCTGCCCTTCTTGATATGTCTTATTTTGACCCTTTGGTCAACATTAGAAAGACATTTTTGAAAGATAAATTCTAAATTGGCCCAAAACATTTTCTGCCATTGGAACTAAGTTTTGTTAATAGAGAGCCCAGAGAATAACTACCAATTCAAACTGATTTTTGGTAACAAGATTCCTTATCAGATTCTATCACACATTTTCCCCATGAGTGCAGTACTTGACACTATAGCCAACAAAATTTCCATATTTTTCCATACACATCCGCATTTCCTTATTGACTGTGAAGTAGCACCACTGTCTACCTACTTGATCTCTGTTTTCATCTGTTTCTCTTTAGTACTTGACAACATGAAGAAAGCCCTGAAGTTACTAAAGACTGAATTGTAAAGAAGGGAGCTACACTTCTGTTCTCTCTGTGTTCAGCCTTGAGTTTTGGAATATTGAAGAGATCAGGCAGATTCTTGTTGAGAAAGACAAAAACACTGGTCTATGTACAGATTTGGGATTATGGCTTAATGTTGCTACAGCAACAATATTTTATACTTGGTGTTTAATGCATTAGTTGAAAAAAAAGAAATAACATTCCACAATAGTAAGCCATGATTATTTTTTTAAATAAATCTCTTTTTTTGAGTGTTGAATGTGTTATTTTTGAAAGACTGATTGCTCACTTGAAATGTGTATAGGGTTACTTCTATAAGTAGATAACATTTATTGTACATCTGAGTATGAGAGGTACTGCTCCGTAGCAGAGAACATGTTAGGCTGGGAGACTCAAATATTGATTCAAAGCCTCCCTTTGCTACTTACCAGCTGACTGATCCTGGACAATTCTATAAAACAATAAAGTCCTATTTGGCTTGTGGTGTGAAGTGTGGGCATTCCCACCCTGATGAAATTATATACATTGACAGTGACACATGGAGCATGTAGTTCTATGCCCCATGGTAGACATGTGTCATGGTAAAAAAAACACAACATAGTCAGCTGAAGCAACATGGGTCTCAAAGACTGGCAAAATGATCAGCTTGACTGAAATATAAGCCAGACTTGGTGACCTTGGCTATGTAGAAGGAGCTCTGCTCTCATCAGGGTTGCCAGGATTATACCTTTGAACATGGAGGATTAGGATGAAGAGGACATTTGGTTAACATTGTGATGGCACATCCAAAAAAAGATGCATTGGGATTAATAGCCAGAATTTCTATGATTCTTTAAGGCACCAAGATGCATTCCCTATGTTAGTGCATGTGATCCTCACTTCAACCCCAGAAGGTATGTGTTCCTATTACCCCCATTTTATAGATGAAGACATTGAAGCTCAGAGAGGTCGAGCAACTTGCTGAGATTCCATAGCTACTGTCTGAAAAGGATTTTACCTCCAATCTTCCTTACTCTTAAGGCCCACACTATTACCACACCACTAAGCTGCACAAGGAACCCATTAGGGTTTACAAGGAGGTGATGCCCCTCTGTCCTATGACCTGGTTAGACCACATTAGGTAATACTGTATTCAGATCTAAGCAATGAATTTTAGAAAAGACATTGACAAGCCAGAGAGCGTCCAGAGTAGGGTGACCCAGATGGAAAGAGAACCGAAATGCAGGTTGGTGAATATTGGTTGAAGGTATTAGACAGTGCTGAACCCAGAGAAGAAAAGTCTAAGGAGATGCCATTGCTGTCCTCAAGTGTTTAAAGGGCTTTCATGTGAAAGAGGGACACAGTCATCCTGTTTGGTCCCAAAGGGGACAGAACCAGGAGTAGTGGGTGGAAGTTTTAGAAAAGCAAGTCTAGACCGGATGTCAGAAAACAAACAAAAACCATGCAGAAGCCTTCCAATGCACTGGAGCTGTCTGAGGTGGCACCAGCTTCCTTGGGATGCCAGGGTACCCGCCAGTAAGACCTCCAAACAAAGGGTGGATGACCTTCCCCTGGGGATGTTGCCAAGGGAGTTTGGGGCTCAGTCAAGGTTGGACTTGTTAGTCCCATCCTCTGTGTCCTTCCTCCCTTTTCAACACTCATTGGGAGAAAGGTCATCTTCCAACACTCGGATTAGGGGGTGGGGGATCATCTGACCATCCCTAATGGCTCTCCCCAAAAGTGTTCAGATGCAACCAAATCCTACAATTTGAGGACAGAGTCTTAGACTAACACCTTCACACTCAGAAACATGAAGTGACTTAGACCTAGAAGGGACCAGAGAGGGCATCTAGTGCCAGCCTTTATATATGTGTATATATATATATATATACATATATATATGTATATATATACATATATAATTTTATCAAATATAAATTTGTGTTTATTATATATTATGTATATTTATATGTATATACACATATATGTGTATACACACTATATATATATACATATGCATACACACAAACATACATCCACACATATGTGTAGATCAATAGATAAAGAAACTGAGACTCAAAGAGATCGAATTCCCTATCCAAGAACACAGCAGTGGTAGGTACCAGAGGCTGGATTTCCAGTCTGGTTTCCTGATTCTCAATCCAGGCTCCTTGGCTCTATAACATTCTGGCCAAAGGCCTGGGGTGCCGTCCTTACTCTCCCTGCTGTTCCCTTTCTGACCTTAGGCAAACACTGTCCTCTCTGGGCCACAGTGTCACCATCTAGGCAGGAGAAGACTGGCCTTAGTGTCTTTTGAGGCCTTTTCCATCTCGAGGCCCTGTCTTCCCATTTGAAAGTCAGCAGAGGATAGAGCTGAGGCCCAGGTCAGCTTGGGATACAACTGATGATGACAGGCAAGACACAATCATCTCACTTCCCCCCAAGGCACTTTTTTTCAGACACTAAAACTCAAATACCATAATCAAAGAACAGACTCTCAGGCTAACCACTTTTACTTTACAGAAGCTAACAAGCCTGAATTTCCAGTTCCTCAGTCTGCAGGTCTTCCTTTCAGAAACCGAAAAGTGGAGGGTCTGGAAAGTGCAGCAAGTGGCCAGCAACAGGGGGAAGGGGAGGGGCACAGCAATTTCTAAAAGGCTTCTGGAGCCCTTTGGTATAGAAACAAATGGCACCCCCCCCCCTCAGGACTCGGAAGATTGTTATCACTGGCAATAATTCACATTCACAACAATGCCTCAGGGTCATCGAGGGAAGGCTTGTTCAGCACCTCTTTGGGATCCTTCCATCCCAAACCTTTCTAATATTTCTTGTCCAGTCTCTGTGCCTAAAGGGAGGGGTGTGTGGGAAATGGCCAGTGCTGGGCTAGGAACCATGATCAACCTGAGCTCATAGCTTCCTCCTCTGCACCATGGAGCTATGGTGGCATTCCCTTCCCAGACTTTCAAGAATCAAGGGAATTAACATACAGTGTTTTACAAACCTTAATGTATTATGTAGAGGTTAGTCACTACTGTTATTGCTGTTAATGGTTGTTCAAAACTCCAGAAATAACAGAGATGGAAGATGGCAGACAAAGTGGTCCAGTTGGCATGCTATGCCCTGTGACAGGTGTGGATCCAAGGGCTCCCTGAGGCAAGAGACAGGAGCAGACCAGCCTGGCCCCTTTCCCACCCATTTTGAGTATGTTTTCTTTTCTTGTGGTGGGGCATGATTTCCTCAAGAAGCCCCCAAGAAGAATTTCCCTCCAAACACATGCAGTTACCAACCTCCCTTTGGGGACCACAAGTCTTAGCTGGCCATATATAGTGGGCAGAGCCATTCTGGAGGGAAAGAGCAGAGGCTGACTTTGATGTTCTATGGGCAAGAGGGTAAAACAAGAGAAAATTTGAGGCTTGGGGACAGAAATGGATGAGTATAGTGATGGAAAGACATTAATTATTGTGTACTGAGAACCACATGTAGTTGATCACTATACATCAGAAAAAACCCCTTGAAGGACTTATGGCATTAGATTTTTATTTTTTAAAGTTTTCTTTTTGCTTTCATCTCCTGCTGCCTCATAGCAAGGGTGGAATTTTGCATGGAGGCATAAGGAGACCAGCATGGCTCACACCTACCCTGCCTCTGGATGAAGTAAGAATGGGTAAAGTGCCAGCTGCCCTGGGTCTCTTCATTAAATTCCTTAGCAGAAACTCTCTCCACCTCCAATTCCCCTCCCAGCATTGAACCTGAGGATGTCAAGCTGCCCCTTCTGCTTGGTGGGGATGAAGTATAAAGAAACGCTCTGTGATAAAGGAAGAAAATTCAGGAAAACAGGATCTGGGCTTCTCTGTGGAAGAGTAACTCCTATGCAGATAAGTGGGCCAGTCTCTTGGGAATGATCATGAATGATGTTCATCAAGGAGGTCCTGTGTGTGCACATCTGAATAGTCTCAACTATCTATGGAGAATCTCTTTTATTTGGTCTTGGTCCAAGAGATTCTCAGTGTCAACAGAAGACAGTTTTGGATTCAATCTGATGCATTTTCTAGATGTGCCCAGAGGACTTCTGTGGAGAGGAACTCGGTGCCACTCTCCCCCCACTTCTCCATCCTTGCTCCTCCTCTACATGAACTGTTCTCATGAAGATTGTATAAGATGAGAAAATAGTCACATAGGTCTCTTGGGATATCAGAATTTAGATTTGAAAAGTACCTCAGCACCAGCCTACACACAAAAGGGATCTCCACTACTTCTTGTCTGGCCATGGTCATCCAAAGATCTCCAAGGAGGGTGAAAGCACTACCTCTTTTGGAAACACATGCCACTCACAGTGAGGAAATTGTCCTTGACCTCTCAACAAAATTCACCATTTTGAGTCTTTGCCCAGATCTGCCCTTTGGGGTCAGACAGAACTAATCCAATCCATACTTCTCCCTACAATAGCCTTTCTTGTACAGTCCTTGCAGACAGTTATCATGTCTTCCCCAAATCCAATCTTTTCTAAGCCTAAACATGGGCAATTCTTTTAACTAAGTGTGTCTGTCATGGGCTTAAGGCCCCTCACCATGCTAGCTACACTCTGGATCCCTCCAGCTTATCAACATCTTTCTTAGACAGTGGTAGCAGAACACAAACCAATGCTCTGAATGAAGTCTGATCAGGGCAGAGTGTAGTGGATGTGCTTATGTCCTATTCTTATTGCCTAGACCAGGATCACATTAGCATTTTTGCCTAAATCCACTAAAATCTCCAGACCTCTTCCAGAATTGCTTTCTCTCAATGCCTCTCCCATTTTATACTTGTGAATTCATTTGAGAGAAGGGGTATTCATCACACCATTGATTCCTATTGAGTTTCATTGTATTGGATTCAGTCCAGTTTTATCCTGGCCATGATCTTTTTGTATCCTGACTATGGCATCTATTAGCCATCCCTTTCATCCTTGTGTCATTGTCAAGATTAATCATCTAGACCTCTACGCAAGTCGATGATTTGGTAGCTGACATTTCTGTGGGTACACTGTCACCTACCAAGCCCTCTTTATAACTGAGCCACAAAGTGACTGAGTCTGAGAGGGAGGAAAGTCACTTCAAGTGATTGAATAAGCACTTATTAAGCACCTACTGTGTGCCAAGCACCAGATATTCAAAGGCAAAAAAAAAAATGAGTCCTTGCACATTAGAAGGCTAAATTCTGAGGGGTGGGGACACCTCCAGACAGGTAAATAAATGCACAGTATAGGGAAACATGCCGGTATGCATATGCAAGTGGAAAACATGGAGAATGCTCAATCTGGAGTTGGCTCATCTATTAGAAAGTTCTTTTTCTGTAATTGATAGAATTTTGAACAACTGGTAGCAGCAGCAACAGTTGCAAAGTAGCATCAGCAACAAAAGTAGCAAAGTTGAAGTAGCAACAAAAGTAGCAAAGTTGAAGCAGCAACAAAGTAGCAACAGTAGCATTAGTAGCAACAGTAAACCAGCCTCTATATAATAGTTTGCAAAGCACTTAACTCATTTGATTCTTACAAGCCTGTGAGGGGAATGCTAGATTAGCCCCATTTTACAGAGGAGAAAACTGAGGCTCTGAGAGGTTGTGATTTGCTCAAGGTCAGCTAGTGTGTGAGAGAGGGAATGAGCTCAGCTCTGCCCTGATACCAAGTCCAGCCCTCTAACTTTCTACCAATCAGTGCACCTCTCCAAATGCCTCTGGAAAGGAGCTATTTAATTAGGCTTGTCAGTAGTGGAAGGTTCCCGCTGGAATGCCAGCCACACTGATCTCTCTGCCAAGTGGAGTGGGGAACAGACCTGATCAAGCCTCAGAGGTCAGAGCTCAGGTCCCAGCTGTGCCTCTCATGACCTCCCTGTCTCTGTGGGCCTCAGCTTCCTCACCTATAAAATAAACAAGCCTGAACTGACAACGGACTCCTGCGTCTTTTTACGTCCTGACCAAATATAATAAAAGTTTCATGTGCTTAGAGGCAAATAGAAGAAGTTAAACAGAGTTAAGCAAACACCTGTCAGGCTAGTCAGGAGGCTCAGATACGGAAGTAAGACGCAAATTCTCACCGCCCAGTACAGGATTTCCTCCACCCTGGTATACTGTCCTTCTCAAGTGCCCCTCTCTGGCCCACCTTCACAGGTAGCCTTAGGCTCTGGGACTCAGCCACTGGGACCTCAGGAGGTTCAGAACCAGAGTCCCTGGGCTTAAAACCATGCTTAAGGAGTTTTCTTTGTCCTGGCATTAGATTCTCTACTGCGATTGTCCATTTTTGACAACAGAGCAGACAGGGCTTGTGGTCTGTGGGGGTCAGGTGGCAGAGAGGCATAGCAGGGTAAAGGGAAGAGAGTTCTGGATTTGGAGGAGTAAGATCCTGCCATGTCTCTGCTAGCTGTGTGACCCTAGGCAAGTTACTTAACTTCTAAGCTTCAGTTTTCTCATCTGTAAAAAGGGGGAGATCAAGGCACCTGCTTTCCAAGAGACTCAAGTGACTTCCTGAGTGTCAAGACCCTCACCACCTGGAGCAGCGCTTCTTAAACCGTGGATCAAGTAACTGAAGGTGGGGGCTGTGAACAATTGACAATACTAAGGTTTCTGAATGTTCAACAACAAAAAGTTCATTCAAAATCAAACACATGATGAATCCAAGGTGTTTCTGGCAGTGCCTGAGCATGTCTCACTGTGTGACTTCACTGCAGCCTTGGTTCTGAACACACATGTACACTTGGTACTGCACATGCCATCATAGCACACGACCCCAACCAAACTTCGAGAAATGCCTGGGTTCAGGTTTGAGACTACTGTGTATTATGAATTGCAGACTACTATATGTTATGAATTTTTACCATACATATAAAATCATTCAATGAATTTTGGCTTGAGATTAGGACAGAATTTCCAACAGACTCTGAAATGGCCCTAAATATCTTTCGGCCATTTTGTACTATGTATTTAGGCAAAGCAGTGTTCTCAGCATCAAAGATTATAAAATCAAAATATTAATCAACTCTGAAAGACATTGAAGATGTTCTACACCCTACAGTAGCAAATATTCCACCAAGAGTAATTCTTTATGTAAAAATAAACAAGCACATCTATCTTGTTGGTATGCAAATTTGCTTTCACCTTTAATAAATGATAAAATTACATCTACAGCAAAGAATTGCTTTAAAATAAATTTCTTTATGATTTATTATCAGTAAATGTTTGGTTTGTATGCCTATTCTATATACCTATATACCCAGGGTCACATAAAAATTTCTCAGACGAAGAGGATTCGAGAGAGGAAAGTGTTAAGAAGGTCTAACCTAGAGCACCAGGTAAAGATGATGTGTTAACCTTGCTTAGCACAGGTCAGGCAGTGGTCAAAGGGCCTGAGTAAGACTTTACAAACAGCTCTGGGCTAACCCAATGGCTACAGCAAAGGCCAAGCAATAAAGCGTTTTACAGGAATAGCAGCTTTTTGTTGGAAAAAGTGATAAAAATGTCCCTTTAAAAGGGCAGAGAAATCCCACTTGAGGGCTTGCCTGGGAGGCACCAAGCTCCAGGTGAGAATCCTTGATTGCCAACCAAGCTCTCAGGGTCTTGCAGGGGGCATGTGTTTCCTCCCCAGGACATATAGACCATTGCCCATTCACAACCTTGAGATGCCCACCTGCCAGCCTAGAACCACAAGGACCTGAGATGCTCCAAAGAACATCTCAAACCACAAGGAGGGAAGTGCTGGGGGCTAGATGGGAGGGGGGGTTATGGAGAAAGAACAAGGGTCAAGGAGGAATCTAAAGAAGATTGACATAACGGCCCTCAATATGGCAAAGGAAAATTGCATTGAAAGACAACAGAACTCTGGTCACTGCAGCCAGAGGGTCCAAAGGTCAAAGCATGGCTCTTAGTAGAGATGTGGTACAGGACAGGTGTCCAATAAAGCATATCTTGCCCAATGGGGCAATAGGTTGCTTAACTGAGCTCAGTTGCTTGTTATGGGGAGAGGTGTTAAGAGATAGGGCTAGGGCAGGGAGGAGGAGAGACTGGAAAAGTTGGCCATGATATTTCTGAAATCAAAGGATTACAAATTTGCATTTTTTAAAAAAAATTTTTTAAAGAATTTTTTTAAATTTTTAAATTAAAGAATTTTTAAAGAATTAAAATTTTTTAAAGATTAAAATTAAAGAATTTTTAAAGAATTAAAATTTTTTAAAAGAATAAAGTTCAAAGATGAGGCTGAGTCTCTACCCCTTCAGAAGTTGACACAACTATAATAATGGTTATTGTTTCCCTTATTATCAAGAGTCAGACTGATCCCATGGTAGTCTTGCAGTGTGAGGAGAAAGACCATCTGGTGCCTCTGAGGAAGGCCTCCTGCAGACTGAGCTCTGCAGTAAAGTGACGGAGGACTGTGGACCACAGTGGTGGAGGACAGGAGGGCATGGATGACTTGCAATCTGTATTTTGGAGGACACTCCCATATCAGAAAGATCCCAGAGTCATTTGGAAGAGGCCCATTATGGCTCAGATTCAAAGATACACATTCATTTAAGGACTTTCTCCATCTGGCTCCGGCCTACCTCTGCAGCCTTCTCTCATATACTTCTCCCTCCCCTTTCATCATCTCTAGGCTAGCCCAATCAACAACTTGCTCCCCTTCCCTCCACCCATGCTTACCTCCATTTCTTCCCAAAAGGAGGAATGTCCCCTGTGGTTGTATTGCATCTCCATTACCCTCCTAAGTATGTCTTCCTCCAAGATTCAGCTCAAACACTTCCTCTTCTGAGAAACCTTCCCTGCTCCCTCCCTCCTCCCTTACCTAGTTGATTAGCCCTTGCTCCCTATCCTTCCCTCCTCTTTCTTCTGTACTATACTTACTTCTCAAGGCAGTTTTATTGGTTCTCAGAGGTGAGCTACTTGAGGGCAGGGCTATTGCATGTCTTTATGTCTCAGGCAGTGTCTCGCAGAAGGTGCTTAAGAAATGTTTGTTGACTTAACTTGATATTAGCATCTAGAGATAATGTTTGTCAAACCAAGAGCCCCTAGGAGAATGTGACCAAATGAGCTAGCACTAATGTATGTCCCAAACCTTCCAGCACACAAGCTAGCCAGTTCATATCTGTAAATCAAGGCTGACCACCCCCACTGAAGGACACACACACATTCAAGGATGAAAGCCAGGCCAGCAAGGCTGTCTCCAGCCACACAGCTGGGAATTCACATTAACAAGTCAGAATTCCTTGTTTGAAATGCCACCAAATAGGCAAACTTTGTTCTAAGAAATTCACAGAGGAAAAAAACCAGCTCTGGGTGACAACCCACGTATCAGTCTTTCTTCAATTTCATTTAACATACACTCACACAAAAACGGTTTTCTATCTTTTAATTTTTTTAAATAAATGACATAGTTACAATTTTATTCAAATTGGAAATCATGACAATCACATTTCAATATGTGTGTGTCTGAGAACTTCCCCAGGACAATCATCAAGGACATCTCAGGACGGATGGAGGCTGGCCAGAATGACGGTCACCAACTCTCATGTTTTCACCCCATGGGGTGGTTCAAATGCTTTGTTTTTTGTAAAAATAGAAGGATTTGATATTCCATTCGTTGTTGTGAAAAGATAATCAAGACAGATGCATTCTGGATTAATTACCTGTCAATCAGTGGAGGTGAGGTGAAGGGAGGAGGATACCTATGAGTGCCCACCTCTCATCCAACCCTACAAGTCCCAGGATGACTCAATTTCCCACTTTCCCAAACCATATTTCTACTTCTAAATAACAACAATTTTTGTCCTAAAGTAAGATGACAAAACCTGAATCAATAATTAATTGAATTTTACTTCACACAAAGTTTCTTTTAAGAAAAAGATATTGGGAATGGGGGTTGGGTGGGGTGGAGTGAAGGAGCCCCTTCCATGAAGTCATCTAAACAAAAAGAATCAGTTACAAACCAAATCTTCATCTTTCTTTGGTTCCCATCCTATATCTATAACCAGTGCGACCCAGGAGGCATAAACACGTTGGTCACAGTGTGGACAACAAGAATGCCGCTGAATTTTCTCTGCATGTACAAAGGCTAAGAAAGGCATTGGGGCACTGGCTACAAACTGTCAGGAAGGAATAACTTAACTCAGAAGATGACATTCCAATAGAGGCATGGCAAAGGACATTGCATGGGTAAACATGGGCAGTGGCCTAACTACAAACAAAGAGAATTCTCCCTTCTACCTTGTCATTTAAAAAGGAAAGTTCACTTAATCAAGGAAAAGGACAGCTAGCTTAACTTATATGTAACAGGAAGGAAGAAGGAAGGGACCATGCGGGAGATCACTCTGGATCACCCATCAAAGGAAGGCACTCGGGTTTGCCCGAGGGTCTTTTTGGTTCCGGTATCGGTAGGTCAGCCAAACTCCCAAGATCTGCAGAAAACAAACAGATATGGGTTATTTCAGGCAATATAAATAAAACTCCAGACTTTGGGCTGTGAATCAGAAAACCAGCCTCCTTGAATCACTGCTGCCAAAGGGAATGATTTCTTCTTTTAACTTTATTCAACAAAAGGAAAGATAACTGAAGAACTCTAGGAAAACACTAAATGCTCTTAGTGACTGAAGGCAGATGAACAAAACTGAGAGTATCAGGGATCTTCTAATAACTTGGTTAATGGATTGGTTAAAAGAAAGCAATGGGAGAAGCAAAGACCACCCCACAAAAATGAACTTGATGCTACAAAAACTAAAGAAAACACCTCCTGCCTTTTTGAATAAAAAAAATTAATATAACATTGATAAAAAAAAGTCACTTTTTAGCTGTCTTATAATTTCTTCCATGGTTGATCAACGTTTAATTGAAAACAAAATCCACATTAACAGGTATATATGTTTTCATGTTGATGATAGAAGAGAGGGCAGATTGGTGATAGGGGAAATTAGAATGCTCAGTGTATTGGGGTGGGGGGAGGGGACAAATGGGGAGAAAATTTGGAACCCAAAATTTTGTGAAAATGAATGTAAAAAGTAAAATAAATAAATTTAACTAAATGAAAACAAAGAATATATGTTTTCATGCTGCAAAAATTGGTGCAAAGAGTGTGTGACTGGAAAAAGACAACCTCATAACAGAGCAAGAATGGAGGCTAATCAGAAAGGCCAGTGAGCTACAGCCATGCCAGGAAACTGGGAGGAAGTTTCCAAGTACATTGGATGGCTCTCACATGAAGGACTTATGTGAGGTTATGGATAAAAACTGCACAGGATGGCCAAGCATGAACGGGTACCATGTTAGAGAGAGAGGACAGGTGGATGAGATTATAGAGGCATGAAACTGGGCTTTCAAATCAATAAAAATATTCCAACTTCTTGTGCTGATTTTAAAGATCCTGTCAGAGGAATCAAAAAGTTCAATTACACCTGAGAGAGAAGATTGTACTTTGCCTTTGTTTGCACACCCCGTGCTTAGCACAATTTCTGGCACATAGAAGCCACTTAATAAATGTTTGTGGTCCACTGACAATTCCAGAAGAAACTCACAGGTCAACAATTTATGCCTACATGATTTCATCTGTGCTTGCCCTTCCCCACTCAGATAACTTTTCCAAGATATAGTAGATGGTCCTAGAAAGATGCTATTACCAAAAAATTCAACTGTGAGGCTGCTGAGGGGCTGAGCCCTTGGAGACCTAGCTGGACTGGTCATCTGACAACGTCACTGGATCTATACTGGGAACATGTCTTCCTTGGTATAGAACCTGTGAGCTATTGCCCTCCATAGGAACTGCCTCCAAGAAAATCCAGGGTCAAAAACAAGGGACTGGAAGACTAGTGGGGATGAGAAAAGTGATTAAATATAACTACAAAGACTGAAGAAATAAATGCCTACTAAGGGGCATTTTTCACCCTGGAATTTCACCCTGGAATGCTCCACTGGCCTTCATATCTTCTGGACTTTCTTCCATAACAGCTAGAGAACCTTCTACTGTTCAAAGAAAATTGAGCGCATTCACTGAACCTTCTCTATTAACCATAAGGAATCTACTTGTTCTTGGATGACTGATAAGAATTACAGATGCCCGCCCTTTTCTATCCAAGCCTCAGAAAGTAGAGGCACCAACATTGCAGGGACTGTGCCACCGGTTGGGAACTGGCATCTGGATCCACTGATGACTTATCCAGAGGCACCTGCCCTCCCACAGGGCATCAGGAACAAAGATGACAGATACCACCTTGACCTATGGAGCACAAGGCTCACATTCCCTAGCCACTGAGAAGCTTGTTGAGAAGGAAAACCAGCACAAGAGAGAAAGCAACCTGACAGCGAGAACGTTCTTCAGCCCACAGGGTTTCTCTTCTAGAAAGCACTCAAGAAGAGATGCGAATATTGGGAAACCAAGCTTCTATATCAATGCGCATCATAGATGAACATTCAAGGGAGGTGACCATGCAATAGCTTGGAGGAAATGGGCCAACTGCTAGTGCCTTCCCCCCAAAAAATTATATCCAATTTACATTGTTTATTTTGTAAGGTATGCTCCTGGACAACAAGGACTCTTTATTTTTGTCTATTTCATTTTTATTTATTTTTGTTTATTTTGTATCCACATTGCCTGCATTTAATAAATGGTTGTTGATTGAATGAATGATGAAATCACAAATTCTTGAAGCAATGAATTCATTTCCCTTGATGCCATTTCCCACCTAATGAACTTCCCAGCTACAAAGTTGTCTAGAATGACTTACCTCTGTAAAACTAAAGAAGAGACCAATTCCACCTACAAACCGCAACACCTCACCAGCATATTCTTCTATGATTGGAGCGCAGGGAGAACACTGGTGGCTGTAAAAACAGCTCTGTAGAGAACAATGCATATTTAAGAGAATCCCATCAAATCAGTACATCCTCTCTCTTCGTAGGGCTGTGTGCTTTTCTCTGGGCCCTTGACCTCCATCTTGATCCCACCACTAAACCTAGGGCATTGACAGGGAGGGAACAAGCCCTTCCTGCAAAACAGGGCCCCTACTATCAACTGCTTTCCTCCCTGGATTCATATACATTCAGGGCTCAGGGCTTAGCAAAAAGATTCCTTGATGACTCCTGAAACGTCAGCAATATGGTGGTGATGCCCATTCACCTATGTGACCTTGGGGCAAGTCCCTTCTTATCCCTGCTCCTTAATTTCCTCATTTATAAAATGAAAGACTTCAACTAGATGACTCTGCAGTCTCATCCAGCCCTAAATCTATGACATGAATTCCCTCTATAAGATCTCCTGCTAGTGGTCTTTCAGTCATTGTTTAAGACCTCCAGCAACAGTGAGCTCACTACTTCCCAAGGGTAGCCTGTCTCTGTTTCTGGACCAATCGTTAAGACATTTCCCTTCTGTCATTTCTCTGTATGGCTCCAGAGGGTTGTGCCCCCTGGGGCTAAGCAGGAAATACCTAATCCCTCCTCCATCATGTTTCTCCTGAGTTTTCCCTCACCTCCATTTTTCTCAAGTTTCTTAGTTTAATATGGCCTGGACTCCAGGGTCTTCATTTTCCTGACCTCTACCCTCTAGTGGCTCTCAACTTTCCCAATGTCCTTCCTAAAACATACTGAGCAGTTAGGTGGCAGAGTAGCAGTTAGCGCACTTGATCTGGAGTCAGGAAGACCTAAGCTCAAATTCAACCTCAGACACTTACTAGGTCTGTGACTCTGGGCAAGTCACTTAACCCAGTCTGTCTCAGTTTCCTCATATGTAAAATGAGCCAGAGAAAGAAATGGCAAGTCACTTCCAGTGTTTTTGCCAAGAAAATCCCAAATGGGGTCACAAAGAGTTGGACATGACTGAAATGACTGAACAACAATCACCACAAAAATGTGGTGATCAGAATAGAATACAATACTTCAGACCCATCTGCCCATGGAAGAAAGCAAAGGGATAGTATCTCCTTTGTGAAATGATGAACAAGAAGACTTCAGAGAGGCCTGGAAGGACTTATATGATTTGATGCTGAGTGAAAGGAGCAGATCCAGGAGAACTTTGTGCACAGCAACGACAACAGTGTGTGAGTTTTTTCTGGTAGACCTGGCACTTCATAATAACACAAGAACTTAAAAAAAAATCCCAATGGTTTTCCAAGGCAAAATGCCTTCCACACTCAGAGAAAGAACTATGGAATTCATTCACAGAATGTAGCAGATCATGTGTGTATGTGTGTGTGTGTGTTTTATATTTTGATTTGTTATATGATTTCTTCCATTTATTTTAGTTCGTCTACACAGCATGACTATAGCGAAAACATATTAATAGGAAAGTATATGTAGGTGCTATATAGAATTGTATGCCGTCTTGGGGAGGGAGGGGGGTGGTGGGAGGTAGGTGTGTGGAGGGGTAAAAATCTAAGTTTTATGGTAGTGATTGTAGAACATTAAAAAAGATAAAAAATAATTTTAAAAAATCCCCTTTGTGATTCTGACCTTAATGGCTCTTTTTACGCAGTCTAAGATTATTGGTTTTTCTAGGGGGCACAGAATGCTACCCACTCAGATTAAGTATGTGTTCTACTAAAACTTATTCAGACAGACTTGCCAAGCTACATCTCCTCATCCTGCACCTATGAGGTTGATTCAAAAAACAAAAAACCTTAAGCAAAAGATTTTGCATTACTGCAGATGCTTACTAAACACCTGCTGACCAGAAGCACCAGGTCCCTGGACATCCTGTCAGGTTTCCAGAGGCCCCAAGGTCCAGACTTGGGGAGAAGAAAAGAAAAGGTACTAAATGCTCATAGTCCCGTCCCCAATAAAGAGGAGTACTCTAAAGATGGAAAGAGTCCAATGGAGAGGACTCCCCAGAACTGAATTCTGGATGGATTCACACTGCCTGGTATAGTATAATGTATAATAAAACCCAGAGAATAAAACTAAACACCAGTTTAGTAAAACACATCTCCTTCCACCATTCCCACTGTAATTCAGACAGTAAAAGAGGACATATCACTGCCTTCCCAGAAGACCCTACCACCACATGAACTCTAGAAACTAGAGTTCTGGCTCAAAATCTGTACAAAACTGGAGTGGATCACAAAATTTAGAACTGACAGGGGCCTTAGAGGTCACCTAATTTTACAGATAAGGAAACTGCAGCCCTCAGAGAGATTAGATGACTTATCTAAGGTCACACAGGTAGCAAATTGGAGAGCTGAAATGTGAACTTGAGACCTTTGACTTCAAGTCTATCCTGCCTCCAGTTTAATTCTGCCAGAGGAAGGCATATGCCCAGAGTCACACAAATGGCAAGACCTGGCTTCTATTCAAACCCATGTCCATATACTTCCAAATCCAGAGTTCTTTCTGCACCCCAGTAGATGGGCAAGCCACTGGAGGTGCCTCATCTCAAATATCCATTTCCTGGTGGGTCATCAGCTGTCAGACACTTGAGAGGAGGAAAAAGGGTGCCTCTAGATGTCACAGGAGCATGGGTAAGAGGTAAGTATCCCTCAAAGGAGGGACATGGTAGCAGATTCTGGCCTTTGTTTCAGTACAAATGATCACTCTCCCACATCCATCAAGATTTGTCCAACTGTGTGATGACAGCTTTCAATGAAATTAACCCAAGTGAAGAACTTACGGCAAGGCAGGTGTCATTGGGGTTAAAGACCCGGAACCCACAGCAGTTCAGACTTCTCTGAATGTCATTCTGGGCACTGGCTGTATTGTTCCATCCGACCTCCAGAAGCTGGCCCTGGGAAGTATATTGAACACCTATACATTACCGGAGGAGTTATATATGGAAGCGCCAACAAAAGCAAATTCAGAAATATTGCATCTTGGTAACATATATGAGGCTTCCTTTCCTGAAGGCATTTCTATGCTAGTCATTATGTCAAAGGGAATGAAAGTGATTCCAGGGCACCTTCTAAGAAACTGAGGCTGTGCAGAGAGAGGAGCAGGTTTCCCCATTCTTTCCATGTTTTCATCTGTGTGTACTTAGGAAGGAGAGAGAGAGGCAGGTTCTGGATCTGGGACATCATCTCATTGTATAAATAACACCCTCCACTCAGACCAATGGTTGCTGCAGCTTTTAGATTTGAGAGTTTTCTGGGGAATTGAGTGCCTTGCCCAAGGTCCCATGGTCATGTGTCCTACGTGTCAAAGGTGGGACTTGAATCCAGATCCTCCTGATATGAAGGCCAGCTCTCTAGCCACTACACCACACTTCCTGTCCAAATAGTTCCCATGGATAGGGGTAGGACTGGACCTGAGATTTCATTCCTATAGGAAATTTCCAGATCAAAAACTCCTTCTACTATTATAGGCTGGCACTTTATTTGTATTTTGTGTTTGTAGAGATTTTCTTAGAGCACTAAGGGGTAAAGTGACTTGACAAGGGTCACACAGCCACTCTGGCCTTCCAGGTGGGACATGTAGCCAGGGCTTCCTGATTTCAAGGCTGCTTCTCTGGCCATGGAACCAGGATGGCTTTTCTCCTTAAATGTAAAAACTGGGAGAAGACATTACTCTGAAGAATATACCTTTAACAAGGGGTAACTTTCTCCTGTTCCAAGGCCAAACATGCAAAAAACCCTCCCTCTAACAAGCAAGTATTACTCAAAAAAAAAAAAAAAACAAGGTCACTAAAAGAACACCACAAATATTCTTAACTAATGTCATGTGACATCTTGGTGGAGAAAAAACCAAGGGGATACATTGAGGAAGGTTCTGGAAGGGTGTCCTCTTTGAGGAGTTACGGGGAGCTGTTAGGGCTCTGGAGATAGTCCAAGCCCAAGAGACGCTTTTGTATTTCTTGACTTCTGTCACCTTTCTTTTCTCACACCCTGGTATACAAGAAAGAGAGGAGGAGGCATCTCCTTACCTGCTGGTCCCGGTTCAGGGCTAAGCAAGCACAGGACACAGAAAACTGGATGATGAAGACCAGCAAGAGAATGATCATGTACTGGGAGTTGAGTGAAGGAAGCTTCCATGCAGCCTTTGTGATCACAACAAACACTGGCCAAGGTGCTGGCCCCTCAAGGCAGAGAGAGACGCAGCCAGAGTGCACAACACTGTGGGATTACCACATTTCCAGAACAAGACACATGGGGCTAGGATGTCTGACCCTATCATTCATTCATTCATTCATTCTCATTCTCATTCTCTCTCTCTCTCTCTCTCTCTCTCCCCCCCCCCCTCATATTTGCCTGGGCTGATTTCACTGCTATGGGGAATTCCCAAATGACTGAGAAAACTTCATCTAATAAGGCATGGTGGCATCTTATGGTCTTGAAAGTTGTCTGAGATCTAACATCACTCGTCTGGGATTTCTTGATGGGCATGAGTCTCAGGCAAGTCTTGTGCCCAAGCCTTTGTGACTCAGAAACTGTTTTGGCTGCTGCTCACATTGGGCATCTGCCACCCTAAATACTTACCAGTACTCAGAAGGTAGCCCAAGTCAGAGGACAGTTCTCCAATCAACCTACAGAGTGGTCAGTAATGTTCCCAGTGTCTGTGGGTATCCGCTGCAAGATTTCAGCCTGGCCTTCCTGGCTTCAAGGCTGCCACACTCTGCCCACGAGATCACACTGGCTCTTGTCAATATTCAAATCTGAGAAAAGTCCACTCATCTCCTTAAGCTCATGTAAGAGATGCAAAAAGGACAAAGAAATCCATCCCTGCCCTCAAAGAGCTTAGATTCCTCTGGGGGAACCACCAATGTACCCAGGGGAATGAACATGAATTAACACTGAGTCATTTCAAGAGGGAGGCAGGGTGCAGGAAAGCCAAGCCACATCGGGCTCTAGAGGATGCTGGGAAGAGTCACCCTGGAAATATCCAAACCATGCTGTACCTGAAGCAACCTCTGCTTTCTCCTGAACCAAGGCCAAAAATTCAAGGCTTGCCTGAGTTTCAGCAAAAATAGAGAGGGGAATTGTCAGTGCAGTCTTGGGTATCCACACCTTTGCCCCTTCCAGCAACAAGCCAGTATCCATAGGCAGAGGGTCCTACGGGCATTCAGACCCACACTTCCTCCTGGGGCCTAGAGCCCCACACACATGACAGCCAACGTCTTACTTCCATTCTCCATGTTTGGGAGAAATGGGAGGTAAAAGGAAGATGTTTGTAAACCTTCTCAGTTCTGCATCCAGCAAGCCAAAACATGCATATAAGACACCTCACAGCAGCTATTTTAGCTACCTGCTCTTTAAGTTCAGTATCTGAACTTTCAGAAAGGAAATCCCAAGGACACCACAATGAAAAATCAGAAAGGATTAATATCAGGTGTGAGTGTGTATTCTTTGATGACTTGGTGGGGCAAAGGATTTTCTTTTCTCGCCACACTTGGATTATACTAGAGCTGACATTTTTGTGAATTTCAATCAGATGCCTCCTAAAACCAAGGGTAAAACATCTAAGATAATGATGGTTGATGGAGGAAAGGAAGTTTAGGATTAAAATAAACTGTAAAGTAGGTTATGCCTCCAGGGATAAAACAGAGTCAATCAACTTTATTAGAATAAACTAACTTTCCTTGTAGACTTTTCCCTAAATCACCCACCATGACACTGCCAATGGTGGCTGGGGGAAATACAGACTTAAGAAGAATGTAAGCCCCTTGTGGCAGGCACTATTCTTTTTACTCTTTGTAGCCACAACACTTAGCACAGTGCCCAGCACATTGTAGTAAGTCCTTAATAAGTTTTTATTATATTGAATTGATATGAACAGGCTAAGGAAACAAGCATATAATGAATGCTCTAGAAATGTCTTCAGGTGAACACTCTAGAAGGATTAGGGAGGTACTCGGCCCATGAGTTAGTGTATTCTGGGTTCTTAGTCTCTCCACTGTGTCAAACTGTGAATGGCAGGATCCCTAAATGGGGACTTCTTGGCTGAAAACCAAATGGAGACTCTGAATTCTTTGTAGATTCCATCCACTTCCTTGCCTTCTCTTATACCTTCAGTAATAATTGTGTTCTTGCAGCTGACTCAGGAGCAGAACACACCCCGCCCCTGGGAAATGAATGAGCCATCTGCCATCAAGCTCCTCTATTCAGTGATACAGTGGCCAATGCCCATTCCTCACATCTACCTCACTGAATAACACCCATGAGTAAATATTGACCAAGTCACACAGTGCTATGGGCAGCCTGGGTCAGATCCAGAAAGAGAGAAGAAAATGATTCTCTGACATGACTTCGGTACAATAGCCCAATTTGACAAGTGCCAGGTACTATATTCACAAAGACAAATGCCATAGTTCCTGTCCCCAAGAAGCTTCCTCTCTACTTGATATTTAGGACTTTCAGAACCTGTCATTTGGTCAGTGTACAAACCCTCTTGACCAACAGAGGCTGGCATACTTATTTAATTTAGTTGATAGTCTTAAAGAGTTTGTTGTAGCAAAAATCCTGTCACACCGAGGCTAATAAGGTTCCCTGAACTGGCTGGTCCTTAGGCATCAAAACATGGGATCAAAGGTCTAGAACAAGAAGGGTCCTTAGATTCATCTAGTCCAAGTGCGTATTTTGACAGATAAATAATAGGCCCAGAAAGATGAAATGACTTAATATATGTCTACCGAATTGAATTCAATTGAATTGTTTAGTCACAGAAATTATAAGGGACTGAGCTGGAATTGTCACTTGAGTCCTCTGACTACAAATTCATCTTTTTTTTCATGGCATCAGAATGCCTCTAGATATATAATCAACAACTGAGCCCATATAGAAAGTGTTTTCTTCCAGAACCCCAAGTCAGCTCCCCAGGCCTCAATAAATAATCACAGGAAGGGTTCAGTGGAGGTACTCTGGGATATACTTGACCTTCACTAGTTTCTGACTTCTAAGACTTGAAAAATAATTTTGGAAAAATTGTTTCAACTATGAGACAAAGTGATTGCTGAGATTCACAAAGACTTGGTTTCAATTCCTGCCTTTGACATATACTAGGCTGAGTGCTTATGGGAAAGTCCCATACCCCCTCTGTGTCCTCAGCCAACTCTCTCAGACCACTGGCTGCAGAAGAGTTGGAGAGGAGCATCAATAGATGGATTCCCCATCCCTGGATTTCCCCACACCAATGAAATTGCAACTTTAGAACAAAACAATTTAAGAATTCTGTTAAGTAAATAGTTAACAGCAAGAGAGGGACACGGAGCAAGAACAAAGCAGCTCCCCCACCATAAAACATCCCCCATTGTCCCCAAAGGATACAAAGAACAGCAGCACCTGGTGATGCTTCACAGCTCCGATCAGTCCCACCAAAGCAATCAGGAAGAGGAAAATGCCAACAGCAATGACCACACCAACAACACGGAGGCTGGAGATGAGACCGAAGCCAATTCCCCAGGCAGCGATTCCAATCAGCAACAGGCTAACCAACTGCAACAAAAGGGGGAAGAAATTACATCTATTTTAGAAGACAATCAAATAACACTTACGTTGTGCCAGAAAAGTGTTAGAAACACAAAGACGAAAATGAAACAAGCCTTGCCCTCAAGGAACTTACATTGTACAACAGTCTAGAAAAGTTCAATGTTGAGTATATTTAACATCCGGCAAAACCTGTCTCTTCCTAAGTACTGAGGCATGCAAGGTCATTACAGGATCACAGAGCAAGGGCTAAAGCAAGGGCTATATCTCAGAGACCATTCAATCCTTTTAATATATAGATAAGGAGACTGAAGCTAGTAGTGAATAAGTGAGTTGCCCCACGTCACACAATAAAAATATGACATCTGGAGTCAGAGGAACTGGGTTCTAATATTGGCTCTACTACTTCCTGAGTCATTTAACTTAGCCTGGCCTCAGTTTCCTCATTTGTAAGATGATATGGTTGGATTTGATGATCTTTACAGACCCTTCCAGCTCTCCACAGCAAAACCGTGATCTAAACCCAGGCTATGGACTCGGGCTAGCCCAAGGCTGCTCTGGGCTACATCACATTCAGAGTTCACCATCAGAAGAGAGTTTTCCTGTAGGCAAAGATGATATATCCAAAGTCATACAGATTTTTTAAAATGATAAGAGAAAAAATAAAGTTGTTCTTTGCCTTTAATGCATTTTAATTGTGTTTCCACTGGTTGTGTTTCTGAGTTAAGGAATCCATTACTAGCTATTAATGGGAAGTCAGCTTGGCTCAGAGACTCTCTGCACAAGTCCATCACTACCATCTTCACAATCATCTCTCCTAGCCATGGGAATATTGCATCATCAGGGCTGAACAGGAAGAGTTGGCAAGAAGATTTGGAGACTGCCATACACACACCCAGTGGCTAGAAAACTCTAAATCACTTAGTGTTATGCTCTAGAAATTCAAGAATTAATATCAGGAATGTGAGCAGGGTAAGATGATGATGGAAAGCTGGAGTCTGCTAGACGCAGGAAGGAAGGACCTAAGGCTTTTAAATAGGGTGCTTTATAAAAACTTCTGCTGCTGAGAGTCTAGAGATGACACATTTCCAGGAGTGCCCAGTACAACAAGCATGACATAGCAGGCACTGGGTGGAAGTGCTGGGGATGCAAAGCAGGAACAAAGAGTATGTAGGCACAGTAAATACAAAGGGATCCCAGGATTAGGAAGAGCTGCCTAAGCAGGAAGACCAGAGAAGAGCTACTATAGAAGGTGGTAGCCTCTGAAAGAAAGCATTTGAAGTGAGTCCATATAAACATATAAACTCATATACATGTATATACACATGTATTGTGCACATATATGCATACATGAGGGGCAAGGGAACAACTGGGTTTTATGTTATTGGGGGTAGCAAAAACTCAGGAAAAATTTAAATTGAGGCAAACTTATTAGGTATGTTGTTTGTACTTCTTCGTATTATTGCTACTTTTGCTTTAAGAGCAGAAAAACATTCTCTATAGAATGTGTTTTGCTTCTAAAATTCTCCCCTCTGTTGGATTACATTCTAAACTGACTTATTTAGACAATAATTATAATTAGATAGATTTCTGTCTGCAGCAGAGGGGCTATGAGCTTCGTGGTGGACCACGCACACAACCACAATCCCAGCTCTCTTAAATACTGATGAAGTGAGTGGACTATTTTTTAATGTTTACCACCCTGAGTGCTCCAGGTGGCCAGGCTGTAAGCCATCCAGCCTTAACATCTCAGGGTATTCAGGTTTCTCTTGCTTTCTCATCCACAGAGAAAGAAACTTTTGACATTAGACTATGTGCTGGCCTTCCTAACTGCCAGGCATGCATCAGCATGGGAAGCCATCTGTTTGGGGAAAAGGAACAGAAACTTCTTCAAAAGTTTGCTGAATAGACACAGACATTTGCGCTTGAGCACTCCCTTTTTGAGCTGTCATTGCCCACAGGCTCTGCTCCTGGGGATGCTTCTCCTTTCTTAGCTCCAAAGACTTGAGAGAAGTGCCCACTGCTCTGGAGCCAATGATCTCCACATTCCTTCACTGGCTTCTAAGGAATCTTGGGTGAATAATCAAGAGTACCATTTCTTGGCTGGGCCACAGATGATGGAAGAGCTTAGAGTCACTAATGCATACAGAAGGATTCAGAAGTTGTGTGTTGGGAAGCTTGCATGGGTGTGCCATGCCATAGCAGTTTTGGGGGTAGTCAATGAAATGGCAGACTTTAAACCTACCCAATATGCTGATAAAGGTCCATATTCATGGCATTTCCAACAGTGAGTCCTCAGAAAGCTGCAGGTCTTAAAACTCAAGTCAAAGAAGCTTCAGGTTTAATATCCCTGACATTTTTGTCTTTGAATTTGATCCAAGAGATGCATAGCAGGAATCTTGCAGAAGTGGATATGATGTGATCCCCCAGGTTTACATAAAAATCCTCTATGACACAGTTTTTAGAAACCATTGTTGTGGGCCAGGAAATTGGAAACATTGCATGACCACCTTCTTGCAAGCAATGTATTCATATATATTTGTCACTGTATCAATGTGGATGCTCCCTCCCACAGATAGCAACAGGGTGTACTCTAAAATTGATGGTCTATACCTGCCGCTCATGCATGGATTCTTCTGTGTCCTTCTGAAAGATTGCCATGGGGGGTGGGGGGGAGAACTGAGGAATCCTTATCACTTTTTCTTGAAATCACAAGAATACAAGTGCCCCAATCTGTCCAACAGTGACCCCCTCACTTGTCATATGACTACCAGCCTGTATTATTTTTCACTCATCCTTTTCTTTAATGACGTTGTTTTATTCTACTTGTTGTTTCCAGTTCCTTACTGTATCCTTCTTATACCTGCTATGGCCCTCTTTATTTCCCTTTGGGTGGATATTTATCTTCAATTGTTCCAGGACTAGAGTGTTCCTTGATTTACAATTATATATAACTTCTTGTAATTTAAATATTGAAACCAAAATTCATAATCTAAAATGTTTTAAATTTTCAAAATGTGGGTCCAGGGGAAGTTCCCCACCAAAATTTTTTCCTGCTGAGATAGTTTTATAAAAGTGTATGTTTGGGGAAGAAGGAAATACCCAAAGTTCCCCCGGGACACTATCAGAGGTCACTTGGGGTCAAACAGAAAAAAAAAAACACATCAATATGGGGATGTATGCTTCCTAAAAGTAGCATTAAGCTTTTACAGTGTTTTCTGAGTAGATGCTGAGACCAAGGCTAAGCCCCAGCTACCACCCTTTATCTGAGGTGGTTTACACATTTACCTGCTAGGAAGAAGATGAATGGAAAACACAATCACTCTATATCATTGGCATAAAAAACATAAATCAATTCATTTCTTTAAATTCTTTTTAAAATTTTTAATTTAAAAAAAATTAAATTGAAGAAGATTTGGGAGAGTTGGAACACTAATATGTTGTTAGTGGAGCTGTGAGCTGATCCAACCGTTCTGGAGAGCAATTTGGAACTATGCCCAAAGGACTACAAAAATGTGCATACCCTTTTACCCAGCAATACTACTTCTAGGACTATATCCCAAGAGATCATAAAAATGGGAAAAGGCCCCACATGTACAAAAATATTTATAGCAGCCCTCTTTGTGGTGACCAAAAGACTGGAAATCAAGGGAATGCCCATCAACTGAGGAATGGCTGACTAAATTATGGTATACGAATGTAATGGAATACTATTGTGCTGTAAGAAATGATGAACAGGAAGACTTCAGAGAGGCCTGGAAAGACTTATATGATCTGATGCTGAGTGAAAGGAGCAGCACCAGGAGAACTTTGTGCACAGCAATGACCACAGTGTGCAAGAGTTTTTTGGGTAGACTTGGAACTTCATTGCAATGCAAGGACTTAAAAAAATTCCCAATGGTCTTTTAAGGCAAAATGCCTTCCATACTCAGAGAAATTCAATCGGAATTCAATCACAGAATGTGGCAGATCATTTTCTTCTGTATTACATTTTGGTTTGTTATGATTTCTTCCATTCATTTTGATTCTTCTACACAACATGACTATGGTAAAAATGTATTTAATAGGAATGTATGTATAGAACCTACATAAAACTGTATGCTGTCTTGAGAAGGGAGAGGGGAGATAGGGAAAAAATAATCTAAGTTATATGGTAGTGATTGTAGGACACTGGAAACAAATAAAATTAATATAAAAAAAGATTCCTTCAAACTTCTCTGTCTGTCAATGACATCTGTGTTCAGTAAATTGTTAAGGTTATGATTTCTTTCTTATGAAAACTCTCCTATCTGTTACTTGCTCTTCATTTTTACTAAGGCTACAAGATGAAGTCTTGTTATTCACTGCAGGGTCATACAGCTAGTAAATATTAGAGATGGAATTCAAACCCAGTTCTTAATGAGTCTAGCCACTACCCCTAGCTTACCACATCTTAAATCTGAGATCTTTAAAATTCAAAGATACAACAGAATCATGATCGCTATTGACCAGTTTTATCAATGCCTTCAATCAAGACATAGATGGCATGTAGCATCTTGTAGCATCTTTGGATGTCACCAAGTTGGGAAAGGTGCCAACATACAAGATGACAGAGTCAGGACCCAAAAAGGTCTTGAGAGAACAGGATATTGGTTCAAATCTAACAAAATGAAATGGAGAAAAAAGAAGTTTCAAAGTTTTTTTTTTTAATTGAGTTCAAAAAGCCAATTTCCCAAGTACAAAATGACAGAAGTAATAGATAATTTGTCTGAAAAAAACTGGAAGTTTCCATGAGCTGCAAGTGTAATGAGCCAATAGTATGATAGGGGACCCAAGAAAGGTAATGTGAAAGGTAGAATGAATTAAAAGAGGTTCATCCCAATCCCTCGATGTCTTGTTAAAAAAACACCTTCAAAATGGTGGTTTACTTTCCTAGGTCATTCTACTAATGCCTCCCATTCAAAGTGTAGCACTGGGTGTCATTTTAAGATTATATCTGACCATCATTTTGACACTGTTTCTATGAGAAAGTTCACTCCAAGGACTTACAATATGGGATGTGAGGAATGTGGCTTCCCTTCTCCCAGCCTGAGAGATGCTCAGGACCCTTAAAGGCAATGATAACAAGGGCACTCATTGGAGGAAATCACAAG
This sequence comes from Potorous gilbertii, assembly GCA_028658325.1. Classification (NCBI taxonomy): domain Eukaryota; kingdom Metazoa; phylum Chordata; class Mammalia; order Diprotodontia; family Potoroidae; genus Potorous; species Potorous gilbertii. Next base: position 7,023,825 of record CM053770.1, on the reverse strand, counting down.
TGAAAGGAAAGAAATGGGGAAGAACAGGGCTGAGCAGATCACCCTAGGTACCAGAGTAGGAGCTACCAGAATAAAGGCTTGTTAATTTGCTGACCATGTTGCAGTGAGAAAAACACTGGAATTAAGAGTCAGAAAAGTCATGTTCCAGTATGGAAATTGCCTTGTGTTTGAATGAGAGGGGCAGGGGAGGTGGAAGTTCAAATTCCATCCCTAACACATCTCCTTTGGATATTGAGCAAATCCCTTCACCTCTTCAGGTTTTCTCATCTGAGAAAAACATTCAGGCATTGTCATACGACCTGCCACTCTATCCTAAAGACTCCTAATTAGAATATGGCTACTTGAGAGTAGGATCTACCCTGCTTTTCCATTGGCATCTCAATGCTCATCCATACTCTTGATAAATACCTTTTCACTTATTCATGAACTCAATGACTTCTGAGGCGCTGTCCAGCTCTAAATCCAAGATTCCCTGATAGTTACTAATTATTGACAGGCAAGACAAGGCAGCTTTCTCAGCTTCAGTTTCCTCCATCTACCAATGGAGATCAGTACCTTCTCTGCAACTTTAGGTCCTGGCTAGCCACAGCACTGAGTAGTTAAGTCTAATATCACACAACTAGAAGATTGCACAAGACTGGAATTCTGGTTTTCAGGACAGGTCTGTATCCAGACTGCCTCTTTGCAAACTTGAAAGGGCTACACAAATGTCAAAGGTTATTAATCTTTACCATAGGCAAAAGAAAAGCCAAGTCTCTAAGCCCATAATTGCCCAGGTGTTCTGAATTGGGGAATGAATTGTAGGCAAATAATAATGGGCAGATAGGTGGGACAGTGGAAAGAGTGCTGACCATGGAGTCAGGGAGACCTGAGTTCAAATCTGGCCTCAAGATACTCCCTAGCTATGTGACCCTGGGCAAGTCATTTGCATTAACCCTGTTTGCTTCAGTTTCCCCATCTGTAAAATGAGCTAGAAGAGGAAATGGCAAAACTACTCTGGGCTCTCTGCCAAGAAAACCCCAAATGGTGTCACAAAGTCAGATATGACTGCCCAACAACAACAACAGGCAAATGATTCTGGCAAGCTTTCTCATACAGTCTTGTGATATTACCAGGGGACCAACCAGACAAGAATTAAGATGTTATAGTCTCAAAAATGCATATAATTAAAAAAAATCAATGTTGAAAAGTTTCCATAATACACAGTCTTGCTGTTTTATTTAATTGGAATAACGTTGATGGTTGGGGTGATAACATTCCCAATTCAGCAGAGCAAAGTCTCACCATATTAAGAATGTCACGTTTCACCAATATCTCCTGGAAATATTGACTTCATCTACTTCTGCCTGTAAAAGGTGAGTAAGACTTCACTTGTCTTTATTGGGGAAAAGAAAATGGATCCTACAGAGGTCCCCTGACTACTTGTCAAATCAATGTCAGGAGCCAAGCCTATTCCAATTTCATAATGGAAAAGCTCAGTTCTTCAACCTAAAGCCACAAGATCCCGACAGACAAAGGAACAAAAGGTCACCTCAGTGCAATGACATTATTTCCCTTATGAAATCAATTTTAATTGAAAGTAAATTTAGACCTATGATGAATGGTTTCCTTCCTCTAGAAGATGGAAGTCTAATAAAGTAGATTATAAGTCTGTTCACTTGTATTTACCCATGTCTCTACGAAGCAGGAAGCACCAACCTTTCCTGTTTTCTTTTGGAAACAAAGAAAAGTTAATGATACAGGCTCAGAGATGAAAAGGGCTTAGATAAGGAGCTAGACAAGGCATAAAAGTCTAAAGAGAGTATGTTGTTTCCTCTCAAACAAACCCCCCAAAGCCACAGAGGCAACCATGAGGGCATGAGAAAATAAAGATGATGATGATGATGATGATGGCCACCAAAGCACTGTGCCAAGTGCTTTACAATTATAATCTCATTTGAAATAAAAATTCAGGAAAACATGAAGTAGACACTAAAATGATGAGAGGGGAAGTCACTGGATTTCACAGCTTCCTGGGATCATAGGTTTCCGAGCCAGAAGGGGTTTTTCAGTTCATTTAGTTCATCACATTCATTGTTGTTGCTGCTGTCATTTCAGTCATGTCTGACTCTTCATGACCCTATTTGGGGTTTTCCTGGCAAAGGTCCTAGAGTGGTTTGCCATTTCCTATTCCAGCTCATTTTACAGATGAGAAAACTAAGATAAACAGGGTTAAGTGACTTAGGCAGAGTCAAACAGCTAGGAGGTTTCTGAGACCAGATTTGAATACATTCATTGTACGAAGAAAGACAAGGCCCAGAGAGGTATAATTTCACCCAGATATGGAAGTGGTAAAGTCATAATTTGAAGCCAGGTCCTCTGCCTCCAGAGACAGTCTTTGTTCCACTGAGCCGTGCTGCCTTCCTAAATCATTAAGTCTCTGATTTGGGAAGCATATCTTTAAAATTTGTCCCTTCCCCTTCCCCCAACAAAGTCCTCAGGAAATAACGAAACATATGATATAAGTTATCACTACCCAATTGAATGCTTCCATTTTTCTTCCATGATCTAGAAACTTTGAAAAATTATAATTGGAAAGGCTAACTTGTTATATAGACAGAGAAGTTGTGAGCTACTGTGTTTATGTGCAGAGAGAACCGTCTGGAAGAGTTCTTCCCTCCCTCAATCTGAGGAAGTTGCCTAGTCAGTGCTCAGAGCAAACTCTGTAAGTTACCAAAACTGTAAGTTACCAAAACTTCTGCCCATCTGACTACTTTGGAATATGTCAAACTTTTATAAGAGTCACTGAAAGATATTTTAAAATTGAAAGTCAAGTGGAAAAGCAGCAGTCATATCTGAACTCCTATTTGGCAAATAACAGTATCCTCAACCAGATGACTCTGAAAAGGATACTAGGAAGATCAGAAAACAGAGGAAGCCAGAGTTACAATCTTGTAGCAATTTAAAGTTTGCAAAGAAATTCATATACATCTCACTGGATGTTCCCAAAAATCCACGAGGCAAGTATTACTACTCTGGCTGCTGCTGCTGCTAGTACCACCCCCGTTTTATGGATGAGAAAGAGGGAAATGACTTACCAATGGTCATTCAACTCAATAAGTGAGGTGGTCTCTCACCTCCCACCCCACCACGGAGGAGGGGAGGACTATGGGCATTGAACACTGTACATAACATTTTCAATGTGTTGATTAGTATTGCTAAACTTTTTTTCCTTTCATTTTTTTTTTTGTTTTAAAAATCCCATGGAAGTGGATGGGAGGGATTTCGCAATGGGAAATATAGGTGATGTAAAAACCTAAGTCTTCAATATACATACTGTCATAGGTAGATATACCATCATAGCTGGGAATCTGGGACACAGTATAAACCAAAACCACTCTTTCATTGGCACATTCGTTATATACAAATCCCAGGTGATTCACAGAATGTTTAGAGGATAAACAGAAAACAAGGGACATTTTCAATTCAATTCAATAAACCCATATTAATTGTCTACTGTGTGCCAGGCATTGTGCTAGGTGCAGAGGTAAGGATACAAATTTTTAAAAGTCCCTGTCCTCCAGGATCTTCTAATCTAATGGGGGTGGGGGGAACTCAATACACAACAAAAAGCTTTTGAAGTAATGCTCCCTCTTGCTACAGGGTCTTTCGTAATGGAGCTCTACATCAGATATCGGGGAGCACATTGGATCCCATATACTATATGACAGAAGACAGAGAATGGGATTTTCTGTTTGCATTGATTACTGTGCCCCAAAGAGGCCCATGGACTAGGAAATGCTCAGCGATGTATGTCCTGTGACAGGTTATGCCCTAACATGACTGGCATTGCTTAGCTCTCCAGCGTCATCCAGCCCACTTTCTTTGATCATAATGTGGGCTCAGCCTGCTGAAAACAGGAACATTTAGGGGCAAAATAGAAGCTTTCAGGATCGTAGAAGATGCCTCCAGGTCCGTGAAGCCAAGTTGGTTACTTTATAGAGAAGGAAACTGGGGCGGAGTGACTTACAGAGTTTCACAGGCGACCGAATGAACTAGGATTCCAACTCCACCCTCTGACTCCAACGTCAGCCTCTTTTCAACTTCATTATTTTCATCCCAACAAATGTTCCTCGTTATTACTTTTAATATCCACTTAATTTCATGTTTAATGTCAGTGTGAAAATACCCTTATGACTAGTATTTCAGTGAATGTTAAGGTTGGCCATAGGTCTCACAAACATTATCACACCTGAGCTGCACAGGCGGCAGCTTCTCAGAGCCCCGATGGCAGTTGGGAGACAGGTCAACACTAAAGGGAGATGAGCAGCCCACCTCCCAGAGGTGCTGGTGCTCCTGGAACACCTTGAACAGCCCCTCTGGCTCCTAACAATGCAACAACAAAGCAGCAACTAGAATTTATAGCCTTCCAAGCTTGCAAAGATACATACACACATATACCTGTACATATATGTATACAGAGACATGTGTATATTCCATGTCTATGTAATCACAACCTCTTAGGGCACCTGGCAGCAATCCAGGTCTCCCACTTTCAGAGGCATTTCCAATCTGCTTTGGAGGAGTTCTGTTTCACACCAAGCGTTTCCCACACCAATGAAGTTGGAGGTGGGGTCCCAAATTAACCAATCAAATAATAACTTTCTGTAGAATTCTGCCAACAGCTTTTGTCTCTTTCCTACTTACCTGTGTCTTCAAGGCCTCATCCAGGGATATGTCCCTGGGCGGGGATCCAGGTGGAAATAGGGAGAGAGAGTCATGCCTTGCAGCCCTTCCTGAAGCCAGGGACTATGCAGACCATTGTCACTCACCACCGGGACAAGATGACCACCCCTCTGGGCTCCTTCCAGAGCCAGGCCAGGTATAGAAAGCTGTTCTAGCTGTGACAGTAAAGACAGCCTACACCCAAGTGGAACAGCTACTCTTCCAGATGGACCCTCCCCTCACTGCCCACCTCCCAGCTCAGAGTAACAAGATCCATGGCCTGGCCAGAATCCAAAAATCAAAAACAAACATGGCTGACATCTAGAGCACTTCAAGACCTACTAAGTGTTTTACAAATGGCAGGAACTGATAAATACTTATTCCACAGCTTGGTTGATCTCATTCAAGTCAAGGAATACTAGACTTGAAATCTGAAGGGGCCTGAGATCAAATCCCACCTTATTAGCTAAACTGAGCATACTTGACTTAGCCTTTCCATATTTGAGGCTACTAAGTCATAGAGAAGTGGCTAGATCCGTTGGTGGAAGGAGTTCCCCTACCATAAGTTCCCTACTCTCATGAAAGCCCAATATAAGATAACTGACATTTTATCATGCTCTTTTACTATGTTTCAATGCCTTTCCCATCTATCACCTAAACCTCTTAGCAGAGCTGGGAATATTATCTCAATTTCACAGATGAGGAAGCTGAGCCTCATAGAGGAGGCAGGGCTTGGTCAGGGTTCACTGGACTAGTGTAGACTGAAAGCAGAATTGAACCTAGGTTTTTCCTTTCTCTGAGCCCAATGCTCTATCCCCTAGGCTATAATGTCTCTCTCAAGAGTTAGCTCAGTTCAAAGTCAAAAACAACCTAAGCAGCTATGGCATTTCTATGTTTTTGAAATTCAAAATGGCAGGAATGGCAGGAGGTTTTTTTTTTTTAATGTCATATGCTTAGAGACTTTATGGGCTGACATAGCTTGTGTTCCCTGAACATGAACATTAGGTCTGTCATATGCACAAAATTTTATTAATTTATAGGACATTCAATGGTCTGAAAATCAAGAGTTCTTGGACAAAGAGGCATAACCATTGTCCCTGATCCCTAAGCAGAAGAACTTTGAGCATTTAAAATAAAGTCTAAGCAAGAGGGAGAAACCTATCCTTTTGACCTGCCACTCTAAGGATCAGTAACTGATGGTTGGAAGATGAGGAGGTCTCCTTTACCAGAGTTCCCGGGGCATTGGGTCCCATGTGGACCATGGGTGAGTGAGGATTCAAACTTACCTCTTTCAGCCTGGGTTGGTCACTCTTTCAAATATATTATTTTCATACCAACAAATGATTGGTCATAATCACTATCTTAGAGACCCACTTAATCTCCTATTTAGGAAAAGGGAATAGCCTTTATATGCTGCCTGTTAGTACCAGGCACTGTGCTAGACACCTTAAAAATATGATCTCATTGATCTCTAAGCACTTTCATTAGCCCTATTTTATGTATGACCAAACTGGGGCAAATTGAGATCGACTTGCCCAGGGTCACATGGTCAGTGTCTGAATCCAGATTTGAACTCAGGTCTTCCTGACTCCAGACCCAGTGTCCTGTTCACTGATGTACCAGCTGCCTCCTAGTTATATCATAGGGATAAAACCACCGAATTTGTATTTCTACAGAGCTGAATTTCCCTCTTTGCCCTGGTTATAGGCTGTCTCTCTGGGTCCTGGCCACTTATCTTCATAATGCACATCTAAGATGAATGCTTAACTTGAAGAGACTGGTTTTCAAATACTGCACCCACCGCCACCACCCCTTCTCCACCTCCCTCCCCAAACTTATGGGCTGTGTGACCTTAGGCAAATGGTTTGATCTCTCTGAGTTTATTTACTGATTAGTAAAATGGAGGCAATAGCTCTTATCTCACAGGGTTAAAAAAGGTTAGATATTCAACTATTATTAAAAATCATAAAATTTTATACTAAAAAACATAAAAGCTTCCATAGTCCAAAGCTAACATCCCTTGTGCTCAAACTTCAGCAAAGGCCAGGGCAAAACTGGGAAGCCTGACTGTGGACCAGTAGGAACTCATTCCATTCCAAGCCCCCTTTATGAACCCCTTCCAGCATGATGGGACCTTTCAGACTGGGACTCACTGGCAAAGCTGTCAGAAACTTGAGTCCTCTTCACCCCAGGATGCAGGCCAGCAGAAGGCTGGTGTCCTTTTGACAATTCAGCCTAGCCCTCCTTCCTCAATTTCCTCCCAAACCTGACACTCATTGCTCACCTTCTCCAAACTCCTGATGGCCAGGCTAGGGAGGGTGGTGAAGGAGGCTCTGGGCCAGGCACTCCATCCTCATTTGATGTTCCCTAACATCTCTGCCTTCCTGCTGAATAGGTATGGACTCTTAATTCTTAGAAACCTCTGGAGAAAGTTAGCTTTCACCTACCCTGTGTGGACCCCACCGGTTACCTAGCTGTTGTCTCCCACCCACCCACTAGAATGGAAGCTCACAAGGGCAGCCTCTTACCTCCTGTTGTCTTTGCAAGCCCGATGCTTAGCCCAGTCAGTACTTGGTGCAGAAAAGGTGTTTAATGAATGTTTGGTGATAAATTAACGGGTGAGAAATTTCATTAAAACCGTGCTGTCCTGGAATGTTTTGTGAAATGCTCGTGGCATTTCACAAAATTATAATTATAAAAGTGACTGAATGTCCTGCCTCAACTTCTTCAGGTGCCCAGAGATCATTCTGGAAAACCCCTTTTCTAGTGCTTAACATTTTCTTTTAGTTTATTGACCAAGGGGAGGAAAGTAGGTGGGGAGGCACCACTGGAGCCCCTCCCCTAGGGGGACCAAGTCTGGGAAAGGGGCCATGAAGTCAGATGCAGTCTGTTCTGAATTCTCTCCATCCCAAGAGGACTTGCAACTCAACAGGCCAATTTCTATTCCTATTTCCTCGCTTCCCTGAAGTCTTGCCCTGATTTTTTTTTTTATCACCAGGCTAGGACAAAGCATTAAGCTATTATAGAGATGCCAGATTAATCATCCTAATGCAGACCTCTGATCCTGATGCTTTCCCTCTGCTGACAAGCTCACAGAGATGGTCCAGTCTCCAGAGCCCACCAATCATGATGGTGGCAGAACATTGGAGTGAGAAGGAACCTTGAAGGTCAATGAGCCCAGATCTCGTATTTCCTAAGGGAGAGTTGTTGTTCACCTTCCTTTTTCTGGATGAGGCCCAGTGACATCAGGAGGTGTAATCGATGGCACGAGGTTAAACTGGGAGTGTGAAAGAAAGCTAGACTTTCTGTGCTGTGGAGAGAGGGTTAGATTTGTAGTCAGAGGACCCAGGTTCAAATCCTGACCCTGCTCCTTAAAAACATGACCTCAACATGCAATTGCACCACGGTGAGACTTGGTTTCCTCCTCTGTAAAACGGAGAGGCTGGACTAGATGACCTCTAAGGTCCTTTGTATCTCCAAATCTATGATCTTCACTTCACTTCAACTTATAAAATCATCTTATCGTACACATGGTATCTGCAAGGGACTGTCTTTTCTGGGAATTTCCTAGAGGGAGGTGGGGTGAGGATGGGGGTTGAAGGGAGGCATATCTGGAAATACAAGCTCACCAAGGCCAGAGAATGCTTTGCCTTTTGAACTCCAGTGCCTGGTACATTGCAGGTACTTAATAAAAGCTGCTGTGTTATTATTGTGACGGCCAGCTCTCTACCCAATTTGTCACATTGACATTTTATAAACGTAAAACGGGTCCATCCCTGTGCTTAGAGTCCCAAAGCTACTAAGCACCTGAAGCCAGATTTGAACCCAGGCCGTCATGTCTCTGAAATCAGAACACAAATCAACTAGTACACACTGCATCTCATTCTGATTCCCCCAACTTGGCATATACTTGTATGCGATCAGGAGAGATCCAAATGAGATTCTAAGCTCTTTGAGGTCAGGCACCACGTTGGATGTGTCTTTATTATGATCCACATAGATGGTTCTTGAATATTTGAGGAATCATTCCTCTTCTTGCTCATGAACAGAGAGCAGGGAAAAAGGCATTTCTGTACCTGGCCTCCAAAGCAGAGAGCTCATATTCCTCTCCAGTTAATTTAGTGACCCTGGCAGGTTTTTGAGTCATCATGGTACCCCCAACAACTTGGATGCCACAAAATCAACACTCTGTACCATGGAAACCAGAATTTCTGAGTTCAAAAATGTACATTTTTTAAAAATAATATTAAAAATTGTCCTTTGTGGATCACTTCTCCTGTTTCTATCAGAGCAAGAGACTCAGAGTCAAAAGACAGATACAAATCCTAGGTGTCGCTTAGAAAAGGCAACTAACTATCTTGCCTACCTCCATTGCCATCACCATAATCAAGGTAGGGAATAAAGAACATTGGGTACTGGGGTTTAGAATAGTAGAACACTGGATTTAGAAGCAAAGGACTTGAGTGCAAATCCTGGCTTGGAGTGACCTTAAGCAGGTCCCTTTATTTCTCTAGACCATAGTTTCCTCAACCTTAAATGAAGGGGTTGGATTCAACGATCTCTCTCAAAATTCCTCACCACATCGCTATCTATGGTCCTACGAGCTACATAAAGACAATAACTGTTTTAAAGTTTGCTGTTCTAAACCATTTTTTAAAACACTAAATTACATTAAATCCATGCCATGATTTCCCCATCTTGTACTTTACCTCTGCTTTGCCAGGTTGGAATAGGAGGGTTGTTATTTCTCTATTTTTTCAAAGATATGACCACATACCTTACACTTTCAAAATTCTCTCTGCCTCAGTTTATCTCATGAATATCCTATCAGTCCGTGACATTTCCTACGAAAGTGATCCCTCTACAAAAAATCTCTCCACACATCTTGGGGCGAGGGGAGGTAAGGACACATGATCAAATTCCATTGTTCGATCAGGTCCCAGCTCCAGTGCCTTGATGTGACAATGGTCCTTCTAACCTCAGACCTATTTTCTCAAAGGCTGCCACAGAGTGGATCTTATAAATGATAAAGGGAAAAGGTAAGAAGGAAGAGCTGGGACTTGGCTCCTTGGACTGAATCCTCTGACACACGGCCCCCCTCATCCCATGAGGTGCTCCGTTTCTGGAATTGGCCTCTCAACTTCTTATTGTTAGAAAGTCCTTGCTCATGTTTAGAACTGAATAAACAATCACACAGCTTTGATAAGCTAAGGATGCCTGTGCTGTATCGCGGGATGATGCTGATTCCCACCGGCTCTGCTACTCTGTGGATGTTGGCCCAGGTAGAACTTAGGCAAGGTCCCAAGCTGGCTCTAGGACCTCAGGGCCAAGAGCATTTCCCTTTCATCCTCCTGTGCTCTAAAGAGAGCAGGTTTGAATTCAAAACTCTTGGTTTAGGTTGAGAAATATTGCAAATCCTCAGCTCCTCCATGACTTAATCCCAGTGTCCTATAAAGTGCCTGGTCCAACATAATGTTAACTGAATGGAATTTACAAAGCCATTGAAAATAGTATACGGATACACTTGAGCCTGCCCAGAACAGAGGCTCACTGACCAAACATCAACAGGGAAAAGAGCAGGAAATTCAGAGCTTCAAGTCTCCACTCTGCTACCTACTCTATACTTGAGTGACCTTGGGAATACCACTGGTCCTTAAATTTCCTCTTCCATAAAGCAAAGACATGACTTGGAGGACACGTTCTGGCTCTCAATCAGTCTAACACAGGAACTGGGCATCTGCTTTTCCAATCCATGCTGATATTTGTCTCCTCTTAGACTTTCCAATAAACCATAGGACAATCTAAATTTCTCCAAAAGTCTTATATCAATAATCTTGTCTCCAGCAGGGGTCTCAGCTTCTGCTTCTCCCACTGAACTGTTTTATTGTTGTGTCTACGAGTCTGATGCCCTGAAGTACACAAAGGGAATATCCACTTCAGTTTCTTATCCAAAAGTTGAATGACGGGATTAAAGTTCCCTCCTCCCCCACTCCCTACAATCTTTCCCCCTACTATCCCTGCTCTCTAAAGTGTTGCAGGGAACTACAAAGGAGGAGGCGGGCCCAGAGCTGCCATAAATAAAGAATTCTGACCCTTGCCTGGCCTCCTCCAGGATCAAGCACATTGAATAGGGTGAGGGAAAACCTTTGGGACTGACATCACTGATTCTGAATGAAATGAAGGCTGGTCAGCAGGAAGTTCAGTCTGTCCTGACCTCAGGGACCCAGGTATGCTCTGACTTACTTCTAAGAGGCAAACTAGAGTGCAGGTAGAACAGTGATGCCTTTAGGAGTCAGGAAAACCTGAGTTCAAAACCTGACTAAGATTAAATACTAACTGTGTGACCCTGGGCAAGTCACTGAGCCTTTCTCAGCTTCTGTTTTCCCATCTGTAAAATTGAGGATATTAATAATGCTCCTCACATGGTTGCAGTGAGGATAAAATGTGATCATGGGACCCACTTCTGATTTTTACTATAGGCGTGAACTTGGCTAAGTCATGAAATCCTTATGGTCTTTAATTTTGTCATCAGTCAAATTAGGACTAGATTAGATGCCTATCAGGCCCCTTCAAACTCGAGATGTACAATCCTATGTAAAGTGCTTGCCAAACTTAAGGCAAGACTTAGCGCATACGTGTGTGTGTGCGCCCACATGCGCATGCATGGGCACACATGGTGCTGGAGTTCCCTCTCTCTCAAGCCCCTTTAGTCCTTTGGCGAAGGTTCCTTCTCAGAACAATCTTTTTTTAAATACACAGAATAGCAAAGGAAACCAACTATATTAAAACTGGAAGAAGGAAAGAAATAAGTATACATGTTGTACCTACTATGTGCCAGGCACTGTGCTAAATGCTTTCAACATGTTAAAAAAAGAAGTTCCCAGACCCACGTTAAAAACCTCTGCTGTGTATAAACAGCAGCTGCCATGATCTCATTCTTTTCACCTCACACAGAATTACCGTTACTAATTTGACTCTTTTCGAATCTGTTTCAATGCAGTTCAGATGGAAATGGCACTGAGACAAGTTGCTAGCCATCTCTTCTTTTCCACATAATACTCTGCAAAGTGGACAGAGGGCTGCCTCTTGTGTTTGCCACAGTGTACTGGGATGTCAGCTCATCTGTGTGGGCTCAGCCGCCAGGTAGCTCCCAAATCAGAGAGGACAACTGGCATGGCCCATACCCAGCCCTCTTGCCACATGCTTTTACCATTGTCAATTTAGTTCACCTTTGGAAAGTCTTCGTTCCATGGAGCTTGGAGACCATAGTTGGCATCATGTCTCTTTAAAATATTCTCACTTGTATATGAGCCGATGTTGCCGATGACTGTGATCCTGACCAGCACCTTTAGCCTGCTCCTGCCACGTCTGCCCATATAGGCATATGCAATTCCAAGGAAACAGGGATGAATGGAAGAAGCAGAATCAGACCTATAGGGCCACCGTGGCAGCCAGGCATTCATTTTAGGAGGACTCTCCAGAGCACTGCGGCGATACTAAGCCCAAATACAAATGATGCACTTGTCTTCACAGGACAAAACTCACGCCTCTCCTCCCCTGCCCCCAACAATGACTCCCTGGCCCTTCTGATTTTCAATGCTCACCTTAAAATGTTGAGCCAGTCCTTCCCCTCCCCCACCAGTAATGTCAGTCTAAATAAATAACAACCTCAGATCTGTGATAATGTGAAATGACACAACATTCCAGCCAAGCCTAGATCGAGTCTCTCTCACTGGTGCTCCATGACCCATCTTATTAAATTTGGGTGAATAGAACTAGACCACAAGAATTCGAACTCAGGTCCTCAGAATTCCACCCCACCTTTCCTTTCCACTGTGCCCCATGACTACTAGAAGCCTTGGAATACAAACTACATCACTGTCCTTTCAGCATTGCTGAATCTCAGATAAATGAACTCTTAATGTCCTCTACCTTAGACTGGCTCCTTCCAATGCCCTCTTTCCTCCTACCCCCTTTTCCTTCCCATCCATCTGTCCTGGGGTGTATCTGAAGCAATCTGAAACTCCTAGCTCCATTTTAAAAAATAAGTTCCTGGATCTCATTGCCCAAGACTAGCAAGCAGCAAAGCACACAGGTGACCATTCTGAGGTCCTAGGGAAACATGCTGGGCCATGAAATCCCATTTCAAGGAGCACGACAGGAGTTGGTGGTATTAGACAAAGGATTAGAACTCAGAACCCCAAAAAGTCAGTGTGGAAGCAGCCCAGGCCAAGTCGGTAGGGTCACTAATAGAGTTCCCAGGAGAACTGGTTAGCCCTGACCTAATAACTAACCAAACTCATAAGCAGCATTCAAGAAGACAAAGGCAGATTTGGGGAAGACAAAAGAAACATGCATGACACAGGTCTCTAATGACACACATCTGATCCAGGCACACCAGGCCTGAATAGTAGCAATTTAACAACCAAGCCAGAATTCACCCAGCTGGCAGTTGGGGTCTCTCTGCTTTGTTTTTCTTTGGGATCAGTAACCAAGCGCATGGTGCTTGGCACTAGCCAGAAAGGTTCATCTAAGCCTTGCCTGCCCTCAGATCTTAGACAGGGTGGTATACAAGTGAACACACACAACAATCCCTGTAAAATGATCTGAGCTCTCCCAAGGCGGAGAAAACAGGGCTAACTTTCCCTTCCAAGGCCTGTAACCTAAGCTAGCCACAGCTGGCCTGGCTCCTTCTTAGCTCCCAGGCTTCTGGGCACGTTTGCAGCCTGGGAGCAAGGACAAGGTAAGAGGTGGAACTGGGGATGAGGAAAGAGGAGGGTGTGGAGTCATATTCCCGAGAGCCTGGGACATTGTTTTTGTATCCTGCCTCATCAGCTTCTTGCTCCACGTATCCCCGCCCCCCACCTCACACTCACGCTACTCGATGGAATTTAATTCCATTCAACCTACGAGACATTAGATGCCGACCAAGTCCCTCCTCAGCATCCCTTAAGCACCCACTGTGTGCTGGGAACCCTGCTGGGCAGTGAGGGTACCAGGACCAAAACCAAAGGGTCCCTGCCTTGAAAGCATGTAAACTCTGAGTGAAAACCTTGGAGCCAAACCCTGAAAATGAAAATGTTCATTATCCTTATCTGGAAGCTCCCTAGGGTGGGGACGTGCTGGGAGAGGACCCGGCTTAAAATGGAGCGCTGCTCATGGCTAGCAGGAGCTGGGAAAGACATCAGGCAGCCGCCCTGGGGAAACAATTGTTTAGGAAAAACCAGAGAAACGTCGGAAGCCACCACGGACATCCTGATGTAAATCTACCCCATGGCCTACAAGGAAGCCTCCAGCCATCAATGTGGCTGGAAATTACACTCTGGGTCCAGACCCCGGCTTCTCTGACTCCGGGACGCCCCAGCACAGGCTGCCGTCCAACACCCCCCACCCCCCCTTGTCCTAATAGGAAGGCGAGCTCGAGCGCCGCCCGGGCTCCTGGGATGCGGGAAGCCGCTGCAAAGCCAGGGGACAAGAGCGATCGGAGAGCGGGGAGAGAAGGCCGAGGCCGCTCCAGGCAGGAGCTCTCCAAAGAGATGCCAAGGTGGGGCGGGCAGCCTGGAAAGCCGCCAAGGGGGCTGCGGGCGAGGAGAGGAGGCTTCCAGGAGGAGGACGGGGCGGGCCGGGGTGGGATGGGGAGGGCTGGGCCATAGGTAGAAGCCCCGGCCGGGCAGCGGGCCGCAGCAGGTGCCCGTGCCCGGGGCTGCCCACTTACCGTGTAGAGCAGGTTGAGGGCGCACAGGCAGCTCCTGGAGCAGGCGAAGCCGCCGCACACCATCTTGCGGGGCGGGCAGGAGGCGAGGCCAGCCGCGAGCTGTGCGGGCCGACCGGGCAGCCCCGGGCAATGGCACTGGCACGGGAAGCCGCGCCCCCTCCTCTAACCTCCCGAGCTCGGCTCTAGGACGCGGGGACCGAGCAGCGGCAGTCAGTCGGGCAGTCCGTCCGCCCGCCCGTCGCAGGGTGCAGCGCCCGGCCGCCCTCCGCCCACACCTCGGCCTCCCGTGGCGCAGCCCAGCCCTGCCTAGCCCGCTCCCACCGGCTCCCGGGCTTTGGCCGCGGCCGCTGCCGCCGCCGCCGCAGTGCCCAAGGCCCCGCCCCGGCCGGGCCGCGCACGCTGATAGGCCGCTGCCCGGGAACAAAGGTAAGATATGCAAATATATGCGCCGCCGCTGGGGAAGAGAGAAGGAACGGGCGAGGCTCCGGCGATGGCGGGGGAGGCAGACACCACGTTGGCAGGTGGAGGGGGCAGGGCGGCAAGAGCCCAAGCCCAGTTGGGGTGCTGGGACCCGCGGTCGGGCAGCAAAGGAGCCTCGCTTCTCTGGGCTTCAGTTGCCTCCTCTGTCAAATGAGGGTGGGTCCCTCCGCTCTAGACATGCGAACCTGCGACTATTTAAATGTAGGTTCTGGTTACTGGACACCTGCCTCGGGTCCTCGGGATAGGGGGAACAGGGGAATAGGGGGCAGCAAGCTGCCAGGAAAGACCAGAAACTAGAATCCGGGAGCAAGGATGGCCTGGCCCTGAGAAGAATAACCTTCCTCCCCGACAGGTGGAGCTTCCAGGTGGACTTACCCTCAATTTACAGATAAGGAAACTCAGAGAGGTGATGTTGAGCCCTGGGCCAGACAATGAAGGAGCCGGGTTTTTAGCCCTTTTCCCACCATACCCAGATGCCTCTCCTGGAAGGAAGACTAGGGATTTCTAGAATCCTGCCCCAAGATCTTAAATTTAATTAATTTTATGCAAATTAGAAAAGAGGCAAAGACCTACAAAACCACGTGCCTTTCCTGAAAGTTTTTCTGATGTAATCGCCGCTTCTCTGAAGAGATTCTAGTGGATTCTGAAATGCAAAGTCTCTGGGAGTCGCTGGGAGGACCTGACACCAAGAAAGCTTTGGAGACCCATTTCTAACTTGGTCGTCAGCTTCTGTATTGATTGCGTCAGTTTTGGGACTCTGGGCAGAGGCAAATGGCAGCAGTCTTCCTGCAGCTCGACGGATCCTGTACTCATGTTACGGGGGACCGAGTCGGGGAAGCCATCCCCGATGGCCTTTCTTTGGGAGACACGGGACTCTGAACCGAGCACCTGAGGTGGCCTTCTCCGCGTCTCTGAACCTGTCGGAGTCCACAAAGCCTTGGGACCGAGGACAGCAAGCATCCAGAGGACTTCGGTTGAGAAGCAAAAATAAGCTTAGGAATTATCCATATTTGTGGCCACAGCACTGTCCTCACAACACTGTGAAACAATTACGGGGAGTGTTTCCATTCTGCGAATAGATGAAGACACTGGCGAAGCGCCCAGGGCAAGAAAACTAGCAAATATTAGAGCTGAGACTCCAACCCAGGGCTTCGGACTTCATGGTCACAGCCCCTGCCCCCTAAACCACAAGGCTGGACATGCGGTCCGATTGCTGATTTCCAGAGCAGGCTGTGTCATTTCTGATCATATATTAGAACAATCGAAAACTGTTTCCCTTAGCACTGGAAATTGTTGACTTGCTTGCTTGGTGGAGTGCCTGGCCCATCACCAAGCCCGAGACTAGTTGAGGGATTCGAATTTAATAGAGCAAAGCTCCCCAATTCTCAGGGGTAGAGAGTGCAGGCAGCACCCCAAGGAGAGGTCGGGAAACACCCACTCCCTCCCTGAGTGGCGGAGATGGAAGGCTGCGGGGTGCTGCCTTGCATATCCACTCATAGTTGGTTGATGTATCGTTTGGTTAGTTTTGCTGGACGTTTATTTTCTTTTTTCTTCTTTGTCGGAGATTTGCATTTTCATGAGCAATCATCTTTTTATTGTAATATGTTATGGAAATGCTTGTTTTATTCTACAAATTTAAAATTAAATTTAATTATAATAAAAAAGGAATATGACTACTAAATGGCTAAGAACTGACTCTAAATAAGGGAAGGTTATATTTCCTTTCGAAGTTAAACCAAATAGATCAGTACAAAGGAAAAGAAGAAGAAAGCACCCTCAAGGGCCATTAGTGGCTCTTAATTAGTTTCACTTATTTTGCCCTGGACCTTCTCTCTTGCCCACTCTCTTGCCAACACACCCAATTCAACAAGATTCCCCCTGACAATTCTTATGTTCGTGCCCATCCCAAATGGATAAGTGAAAGAGCTCCCAATTCATCGGAGAGCTGTCTTCCAGAGCCCACCCAACCTTTGGATGAAGCCAGTAGGTGCCTTTTCCTCAGAGGGGACTTGCAGCCTCTCAAAAGCTGGGTCTCTGCCCATAAGCCTCTCCTGTGTTTCCTGTGCATTTTCCTCTTCATTATCTCCATCGTTTCCCAGTCCTTGTGCCCTGGTCCCTTCCTGATTCAGTTTGCGCCCTTTTTTTTTTGCCCCACTGCCATTCCTTCATTTATCTTTATCCTGTTAAGTTTTCATTTTCAATGGTTCTAGTCTTCTTTGCATCTTGGGAACATAAAATCAAGTGTCTATATACCATTCACATTCGCATAAAATACCAGTGCTATGTCTCTTCCCTACTCAAAAATTCTCAGGGGTTCCCTTTTGCCTCTAGGATAACAACAATATTAACAACAGCAAATTTTTGTTAAACACCCACTATTTGTCAGACACTGCTTGGTCAGACTGAGACTACCAAGACAAAATCCAATCCTGTCCTCGAGGATTTTAACAGTCCTCCACTGGACATTTAAGAACCCTTGCAATCTGGACAAGCATGTGTGTGTGTATGCACGTGTGCACCACACACACACACACACACACACACACACACACACACACAATATTCCAACTGTATTTCATTCTCTGTTGAGTCCAATTTGCCTGCTAATTATTTCCTGTCCAGCATTCCACCTCCGATCTCCACGCAGCTGTGTAGTGGTCCCCTATGTCAGGAAATCATGACCTCCTCCCTCACATTTTAGGAAGTAGCTTCCTAACGACACAACTCAGGTATCTCCTCTTTCCTGAGCCCCAGAGTTGACATTATGCCCTCTTGACATGACTTCATATTATTTCAAATGTATTTTTCTATTTTTTCAGTTGTTTACATGTTGCATTTCCCAGTTGAATGTAATCTCCTAAAAGATAGGGAGCTTCATGTGTTGTCTTGGTTTTCTGAAATAGTTTCTCACATTGCCTGGCATGTTGTTGGCAAGGACGTAATAAATGTTGTTGAGTTGAATTAAGTTGATTTGGTATAAAATGAGTCATTGAAACTATCATCTGCCCTATTGTCCTAGCCAGGCTGTAAAACAGGACAGGCCTTGTCTTGTGACCAGCAGATAATACCAGTGAGGCATTAAAAATCGAATACCTGGTTTGCTACGTTTAAAATAGTTTTACTGCCTTTAACATTGAGTATGGAACTGCGTAATTCAAAGCAATTTCTATTAAAACAAAACCACGGGTTGCTTTGCTTTGTTTTTATAGGATTTTTTTTATGAGCTGTGTGTCCTGTTCCTTTACTCCTCCTCCGTTGTCATGGCAAACAAAGAAAGGAGCCTTGAAACTTTGCTTTGTAATGGTCTGTCTGAGGCCTTTCTCCAACTGAGGAAGGCAGGATAGAGGGAGGGGGAGGCCAATATTGAGACAAAAACGATGAACTGCCTCAGGCTGGTTCTCTTTCCAGCAGCCCCCCTTCCTGGGTTTTCTCTGGGTCCCAGACCCCCCCCCCCTTTTGTGCCACCACTTTTTTCAATAAAATG
>CM053770.1:6951727-7004942 GCA_028658325.1 Potorous gilbertii | reverse complement strand
AACATTTTCAAAATGGGGCTGAGGTCTATAAAGCACTTTGTAGTCATTATCACATGTGAACTGGTAGTTTTTATATTTTAAAATGGAATTAGGAGGCATCTAGTCATTGGCTAGGATAAGATTTGCTACACCCCTGATGACCTGTTATAAGCTAAGATATACTGTCTAAGAAATCACTCAAGGCAGGAGACATTTCTGAAGTGTGACCCCTGGCAGTAGACAGGAGAACTAGCCTTGGAAGTTGGAAGTTGAGCTATAGAGAGGAACAGGAAAAAAGAACAAAGATGAGATGCATGACCCAGAGAGAGTAACATAAAGGAATGATGAGAATGGAAAGGACACCAGGGCCATGCAGTACCAGTGGTGGTTGCCTGGGCCATATGTGCTCTCTAAGAGAGTGTGCACTCTTCCCTGTTGCTGTTTTGTAGCAGGAATGTACACTACAAAAGAAAATAATTTTGTTATTGCTATTCTCAAGATTCCATCTCAGTAAATGTATTTGCTTTAAGAAAATTGCATCTACTGGATGACAATTAAAAGTAAGTACACCAGTGGGGACTCATCAGCAATAGTTCTTAGAATCTAGACCCAAAGAGTATCTAGAGCAAGGGTAGTAGCTGCTTTGGGGGGAACCTGGTTTGCATATACATTGGAAGGCATAGCCCCAGAGGGTTTACATCTTATTTGGGTACAGGTTTCTCTTTCAGACCTAGGAATGTCACCTTTCAGAGGAGACAGTATCAGCCGTACTTGATATCTGCTCTACCATTCTCATCATTTTCCTGCCTTCCAGTACTACACCATCAATGGGAAAGTGTCATGTGTAGGGGATTCTAAAACACAATGTGAGGCTACTTGGCAGTTAAGTCTAACCCGCAAAGAAAAGCTCCCAAAGCAGTTACTTTGCTCATATTCAGAGAGGAAACTTGCCATAGTTTGGGAAAGTTGGAAGACAAAATCCTACAATTCATAAGCTACCTTACAAAGTTCTCATTTTCCTAAGAAACTGTATTTGAAACACTCCCGAGCATCAAATTATGAGAAAGAGAGAAAGAGAAAGAAAGAGAAGAGAAGAGAAGAGAAGAGAAGAGAAGAGAAAAGAGAAGTCTAATCCAGCCTGGAGGATATTATGTTGTGGTAAGAAAAAAATCAATTTTTTCAACCAAAGGGATTTATGTGATATTAAAGAAAATATATTCCCTTCCATTTTCAAGGATAAAAATGAAAGCTGGAATATATCCAAGATAACCCAAAAGTTATGTGTTCTTGATGTCCAAATCATTATATTCACCTTTGCGTCTAAGTGCCCTCAGGTACAAACTTAGAATCTGTGTTTAAGACCGTCAGACTGAGAGTTGGAAGGCACATCAGAGGCCATCACCTGATCTAGCCCATATTACAGGGTTTTCATCCTTCTGTGCTTCATGGACCCCTTGAGTAGTATGGTGCAGCCTATGGAACTCTTCTTAAATCACAGTTTAGTTTACATGCATAGATCATATTGAAATACAGTTTTTAAAATATATATTTTTAAAAGTTCATGAACCCTAGATCAAACATTGCTGCCATACTAGATAACACCCCCATCTTGTGATCATCAAGATTGAGGAAATGACCACTCTCAAGCCTACTTTCCACTTTGGGGTGACTGTCTTGCTTACAAAATGGTGCCCTGGCAGTTGGGTCATCTCTCTGTCCCTGTAGGCAGACTGACCTTTGGTTTTCTAGTTCTAGTGCTTTGCCCTATGTCTGTTATCTGGGGAAAGAGGGCCAAATGCTTCCCAGACAAAAGTCCTCCATGTAGAGTGAACAGGATTTGGGGCAAAGGACAGCCTTGTCTAAGAAGGAACTAATCAGGCCCCTCCCAGTTGCAAGCCCAGATGGGCTCCATCACAAAGCCTAGAGTCACAATTTTATCAGCCAACAACATCATGTTTTCCTATCATCAGATGATTTCACTTGCTAGAACTTTGTTCTTTCTCTTTCCCTGCATACCTGTCTGAAGACAAAATGCAGTGGTGCAGAGGGATAAGGGCTGGGTTCAAACTAGGGCTTTGCCCATTTTGAGTGGTGGCTCAAAGTCCTATATTAATTTCTGTTGCCCATCTCATTTTATTCTCTCAACAGCCCAAGGAAGGTCAACTATCCCATGATTTCTGTTTTGTCGCTTAAGAAGTGACTTACCCAGGATCTCCCAGGTGGTAGTACACAGAGCTTCAATGTGCACAGGGCTTCCATGCTCTGGCTGCTGGATCATGCTTCCAGTGTGACGTAAGCAATTCTCCTCACTTCTCTCAACCTCAGTTTCCTCTTCTGTAAAATTAAGCATCTGAAAGAATGATCTTCAAGGTCCCTTTTTTGTTTGAAATCTATGAATCTATGATCCTAAGAAAAGCTAGTTTCTTATCAAGCTATAATAAACAGTAAGCACCAACTGTGTGCCAGGTGCTGTGGTAAGTGTTGTTTCTTTGGAAACAACCAATTAATCCTTGGCAGGAAGAACTATATTGTTCATTCAAGGCAGAACCTTAAAATTTCCTTACAGAGTTAGAAGTCAGATGTCTACCCCCCCCACACCCACACTATCTGTGTGACCCTAGTTCAATCCCTTTGTCGCTCCATGGAGAGTGATGGAGATAATATTTGACCTGCCTAACTCATAAGGATCAAAAGCTCAAAGAGTTAGAAGGGGAATAGGACCCTAGGGTCTTCAGATAGACCAACCCTCTACTTTAGATGAGGAAACTGAGGTCCAGAGAGCCTAAATAACTTATCTAGCCTCAAATGAGTCATAAGAGACAAAACCAAGATTAATTAATTAATCAATAAACATTTAAGAGCCTACTGTGTGCCAGACACTGGGCTAAGTGCCAGGGATACAAAAAGAGGCAAAAGACAGCCTCTGCTTCAAAGGATGTGCAATCTGCTGGGGGAGACAACATGCAAACAAAAACACACTAAGAAAGCTAAGCATAGGATAAATAAGAAATAAACAACAGAGGGGAGACATTGGAATGGAGAAGGTTGGGGAAGGTTTGGCAGAGGAGGTCAGGTCTTTGGGGGACTTAAAGGAAGGTCAGTAGCTGGAGTGGAGGAAGGAGAGTGTTCCGGGCATGGGGCACAGATGAAGAAATGCCCAGAGTTTGGAGATGGAGGTTCTTGTCTTTGGAACAGCCAGGAGGCTGGGGTGTTGGGGAGGAACTGTGTAAGAAGACTGGAAAGGAAGGAGGAGACTGAGTTATGAAGGGCTTGGAATGTCAACATTTGAATCCAAGCTAAATGCCAAGCTCCTTCCACTGCCATCCTTCAAATGAAAAAAAAAAGATTCCAAAGCCCTAGGAGAATATTTGAATCAGCATAGAGATGTGAAGGGTTAATAAGACCCCTTCCCATTTCTATAGAACTGCCAGTTGGCAAAGGGGTCTCCTTACAAATCAGAGTCAATGGACAAGCGTTTCTTAAATGCTTTTGATATGCAAGACACCTTATGAGGTAGGCAGAGTTGTTTGTTACTGGTAATACTTTACAGAAGGGGCATAGAGGCAGCAAGGCATCATGGGCTAAGGGAAGACTGGTGTCAGGAAGACCTAGGTTCTGCTCCTAGGCCAAATCTGTGTTAGCTGTGTGGCCATGAGCAAGCCACTTGACGTCCTAATGCTCGAGGTAAGTCTAAGACAGTAGTCACGGACAAATTGCCCAGTCTGCATCTGTGGAAGAAATTACACACTGGGATTTCCCTAAATCAGGGAAATCGCGTCAGTCCCATCCCCCATCAAAAAAATGGGAAAAATGAGAGGCCGAAGAACTGACCCGAGAGCAGCTGGGTGTCAGGACACCAAATCCAGAACTCTTTCACCTATCCCAGGTTACTTCTTAATACCTTTCAATTAGCGGTGCGCTAGGTGTCCATGGGCCTCTGGTAATTCCGCCTTGTTTCTGTGAGCATTTGGGTGTCTGAAGGAAACCTTCAGCTGCCGCTATTTGAGTACCTGCTCGTGCCTAACTGAAGGCTTGTGCTCATGCAAGTGCCTAGTCTCGGTGTGGTAATCGGCACATTTAAGGTTGTTAGCCCCGGGCAGGCACCGGGAAAGCCTGTAGTGCTGCTAACCAGGCGGCACCCTCGGGGGAGGACCTTCCTCTCCAAACCTGTATTAGATTCCCAGCGGGAGTGGGGCTCCAAGGAGGAGAAGGATTAGGAGATTTCAGGGTTGGCGTAAACTCAGGCTTTTGGCATCTAATCACACTGGGGGCGGGGCCTGTTGTATACAAACAAAACGGTGAAGAAATCTTTTTCTGGAGACAGAAAGCATGGGAGCAGTGGATAGTGGGCACACCTAGGAGTCAGCAAGACCTGGATTCAAGATCCAACTCAGATCCACATTGGCTACGTCACCCCAGGCACACTTAAACTCTCAGTACCCTGGACCTGCCACGTAGTAAGCAAGTCATAAATGCTTTCTCTGTGAAACGTATGTTCACTGCAGTTAGACCATAAATTGTTGACAAGCAGCTGTATGTGGATCAACCAGGAATTTTCTACGCTATGAAATCTTAGATCCAGTTCCTATCTCTCTTCCTGTTATCCCTAATCTTCTTTTCCCTTTGAAATTCTACTTAGCTACTTTAGGGCTAGAGCATAGCTCACTCCCTCCCAAGCTGACGTAGAGTCCCGAGGGAGCCACAGTGACCCACCCAGAGGAAAGTATCCTTCAAGTTGCAGCAGCAGCGACCAGAGCAACGGCACTCACCCATGGGGGAAACCCAGCCAGTGGCAGAAAATTCTGCAGCCTCGATTTCATTTGAACTGAATACAGCATGGGATTGGTGATATGTGATATGTTTGCATTTGGAAAGACAAGGGTAGGATTACAGTAACATTGTTCTTTTTTCATGAGTCTCAGCTCACCAGTAAAGTCATCCTTGTCCTCAGTCGTTCCTTCTGACAACTTTTTCAAGTTAATTATTCAGAAGAACCCCAAGCTTTGAATTGTTTCACTGTGGGTGTTAGATTCAGTTAGCCCTCTGCGGAATAAATTCTTGCGGATATTAAAATAGGAAGTAATTCATCCTATAGGATTTCTCCTTTTAGTATAAGACATTTATGTGGTTACTTTTAATGACAATATTTGCTTCCATTTCTGAGCAAGCTCTATGGATAAGACATCAGTCTCCACTTCTAAGTCACTTTTAGCTTTTCAATATGCTTTCCTCGATAATGATCCTCTAAAGTAGATGCTTCAGGGTAATTATCTTCATTTTACAGATGAGGAAACTGAGGCTCCTTGGTGGTAGGGACGGTTTTCCTTTTGTCTTTATGTCCCCTGTATCTCACACATTGACCCTTAGGGGCTTGGTAAATGATTGTTACATTACAAAATGAAGTGAGCAGAACTAGGAGAACATTGCACACAGTAGCAGCAGTGTTATATGATGATCAACTACGAATGACTTAGCTCTTCTCAGCAACGCAATGATCCAAGACAGTTCTGAAGGACTTATGATGAAAAATGCTATTCACCTCCAGAGAAAGAGCTGATGGAGTCTGAATACAGATCGAAGCATACTATTTTTCACTTTCTTTTTTCTGTTCCTTTTTTGAGGGTCTATTTTCTTTGACAACATGATTAATATAAAAATATTTTGTATGATATGACTGAATGTGTATAATCTATCAAAGTGTTTGCCTTCTCAAGGGGGGGAAGGAAGGGAAGGAATTCAGAACTTAAAATCATTTTTAAAAATGTTAAAACTGTTTTTCCATGTCATTGAGAAAAATAAATAAATGTACTTCTTAAAAATGTTTGTTGCTGTAATGAAGTCACAGGCACGCATTACTAATCACCATTGGAGCCCAAATTTGGACCCAATTCTCCTGGCTTCAAGACCAGCCATGATTCTCTTCTCCACCTTCTTGGTGACAGTCAACCAGAAGGTCCCAGTCTCAGTTTCTCACTTACACCTTTCTATAACTAAATGCCCCAAAGACAACTCCACTTGAAAAATGCCTCTAAACCTATAGACATTCCTCACTCTCTAGAAGAGAAGCAGCTTAGTCAGCTTCACTCAGTGCATTGTAACCACACACCTCTCATCATGGTCCTGCGGCAGAGGGGCTGGTTTTTGGGCATCTGCACCTGCTCTCGTACGTTGATGTAACATGCCACCACTGGCTTTGTCTTTACATGTACAATACAGAAGCAGTCTTTCAACCCAAAGGCAATCCGATGGCTGCCTCTCCATCTCTCCTTAGGATTCCCAGAGACAGTGACTGGTTATCTGCCTTTTTAATTTCAGCCAATCGTCATTGTTGTCACCAGAAATGATATGCTTATAGCACTTCAGGGTTGGCAGGCTTGGTTTCTGTACGTGGAGGTCATGTAATATATGGTAGAGGCCATGATGGTACAGTAGAAAAAAAGGGAAACCTGGAGTCAACAGACTTAAATTGAAATCGCATCTCTACTGCTTACCACCTGTGTGGTCTTGGGAAAGCTGTTTAAGCTCGTTGAATCTCAGTTTCCTCATCTGTAAAATGAGAAGGCTTGGGCTGGGTGGCTTCTAAGGTCCTCTCCAGCTCTGACATTATTTCATCGGTGACTCAGAACAGCCCTGTGGTGTAAGTGGACCATGGTCTTTGTGCCTTGTTTTCTTGATGAGAAAACTGAGTCAGGTTAAACATGACTTGTCCACAGCTCCAACATACGGACTATGAAGCTGACACTGCATTATTCATATCCCAAGGAGATGATACAAAGTTACTGGGTTTTTCCTTTTAAAAAATGATATTGCCTAATATACACAGTGGGCTGAGCTTTGCACTTGGTTTTCTCTCTCCATGAGCAGCATTGCTAATTCCAGAAGAATCAAAAATGTGCAAATGAAGGAGATGCTGGAGGATGGCCTGACCCTAAATGCTTGGATGGGGGAGCTATTTACAATAGCTAATTAGTAGCTGGGTTGTTTTTTTTTTTAAGGAATGGTGAAATTTTGGGAGCTGTTTTAGTTTTGCATAAAGCAGCCCCACTCCAGGCCCTTAGTAAAAACTATCATTCAACTGTGTGTGTACCCACATTGGAGGGCATACAGTTATTGGATAATTTCGGAAATAACTAGCAGATGCCATTTCCCATGTGGCAATGCTGATGCTTCCCCATGCTTCCTGAAGTCCCTCTCCCTCATGCCAGGACATCACTGTGATGACATGGTCTGCTACAGGGTGTCACTGTAGGGGCTGTCCTGGGGTGTGGTCCTTAACACTCTAGAGAAGGTGAGATAATTTTTAGACCCAGGGTCAACTAAGGCCCTGAGGGCAAAGTTGTTCAGCACACCCTGTATCTTACAAGGAAAAGACAATATGCCACCTAGCGGTAGAAAAGTGGAATGCTACCCAAAGGCCTTGAGAACCAGATCAGAACAAAGAACATCCTGGTCCTGAGGAGACCAATTCCAGTTCAAAAAGCAGTTGAGGATGATTTAAAACACACCAAAGCAGGGCGAGATTGTGGAGCAAAGGCTGAAAAGAAAGCAAACATCAAATAAACTCTGGCTAGTAAATTCCTGCCTTAGGGGAAATGAGTCCTCACACGTTCACTGCTTTGATTTGCCTAGCTTGTCACATTTGAGGGATGAATGCTGGTTCCCTGCATTAGGACAGGGCCCATCTCGCCTTTACGTGATAGGATAGACTGAATTTAAAAATAAACT
Organism: Potorous gilbertii; assembly: GCA_028658325.1. Taxonomy (NCBI): domain Eukaryota; kingdom Metazoa; phylum Chordata; class Mammalia; order Diprotodontia; family Potoroidae; genus Potorous; species Potorous gilbertii. The sequence goes on along the minus strand of CM053770.1, from coordinate 6,997,238 downwards.
TTTATAAAAAAAAGTTCATAAGTTTTGAGGGGCTACATTTCCACTTAAATTGGGCATGACTGAAGAGACACACAAGACAACGTCTGCCATAATGTGTGAGGTCCAGAGGGCATTATCACTTATTGGGAGACATTCCTTAGAATCCAGTTCCCAGAAGACTGTATGCCTAGGTGTGGGGTTACTGGGATCACTAATAATTAATAGGGAGTTTTCTGAAGTCCACCAATTTTAAACATCAGATATTCCCTAGGGAGCTACAAGATATCACTGTTTACACAATATACAGGCAGTGCTCAGATCAAGTGCATGAAAGCATTAATTAAATGCTTACTAGGTACCAGGCACTGTGCTAAATATTGAGGATACAGGGAAAAGCAAAAGTAGCTTTGCTGTCAAGGAGTTTATATTCTTATGGGAAATGCTATGTGTAAATGATTAAGCAGATACACCAAAAATAAGAAATAGAAGGATCCTGCCCCATCTTCCCCAAATCTATTGAGTTTCAAGAAAATACTAGTGACTCCAGAACTTGGGTGAGAGGTTTTGTTTTTTTATTTAAATTTTTCCATTTTCTTTCCTTCTGTCACACAACCATCCCTTCTCCCATTGAGAAATAAAAAACAAAAACAAAAATCAAAGCCCTCATTACAAATATACACAGTCAAGGAAAACAAATGCCTAGACTCACCATGCTTAAAAAAAATGCCATATTCTAAAAGCTGAGTCTATCGCCTCTTGACCAGAACGTGGTAGCAGGTGTCATCATCCATTCCTCTGGAATACTCGTTGGTCATTGTGTTGATAAGAGTTCCCAAATCTTTCAAAGTTGTGCATCTTTATAATGTTATATAAATTATTTTTTTTTGGTTCTACTTACTTCACTCTACATCAGTTCAGACAAGTGTTCCCAAGTTTCTCTGAAACCGTCTCTTTCATTATTTTTATAGCACACTGAAATTCCATCACAGTCACATACCATAATTTGTTCAACCATTCCCCAACTGATAAGGACCCTCTTATTTTCCACTTCTTTGTCCCTACAAAAAGAGCTACTATGCATATTTTTTGTACAGATGAGCCTTTTTCTTCTCTTTAGTCTTGTGGTGTATAGGAAGAAGTATGTTGGTAAATATTTAACAACTAGTTCTCTGAGGGGAAAATTATAAATACAACATACTTTGAGGTTTAATATGTATTATTAATATTTTCTGCATCACTTTATTTAGTCTAATCAATAGTAACAATAAATCAAGCCTTGATTTGTAGATATTTCTGATTTGTGAGGTGTGAATGTTCATATGGACAATTTAACAATTAGTCTTCCAGCTGCCCAACCAATTATTCTGAGTATAATTCTATAATTCTAATATATTTTGGGCATAAGAGTAGCTATAGGCCTAGTAGTGGGTCGCTACTGGGTCTAAGGAGATGCCCAGTTTAGGGATTTTCTGGGCACAATTGCAAATTAGTTCCCCAAATGACTGCACTAATTCACAGCTCCACCAAAATTACATACGGTGCTATTTTCTCTCAGCACCTCTAAATGGGTCATTTCCCTTTTTTGGACGGCATTACTAATCTGATGAATATGAAGGTGGAAACTTACAGCTGCCTTACTTTGCATTTTTCTAGTTATTCGAGATTTGGAACCCTTTTTTATTGTTAATAGCTTGAGTTTCTTCCTTTGAAAATTCAGACAGAAATCAAAACTATTGGTTGTCATATGAAAATATGTTTTAAATCGCTTGATAAGAGAAATGTGTATTAAAACAACACTGGAGCACACCTCACACCTATCAGATTGGCTAATATGACAGAGAAGGAAAACGATAAATGTTGGAGAGGGTGTAGGAAAACTGGGTTACTGATGCCCTGTGGGTGGAGTTGCAAACTGATCCAACCATGCTAGGGAGCAATTTGGAACTATCCCCAAAGAACTAGAAAACTGTGTGTTGCCCCTTTGGTACCACTAGGTTTGTATCCCAAAAAGACTTTAAAAATTAAAATAATCTACATATACAAAAATATTTATAGCAGCTCTTTTGGTGGTGACTAAAAATTAGAAATTCTCCATCAACTGGAGAATGACTGAACAAGTTATGACACACGATTGTAATGGAATGTTTTGTGCTATAAGAAACGGCAAGCAGGAGGATTTCAGAAAAATCTAGAAAGACTTAAGTGAACTGATTCAGTGAAGAGAACAGAACCAGAACAACACTGTACACAGTAACAGCAATTGTACAATGAACAACTGTGAATGAATTAGCTGTTTTCAACAGTACAATGATCCAAGACAATCCCAAGGACTCATGATGAAAATGCCTCTCAAGAAAGAACTGGTGGCATCTGAATACAGATCTAAATATGCTATTTTCTCCCTTTCTTCTTTTCTTCCTATATTTTTCTTTAACTTTCTTCCACAAAATAAATAACTTGGAAATGTTTACATGATTACACATGTGTAATCTATGTCATATTGATTATTGTCTGGGGGGAGGGAGAGAGGAATAAAATTTGAAACTCAAAACTTAAACGAAAGCAAATGTTGAGAATTGTTTTTACACATAATTGGGTAGGGAATAAAATGTTATTAAAAAATAAAAAATAAAGAAAATTTTTCATATCATTCCATCATTTATCAATTGGTAATAGCTCTTATTCTTATAATTTGAATCAGTTCCATGATCTAATACATGCAGTTTTTACTTACTTTACTTTACTTACACAAACAGACCACTCTGTAGACCATTATGTAATTCCAGTTTGTCCTTGGACTTGGGGAAGGGAGGGGGCCAGGAAGGGAGCCAAGAGTCCATGGAGGGAGGGGGCTGGACATGGAAGGACAGGGAAAAAAAAGCAAGGGCAGGAGGAGGCACAGATGAGTCAACCACGTGGGGTTCTGGCCAGAACTGAGAGGAAGAACAAGGCTGAAGACACAGATAGAAAAGGATGGGGACTCGTGAGGGCCCCTGACCAATGGTAGATAGAACCCAGGTGGGACATGAGGGCAATGCCAGAGGTCTCAAGGCGAGTCCCCCACTGTGAGAGGGCAGACTCTCCTGGGATCTGTTCTTCTGTTTTCACTTGGAGGATTTTTTTAGCTGATTTTTTTTTGCGGGGGGGAGGGCATGGAGCTCTGGGCTGAGGGGTAGGAGTAGGGACAGAGAGAGCACAGTACTGTACAATAAACTTGACATAAGCGGATTTTTTTTTGAATGAGGATTTCTCCCAGAATTGTTTACAGTAAACTTGAGCTCCTATAATGGGAATTCACATAAAGCCAGAATTGTCTTTAATAGTGTATGGAGCTGGTGGGATCTTAGGAATAGAGAGTGGTGAGGAGTTGCATAATTGGTGACCCCAAACAGCTTTACTAAATTGGAGAGAAGGAGCAGGGGATTCCTTTTCATCAGAACTGCTGTTAATGTCTTGTATTGATTATATAACAAATTTTTAATTGACCAATACTTAAAATGAAATGCTGGCAAAGGAAACTCAGTATCTCCTTAGGAAATCTCAAAACCTTTTCCTTTAAACACATTCTAGAATTTTACCAGGAAGCAAAGTTAAACTAACTAGCTCACTCTTTTCAAATTCTGTTTATTCCCTTTCTGATATCCATCTACATTTGCCCTGGTCCAGTCCTATGGCATCTTTCCCCTTCTCCATGATTTCTTAAAGTGCTGACAGCAACTTAGCAATTACAGCCATTAATTCTTTTGGTAACTGAGATATATTTTTTCTGTCTGGTGACTTGAATTCATGAAATTCGCCTGAGTGGTCTCTTATGAGCTCCCTAATCATCAGCTTAGACTCATGACAAGCCTAGAAAAAGTTCTGTCCTTTTCAGTGTAAAAATAATTCTCTCTGAAAAGAAAATAGAAAAAAAATAAGCAGCTGGTTGATGAGCTCCCTAGGCAGTCACATCAGCCCCTTTAGACAACTCTTCCTTTCCTCCCATTGCAATTGTTTTTCTTTGTGTTTTCAGAAATTAGTTCTTGAGGACTTCCCTTCTCTATCAGACTGACTTTGCCTTTGGAATGTTAGTCCTCTGGATCCATCTATCCTATTTCTGAATCTTTTCAAATATGCTCTTCCAAAACCTATTAGGACTTTTAACACAAAATGGTCACTTACATCCCCCCAAAATTCACATCACTTCTATCCATTAATTCTTTATTGATAAGAATTAAATTTAGTTCCACCATTCCAATTTGTGATGGAAGAAATGATAATTTCATATACCTGCTAAAATAATCTTTCAAATATCTGGCCATACTAGCCTTTCCTTATAGGATTCCTTTGCCTTCAGATTATTTCATTTTTAACCCAGATCTTAGTCACAGCAAATAGCCAAGGAAATGATTAATCAATGGACCATCAAGGCTTTATTAAGAACCCACTAGGATCTGGGAAAACAATGGCATCAGTGAAATGGAAAGATTACAGTGTATGTGTGTGTGGGGTCTCATTGGGGGCATCCCACCAGCAATGGAATCCTGTACTGTCCAATCATCTGGTGTTCATTAAGATGCCCAGTCCCAATGTGGTACACTGGAGTGGGCTCTCACAGCAGACTTGACCACAAGTAGGGCTTTTGACATTACTAGCTGTTCTCACCTCCTTATATGACCTTGGTCAAGTCACTGTATCTCATTTGGACCTCATGTTTAAAATGAGTTTGAGGACAATGATCTCAAAGATCCCTTCAAGTTTAGTCAATGAGGCTGTGGTCACTCGTTTGCCTGTGACACTCCATGACTTCATCCCTAGGTGTATGCCAGATGCTAATACACTTGCTCCAAACCTGACACCCAGATGAGCAACTTTCTTGGTTGCTTTGGAGGCTGCTGCTAGATGCAGGCTTGAATGAGCGGCTTAATAAAGCATGCAAGAATATAACCACCTCTGGCATGCTGGATTTCACATTAGAAAGCTCTGCTTTGTCCAGCATCCAAGGGAGTTTATGACTGTAAAGACCAGAAGGCACTCGTTAAAATGTCATTTCATTGATAACACAACTATTTTTGAAATGCATCATAGCAGAATTCAAATGGCTTCCAATTGCAGTTTCTTTGACAGAAAGAGAGCATGGCAAAGAGAATAGTCGCCATGAGACCTGCCTCTGGCATCCATTAGCTGTCTTGCCCTTGACAAGTCATGTAACATTGTAGTATCCCCCTGGCAACTCTCAATTACTGCTGAGGTTCTGATCTGAATTGGAGTTCAAAGAGATAAAATCCTAAGTCTAGCCCTTCCCTTCAAAAATAAAAGAGCTGATCAATTATACTCAATTGCCATTTAGCAAGTACCACTAATTACCCAAAATGTGCAGTTTTTCATTACTGTATTGACTTAGATTTGGCAAAATAGTGTTACTGTGGCCTAGACAGCTGTCTTCCAGGTAGATATGAAGTCTTAGCCATGAACTTGTGCTGTGAACCCATTGGATTGTCCTTGAACCTGGTTCATTCATTCATCACATATTTAGTAAGCACTTACTAAGTGATGTTAGGTGTTAGTGCTGGGTACTGAGGACAAAAAGAAGAAGACACTATCCCTACCTTCAAGGAGGAGGGACATAAATGTGGGAGAGATTAACTATGGTTAAGTGAAATTCATAAATTATACCTTTTCTTCATATAATTGTGCTTTTCTGTCAAAATAAGTAAACATCAATTGTCAATATCAAAACAAGAAATACAATTTGAAGCAAAATTTAAAGACATACAAATAGCCATGTACAATTATATGCCTTACTTATCAATGTGAATTCTTGTCAGTGATTGTTTGATCTAAATGGGATAGTCCTCTGGGACACTGTAAAATGAATACTCTGAAGTTTTCATGGTTTTGAGATAGTTCTGATTTTCAGGGCAGGGTGGAATGGACAGCTTCCTGGATTCTTTGACCGGTTCACACTGATCACATTCACCACATTTCATCAGAGAGCCCTGGCATTTTCTCTACTTCTTCCTTTCTTACCTGTTCTACTAGGTTTGCTTATGACTTGGCTTTAAATTTTTTTCTCAGCTGTAGATTAAACTTCTCTTTTTTCCAATCTAGGCTTTTCTTAGCTAATAAAGTAATTGTGCTGATGTTTTTTAGACAGAAGCAAGGTAAATCACAGCCCCTACATGTACTTTAATAAATTGAATGAGGAAACACATATGATATATACTTTGTCAATCTTACAGCATCATGTAAATGTCACCTATTAGAATTGTTATTATACCTCATTACCCTTCCTTTGTGCTAACCACAACCCATCTACACCTTCTATGTGTTTCCTGAGGAAGGTCAAAGAATTTTTCTCATAGTCCATAGTCACTCTCCTGGTCATGAGCCCCACATCCTTGGAGAACAGACACTATCCTTTGACCATCAGCCAATCAGTCATCAGGCATTTATTACATTATTACACCTACTGTGTGCCAAGCCCTGTGACAAATTCTGATGACACAAGTATGAAGAATAAAATATTCCACTCTCAAGGAGGTTACATTTAATGTCAGGATGATATTCAGATGCCAGAGCCAGTTAACAGAGCCTGCCAACATAAATGCTCCACTTGTATTCCTTTGAGGACCGAAGGTCACCTCTGTGCAACAATGAGTTCTCAGAAAATTATTTGTCAGTGACATTTTTAGTTTTATGTTAGTGTTTTTGGAGTCCTAGCTCCTAGAGAAGAGCTGGATCCCTGACAATGACTGGTGTTGGAGTTGGGAGTGGTAGACAGTGGTGCAAGACCTGAGGGCATGTGCTGACGTATCAGTATCAGATCTTTCTTTATACTCCATGGGCTCCATTCATTTCTTCTCCCAATATAGAGGAAGAAGGAGGAAAAGACCATAACCTAAGGACTGAGATGTTGACATTGGCACATTGGTACCAGTACTCAGCACTACGTGGCTTTCCCCAGTGTGAAGGAAATGCAAGAAATTGGCATTAGGTAGTGCCCCTCCTGTTCGTCCAGTGGCTTCTTGCCCACAAATGTCTCCTCTTGCCTGCCTGATTTATTCCTCAGAAGCAGGAGAACTCATGAGATTCACTCCATTTTCCCAAGCCCTTCCTTCTTTGGCCTCTTTTTGGAGTCTAGTATCCAGAGGAGTCTCTTGTTTTAATTCAGTGTCTTAAGTTCCTGCTTTCTGAATTGTTCTTTGTCTTCTCTGTGCTTTTCATAACTGTAGGATTGAGTGTTCTCATTCTGGAGCTTTCCATTTCAAGGGTAATGGCCCAGCCCCTGCTGCCTCCAGAGAGGCCAGCTGTTGCCTTGGAAAGTAAGTGAGTCTTGGACTGGGGCAAAGTTTTCATAGGCTCAAAGAAATCCAAAGCAGCCTTTTAGAACTTATGGCCCCCCAAAAATCCCACAGGAAGCCCTCAGATTTTACTTGAATGACAATTTACAGACTAGGTGGGGGAATCCAACCATATAAAGATGAGGGCTTTTGGAAGGTTCCCTCAACAGAGGAAATGAGTTATTCTGAAGTAGTCCCTCCATCAGTCCCCATCAGCTTGCAGAAGTGACCTTGGCTTCTATGGAGGTAAGAAGCAGTAAACATTTATGAGGCACCTACTATGTCATCAGCAGAAGCCAAACGTCCCTGTTATACCATGCATGTAGTTTGTCTCTTTTTACTCAGAATCCATTCTTTGAGACCATGACATCCCAGGGAAGTGAATCCTTTTCAATCCACCTTTCTGCTACACTAAAATGGCTCTGATCATGAGCCCGGGGGGGTTCATATGTCTGCCATCTTACTAAAGGGCCTTAAATCACACCAAATGTAGATTTGATGAAGGTCCTGGTCATGGTTAGCCTGGAGAAGAGAAGATGTAAGGATAGAATGGCTCCCCAAGTCCTGCCACATAGATGAGGGCCTAGATTTTGGGATGAAAAGCTATGGGTAGAAGTGGCAGAGGGGTGAATTTTGACATGATATAAGGAAAAAAAATTCCTAATAAGTGGAGTCACCTCAACATGGGATGGGATGCCCAAAGGAAAAAAAGGAGGGATGCCTCCCTCCTTGAAGGTTGCTTTTTTTTTTTTTTAGAAAGGCTTGACGCCCATTAAACACATCTATTTAGTCGAGTCTCTTTGACCTTCAAGGTCTCACATAATTCTGATATCATATGCATCTCTGTCCATCTGTATGACCAGGCAAGCTAAATTCAGAAAGCCTGGTCATCCGCAGGATGTCAGGAAATGAATTCCTGACAATTTGAACTGCTTAAAAGCAGATTGAGCTGCCTTGGGAGATGGTGCTCCCACCTTGGAAATCCCCAAGCAAAGGCTGACTGGGTGACCACTTGTTAGGCAAGTCATAGAGAGGGGCTGCATTACTCTGATGTTCCTCCCAGTACTGAGATTCTATGATTGCCTTTATTTCTATTCAATTTCATTTTATTTGACCAGATCCATTGTTATAACCTCTCAGTGTTGGACTGTTTATTTTTTAATCCAGACACTGTTATGCTGGGTATTACTTACCCTTCTATGTGCCACCTGCTAATCAGACATGTAAATGAACTCTGCCTTCAAGTCATGGTTCAAAGTGATAAAGCCCAGAACCAAGGACAGATCCTTGGATCGCTCTTTGAGAGAGAGCCATCAAATTGACACTGACTCCTAATGGCTCTGAGTTGAATCTCTCCATAAGGAGAACCTTGGAGCAGGGGATATTATTCCTTTTGTGTGAGTCATGGACTCCTCTGACAGCCTTTGGAATGTCCTCCTCAGAATGATATTTTTAAATGTATAAAATAAAATACATGAGATTATAAAGGAAACAATTATGTTAATGTAGAGTTATCAGAAATATATTTTTTAAATCAAGTTCATGAGCTCCAGGTGAAGAAACATTGCCTTGGAGAGATAACTATCAATTTATCTAACTCCTTTTAGCTCAAGATGACTTCACTTTCTGAAAACTAGAAAAGGAAGATGATTATGGTGAGCAAGAAAGGGGACTCTGGCTTTCTACCACAGAACTTGCCAGACCAGTGTTCTGGTAAGATGTGTATATTCATCCTTCATTGCCAAAGAGGACCATGCCATCAGAGAAACAATGACATGACTTGCACTTGACTTTGTTTTGAGTGAGGGAGGGCTGTGCAGGTCACCAACCTCACTTCTCCAGAACCATCTGAATCCAGTGACCAGATATTCATCAGGATGATTGGCGATGACTCAGGATAAGTGACTTGCCCAAGGTCACACAGCTAGTGAGTGTCAAATGTCTGAGGTGAAATTTGAACTCAGGTCCTCCTGACTCCTGCACTGGTGCTCTAACCACTGCATCACCTAGCTGCCCACTACAAAGTTGTAAGTCGTTACTGACTATAACAGTGACAGGATCCTTGTGGAATGAAACTAAAATAGTGTCTGTATGAGCCTTCCTTTAACCAATACCCTACATGTGCAGACTTTCTTTAAAGTGAAGCCAAAGATCCCACCAGACACTGGATTTGTCTGCTGGGTTAGTGAGTTTCCTTCATGTGGACTTTGAGCCAGTAACTGTTTCCACAGGCCTGGCACAGAGCAGAACGCATCTTTGTTCAGCAGATCCACAATGCCCTTTGTTATCTCTGAGGCCCTACTCATCATGAAGGAGCAGGTTTGTGCCATAGAAATCCATCCCAATCTTCAATAACAATTATGATGCCAATAATATTTTACAGTTGTTGATGCACAATTACATGGCATGTTTTCTGAATGAGTATTCCCTTCTCTCCTCTCGCCGAGGTGCCCCCTTGTACAGGCTCATTTTGCTTCTTGCCTGGGTTATTACAATAACCTTCTATTAATCACCCTCCACACCTCCGATCTCTCCCAGCTGTCGTCCATCCTCCACTCAGTCATCACCAAAGAGAATTTCCTAAAGCACAGTTCTTACCATGTTATCCCTTTACTCAATTAACTCCCATTGCTCCCTGTTGCGTATAGATTGGGCTTTTAAAGCTCTTCACAACCAGGGTGTCTTTCTCCCTCTGCATCATGATGTATTTTCAGCCCTTCTACCCATGCTACAACACGGTTCTAACAGCTGCTTTTTCTCCTTTACACATGACACTGCATCTGCTGACTCAGTCACCCTTCTTTCTAGCCTCCTTCTCTGTGAGATTACCTCTTGTACATCTCTTAAGTGTATAAAGGTTTTTGTCTCCTCCATGAGAATGCCCATTGAAGAATCGCAGCATGTCAGAGAGGGAAGGGACCTTAGACATCTGGCCCCAACCAGTCACTTGAAAGGCAGAATAATGTAGTGGAAAGAGACCATGATCTGGACTCCAAGGATCTGGGTTCAATCCCAACTGTGGCACTTGCCACCTTTGTGATGCCCTGGTTTCCTCATTTCTGAAATGATGGGGTTGGAGCAAAAGACCAGAAAGTTACTCTTAATCTACTTCTAAATCTATGAACTCCTCCCTCATTTTACAGAGAAAGAAACTGAGGCCTTGAGACATGAAGTGGTTTGGCTAAAGGCATGCCACTAACAATTCAAAGCAGCTAGGTGGTGCATGAGTCTGGAGTCAGGAAGACCCAAGCTCAAATCAGACTTCATGTAAGTCACTTAACTCTGCCACAGTTTCTTCATCTATAAAATAGGGAGCATAAAATATTTTTCCTCCAAAAATGCTGTGAGAATCAAATGAGATAATACTTGTAAAGTACTTAATACAGTGCCTGGAATATAGTAAGCATAATATATATATATATATATATATATATATATATATATACATACATATTTACACATACCTGTATATATACACATATACATATGGATGGATTGATGGGTGAATCAAAAAGTCGGAGAAAGTCAGCTGGAGTTAGACAGGGGCAGCAGATTGAGTTAAGTTAGACATTTTGCCTCTTACTTTTGCTCCAACATTAACGAAGCATCAGAATTTTAAAATCCTTTGTTAAAAGGAAGTTAGCTCTAAATGTAGCTCTGCCATCTGGACCTTGGCAGGCAGGTCCATGTGCCATGCATCTCGACATTCACTTTTCTATCTTTCTTTTGCTCTGTTTGGGCAAATGTGAATTCTGTTCTGCAGAAACCCATTTGGTGCAGATGATGCCCAGAGCCAAACTTTTGGATCTCAGCAAATTCAGTAGCTGCTGAATAATAAACCAGGCTTATTGATATGTGAATAGGAAAGAGGTTCTAAATCCTGGTTCATATTTCAAGGTGATAAACAATTTGAGAAAATACACTTTTAAAAAATAAATGTTTTACCATATATATATATTTTTAAATCCATCACTCCCCATAGAAGCCTCCATTGTAAGAAATAGGTATAACTAAGTCACCCATTGGTCATGTCTGACAACTTTAGCCTTAATCTGTTCATTTTAATAGATTTTATTGACACATTTTTATTTTTACTCTGACCAGATTTTCCCCAATATCCTTTTCTCCACCTTCTTCCAAAGGCCCATCCCTTCTAACAAAGATTCTTTATGTTGGTTTTTTTTTCAAGAGAAATCATTCCACAAACCAATGAATACATTGGACAAAGTTGTGATTGTATGTAATGGCCCGAGGAAGGAGGATTTCCTTGTCCTTCTTTGAGGTCAGTGACAGGATCCTTGTGTTTGTGATTTTGCAGCCCTTGGTTGTGATGGTTTTGGTGGGGTGGCCCATTGTTGTATGCCTCCTTCTGTACCTGTAGCCCACCAACTCTTTGTGGAGAGGAAGCAGAGAATGGACTGATTTTAGATGGGGAGGATTCTATGTGAAGTTGCCGTAATGCTCATCTCAGAGATCCAAAGTCACCTGACTTTGCTCCCTCGCTGTCCCTCAGCAGATTTCACTCTTGGAGGCTCATCAGGCAGTCTTACACAGGCTGGGCAATCTCTGCCCCTCCAAGCATGTGGATCCTCAGAGACCAGCTCCTCCTGCTTCTACCTGAACAGAAATCCATGCTATATCTCACTAAGTAGTTACCTATTCTGTCTGAAGGGAGCTCACCATCAGCTGAGGCAGCCAGCCCCTGCTACCTTCAGACAGTTCTCGTTGTAAGGGAGATTTCCTTAACCTCAAGACTTTTTGCCACTTCTGTCACCATTCCCGATCCATGGCCCTCTGGAGCCATCCCATTCTCCTACATGTGAGCTCTTCAGATACCAGAAGACAACTATTCTGAGCACCCTTAACCTTCTCAGCTCCTCCAATGGCTGTTCTTATGCTCTGATGACAGATGCTCATTAATAGTTAGATCTGGGCCAGGTCCAGAGAGAGCCCCCTCAGAAAACTGAAGGTTTCCCTAACCTTTCCCCATTCCAATGGGACTGAAATCACTAGGCCCCTAGATTTGGCCCTAAATTCTCCACATCCAAGATGAGCTGGAGGATTTAAGTTTGGATTCATTTCCAAGGAATTCCTCACAAATATTGAGGAAGAAATGATGAATGAGATTTCAGAGTGTCCTTAAATTAAGATTCTGTCTGATGTGAAATATCAGAACATGAGGTCTCCCATTCCCCCAGGACCCTTCAGTGGAGTTCAGCATCCTTGTGTGATGCTCACCCCATCAATCCCCAAGGAAGCCAAGAAACAGCTCAGAAGGGAGGCCCAGTCTGGACCATGTGACTCTTGGACATGTATGGGGTGGGTAGTTCTGAGAGGAGCCCATCACGCTGTAAGTAAGCCCTCCCTCCCTCATCAGCCCACAGGTAGCTATTGGAACGAGGCAAGATAGACAACCCTAGGGGAGGGATTCACTTTCTCCTGTTAGGGGCACCAGGAAAGCTCCAGTCTCACCTACCTCAGTCCCACATAGTGAGTCCAGGTCTCCAAATACCATGTTTCCTTAGAGTGAGTGCATGACCTCACATTCACGCTAGGTGGCAGTCTCTCAGTAGGACACACGCAAACTACTTCCCTGGAGGTCAACAGAGGCAAAGACCTCTTTTCACTTAGAACCATGGAACGGGACTTTGGGACTTGTCTACTCCAAGCCCTTCAAACTTTTATTGAAGTTTTAGTATTTACATCCCAACATTTCCCCCATTCACCCTATTTCTCTCCCCTCACTGAGCCTTCTCTTGAAACAAAGAAAACCAGTGATTCCAAAGCATCCCAATTAATTTCAAAGTGGGTGGGTGGGGGAGAAGGAAGGAGCAGTACATGCAATATTCTTCGGGCCAGCACCTCTCCAGTGAAATCTTTTCTCCATTTTGGAAAAGAGGAAACCCAAGTCCAGAAGATAAATTGACTTGCCCAAGTGTTCAAAGTCACTGAACCAGTAAATGATCTTGTACAACTCCCTTATTTTACAGATGAGGAAGCTGAGGCCTGAGAATTTGAAGTCATTTGTTCACAATCACAGTTAGTCACCAACAGAGGCAAGAATAGGACCCCTAGTCTCTGACTACACCAAGAGATCCACTATGAGCAGATGTTGGAGAAAGGAAATGGGATGATTGAACATGGGATGCTCCCACAGAGGATCCTGGGGGACACGTAAGCAGTGGGCATAGAGACAGGAGTCCACAAAGGAGCAGTGACATTTCTCTAGTTTCTTGAATCCAGAACATCTGCTCCCTCCTTGAAGCCAAGGAAGGTGAAAATGATTGTGCCTTGGAGAAGACTGAGAAATTCCTTTGTGGAATGACATGGTGCTTTACAAGAATATTGGTCTTTGGTCCAGTTTACAAGAAATATCCTCAAGTGAGTAGGATAGTAACCAGGTTGTTGGTGGCCAGAGACAGGAAAGCCAAGTGTGTGTATCTGGTGACATTTTTTAAATGGTTACCTTATGACACCAATTTGGGGTTGGCACCAGAAGGAAGCAGGAAGACATCGTTATGATTCCTCTCAATCCTCCTCAGGCATTCCAGTAGCTTGGGGCAGAGTGGACACAGAGTTGGACAGATAATCAGGAAGACCCAAGTGTGAAGCCTGCCTTTGACTTTTGCTCATCATATGACCCTGGGCACTTATTTTGTATCTCACAGCCTCAGTTTTCCCATTTGTACAATGGGGACAAAATTCCCCTTTCTCACAGGATTGTGAAAATCAAAGGCGATGAGATATGCAAAGTGCTCCGCAGACCTTAAAGTACTATATAAATGCTAAGTGCTGCTATCACATTATCATTCATTACTATTTCATCATCTGAGGGTCTATATCTTTGCTCCCTCTCCATACAAGCATAAAATGAGATCAGGAGAATCAAGGGTGGACTATATAGTAATGACAGCGATGTCACTGAATAAAACAACAGCAAACCAAGAGAAACCAAATAGAATAAGACCCAAAGAAGGGATTCCAGAAAATTCCTCCCCCTTCCTACTGCTCCTTAGAAGAGCTGAGGGAGGGGGCCATGGGTGTGGAACACAACATACATTGTCAGTTTGGTGAAACTTCATTTTTCTTTCTCTCCTGTTTTTCTTTCTTCCATATTATAAGGAATAGCTCCTTGGGAGGAGGTGAGGGAAGGAATCTCATAGAAAGTCATGATGGAGTCAGTGGACAGAAAACTGGAGCTGGAGTCAGGAAGACTTGAATTCAAATCTAGCCCCAGACATTTACTAACTGTGTGACCTTGAGCAAGTCACTTAGCCGCTGGCACTCAGTTTCCTCATCTGTAAAATGGGGATGATCCTAGGACTGACTTCAAAGGCTCATTGTGAGGACCAAATGAGATCATATTTGCATAGTGCTTTACAAACCTGAAGTCTACATAAATGCTAGCTGGGGTTGTTCCAAAATGGGACAGAAAGCCAAATATGTAAATGGTATTTACCTTGTACTTGGGAGCAGTACTTTCCCTCTGAGTTGATGCAACAGGAAGTTATGGTGAAGGCAAGTTAAGCCCCAGCCCTGCCCCTAGATGGAAACCCAGAAGCCTGGCATTTACAAAAAACAAAGGGGAGGAGAGGCAGAAGCTTCTGGGCCTCCAGGTCATTTGATAGGTCCAGGTAATACCTCATCAGCCTAAGTGATCTGAGGTGGGAACTTTGGCCGCAGGACAGAGAATCCCTGTGAGTCAACCCTGCCTAGTGCAAGACTCCTGGGCATCATTGGGGACTCACTTGATTTTCTGTCCCTTGGCAGTGATTTTAGGTGCAAGCCTGGGAAACCAAGGGCCTTAGTGGACAGAGGGTTGCGCCTGGAGTCAGGAGGACTAGCATCTTTGCTAAGAAAACTCTCCGGACAATACTAGCATGCTGAAGTCCATGGTCACGAAGAGTTGCACATGACTGAAGGAGAACAACTAAATAAGACTGGAAAGGCAGGGAGAGCTAGATGATGGAGAGGGTTGGTTTAGTTTGCCTTTTAAGACAAAAGGAGTTTATCCGCACACCAAAGCATCAGGAAGACGGAGCGGGCTGCTGCCTAATCCAAACTGAGACCTACGGGAAGGTACCTACCTACGTAAGGGTAGGACAATCCTGATTGGCTGAAGGATCAATAAGCAGGCGGGGTTAGCATCACCTCAGCTCCTCCCCATGACAGCATCCCTGGGAGAGGGGAGTAGCCGTCAGGGGACTTCGCCCTTATGGGGAGCCTTAGATGCCGGGCTAAGGAGATTGCGTTTGTATCCCAGAGACAAGAGGGAGGCATTGGAGAGTTTCAGTGGGAGGGCGAAAGGGTTGCAGCTCTGTTGTGGGAGCATCAATATGGCAGCCGTCTGGAGAATGACTTAGAAAGGAGAAAGAAGGGAGGCAGAGACTGAAGAGGAGGTTTTGTCCTAGTCCGGGGTCGAGGCTGTGAGAAGGGGGCTTGTGACTGTCCTGGACTGGAGAAGGATTGGCTGTAGAGGCTGGGAAGAGGGGAGAGGCAAGGGGGAGGCAGGTAGTGAGTGTGGATGACTGTGACCAGCGGGGATGAGGGAGCTGTCCACGGACATTCTTGAGATTGGATGAAAACCGCCCCTTTGCTTAAGAAAACAGAAACAGGTGCCTGGGCAACTTTACTTGGGAAAATGGATAGTTTCGAGGCTACTGCAAAGTGACACTTACAGCTGGAATCTTTAGAGGGTCAAAAAGAGCCTCTGGGTTCCAAGTGGTAGTTCAAGTCTCCATGATTCCATTTGGGGTTTTTAGTTGGCAGAGACACTGGATTGGTTTGCCATTTCCTTCTCCAGTGCATTTTATAAATTGGGTTACACAACTAATAAGTGTCTGAGGCCAGATTTGAACTGTCTTCCAGACTCCAAGCCTCCATCCAGTGAGCCACCTAGCCACCTCTACTCTTATTTTATCTTAAATATTTTTCACATGCTTACTATTCCAGGCAAAATGGCCCACAGGCCAGCTGTTTCCCATTCACACAATACCCCATCCTCTGCCTCTGCACAGATGGACCACCCCTCCCCATCTGCCATGTCTAGAATGCCTCCCTCTTCATTTCTGCTTATCCAGTTCTCATTCTCCCTCTCTCTTTCTGTCTCTGTCTCTCTAGATTATTTTATATAACTGTAGATCTTTTGCTTTTACTTACAAAGTACATGTTGTATCTCCAACCCCATCCCAACAGAATGTAAGCTCCCTGACATGAGGCACTATTCTTTTGCTTTAGTTTCTCCTTACCACAATCTAACACAATGTGGAGTACAAGGTAAGTGCTTAATAAATGTTTACTGAATTAAATTGAATCAATAGGTTGCTTTGCACAACATTTAGGTTCTCTCAGAAAGCTCTCCAGACTGGAATGAAGCTGTCGATGCCTGTAGGAGACTGCTGCTGGGACTTGCTGTTGAGTATTCTGTCCAAGTCTGGTCTAGTCTGCCTTCACAAGGCCTTGTTGGATGGGATCAGGAAGATGCCAGTGTCCCAGGCAACTAGCCCCTGCTGCTCCCAATGTTGGAGCATCTCAGCAGCCTGGGCCACTGTTGCCCTTGGCTTGGATTCTAAAGTGTGAATGGAAATTAGCCCCAGTTAAGGCAATGACATACCTGCACAGGCCTGACCCAGTGATTAGTGCCTAACTTCCAACTTAACGAGTGTTTAATAAATGCTTACTAATTGAATGGGTGCTGATTGATGGGGCTCTGAAGAGGAACCCTTCATTTCTTCTTACACAGGACATGGGTCCATCTCTGGGTGGTCAGGAGCCAGAGAGAATCACAGGATGTCACAACAGGAAGGGACTTCAGTGGCCATCTAATTCAGACTGGACATCAATGAGATCCCCTCTAAAACAAACCCATCTGCCCGATTCTACTTGGAGGCATCTAGATGAAGGGGACACCCTCCCTGAAGCCTCCATTCCACCTTTGGACAAATCTACTATTCATAGATTTATGGCATAGATGGAGGCCACACCCTTGTTTAAAGATGAAAAATGAGACAGAGCTTAAATGACTTGTCCAGGGTCATATAGCTAGTATCTGTTGCAGGATTCACAGTTGTGGAATATGGACTCAAGTCTCACTCAGTGTATTCTGAGCAGAGCATGTGCTAATTATGTGCTCTTGAATGTATTAAACATTCTTATGTCCCACGAACTGGAATAAGTGCTGGTACTTTCCAGAAAGGTAATCCTTGTTCATGTCCATCACATTCTGATTGAGGAAAGGTCACTGAAAAGTGGGACAGACAGACACGGAATAGAATGGAGAAGTGGCAGAGGAATGGGAGCCAACTCGTCCTTCCAGAGCTGATGAGGATGGGAGAGCCATTGGTCATCCCCTCTTCTCACAAGACCCCTCTGACCTTTCTAGATACCATTTGGGAGTGATATCTCTCTTGATACAGGATAATGTTTCAGCAAGAATAATGGTGTGGATGAGTGAGGTGGATACTGGGGGCAGTGGAGACACAGTGAAGCAAGAATGCACATTTAACTCAAGAAGTAAAATCCTCAGAGTGACTTCCAGTTAACTCTTTCCTCTTCCCTCTGGCCAAGCCCAAATATATCCTGGCCTTTTAAAGAAGGACACCAATGAGCCATCACCAAGAGGACCAGGTGCTTTCTTTGTTTTCCTTTTTTCCCCAGAATTTAGCACAGATCTTTACTACCAAGAGTATGGATGTTTCAGGGATATTCCTGTGGGCAATAAGGGCTTCTCAAAAAGAAAAAGTACCCTGAAGGAAAACCAGGATTTTCTATTTAGAATCAAACTATGCATTTTTGTGTAGTTGCACCATTCCCAATGAGTGCCTTTGGGGTTGGGTTCCAGTTCTATCTTTAAAGGCCTCACACTAACGTATCACTCCTGAGGCCTGGCAGGGCTTGAACGAGCTGTCTGGCAAGGGGTCTGGGTCTCTAAAGAAGACACGAATTTCTTTCCAGAACTTTTATTGACTTAGGGCCCCTTCTCCTTTCAAGGTAACCATTTTGAGCCTCACCAGGAGGACTTTTACATTAATCAAGTTCACTGGAGTAGATTATTCTAGATTATCCCCAATTATCAAACAAGATATTACTGAGCCTGTTCCTTCTCCTGGTAAGAAAATGAACACAAGAAGTTGGGGTTTTTTTTGTTTTTTTTGTTTTTCTTAGATTGCTCACATAAAATTCTTAGCACTAATAGGGATAGAGAAGTGGACCAAAAGTTGGAAGACCTGAGTTCAGATCTTGCTTCAGACACTTACCAGCTGTGTAGTCACTTCAACACTCAGAATTTGCTTCCTCCTTTGTCAGTCAAAGATAACACCAACACACACAGGGCACTTTGTAAACCTTAAAGGCTTCTATAAATGGTGGCTAGTGAGGGAGAAGTGGAGCCATGAGAAGCTACAGTTTAGGAAATCTGCTCCCTGAAGCAACCCCCCCAGATCAGAGGAGGAACAAAAGCTCTGGTCATCTGGTTTTTAAAAAAGCCATTTATTTTTTTCATTTAAAAAAGTGGTTTTGTCCGATCACATACACAAGCAAATACAGAACTAGCAACACAGCCCTGTGATAGTCCCTGGCTGGGGACCTGAAAGGGCGGCTACAAAGGAGGAAGTGGCTGGCCTGGGCCCTCAGCTCTTCACTCTCCTGGAGACCCTGCTGGATGGCTTTGTCTGAGGAAGGCCAGAGGGAGGCAGGCAGGGCTCCCAAGAACTTCGGACCCCAGGGCCTGTCCTACAAGGTGGGTGCTTCCTCTCCATACAAGGGCAGCCTCAGATAGTTTTCTGCAATACAGGAGCCAAGCCTTGCTTCCGAAGGAGACACTGTGGTGGGGGCCTGCAGAGGGGGCTGGGTAGGCCCTTCTAATTCTCCTCACCTTCCGATTCCGACTCTGAGGGAGAAGAAAGAGATGAGACAACAGGATGGTTTTCAGGTTCCTTTGAACATTGCCATGCTGTGGTCATGTAAGGCAGGAAAGAAACAACCCAACCTCCAGAATTTTCACAAAAACAAAAGTCTGCACCATCTTTTCTTGGGGCAGGAGAGTGCCCATGGAGGGCTGCCTACTGCCAAAGTGAGGAGAAGGGCCTGGCCAAGAGGTGCCCGCAGTGTGAGAGGTGACTGCAGCGTGAGAGGTGACTGCAGCGTGAGAGGTGCCCGCACTGTGAGAGGTGCCTGCAGTGTGAGAGGTGTCCAGTGTGAGAGGTGCCCACAGTGTGAGAGGTGCCCGCAGTGTGCGAGGTGACTGCAGTGTGAGAGGTGCCCACAGTGTGACAGGTGACTTCACTGTGAGAGGTGCCCACACTGTGTGAGGTGCCCGCAGTGTGACAGGTGACTGCAGTGTGAGAGGTACCCGCAGTGTGAGAGGTGACTGCAGTGTGAGAGGTGTCTGCACTGTGAGAGGTAATCGCTGTGTGGGAGGTGCCCCCACTATGGGAGGTGCCCGCAGTGTGACAGGTGACTGTAGTATTTGGTCCCAGATGCCTTGTATGCTTCAGATGTTTCTGAGAATTTGTTGGGATGCCATTTGTAAAGGGCCTTTTATCCTAAGAAGGGTTTTTAGTTGAGGTCTTGTGCATTATCCAAGGCCAATTTAAATTGCTTTATTTTGGTTTTTGATTTTTTTTTGTTATTTATTTTGTTGACTGTCCTGATATATAGAGTCCTTTGCCTCACTCCCCAGCCCCCTCCAATCACTGTGAACCCCATCTTCGACAAAATTCATTAAGGTAGCTAAAGTCTGTTGCCAACAAAGACTGTGAGTCCATATAAACTCATTCATATCTGTATAGAGAATGGGCCTATCATATGCATGTGTGTACACATGAGTAGAAAGGTTTATATGTGTGTACATAAAGATATATATCTACATAAATTAAATGTGTGTACATATCTACATGTCTAATCTCTCTATATACATATATATGTACTTTCTTCTTTTCTTGAGCCCTTGCTGGCCAAGATTCCTCCATTGGGATATGTCATATCGTGGGAAGGGAAGGCAGGGCCAAGAAAACAGGAAGCCTTTTATATCAAAGGAAGCCTTCTGACAGGTGACTAACCTAGTTGAAAAACCAACCAAAGAAGCCAGTCAGCCAGGAAAGGGCCCTACCTTCCTCTGCATTCTGCAGCCACTCTACAAACTTCTTCATCTGGTCCAGAAACACACTCTTGCCTTTGGCCACATGGGCTTCTTTGTGCCACTTTAAGATTGCTTCTTCACTCAGGACATCAGCTGTAAATGGGGGAGGGCGGAGAGAGAGACAGAGACAGAGAGACAGAGAGAGACAGAGACAGAGATAGAGACAGAGAGAGGGTGAGAGACTGAAGGGTCAGGGCCCAGTGGGCAAACAGAAGCCGCCTCTGCCCAATACCCTGTACCACCTCCCCAGGTTATGTTATTGGCCATAATCAAGGGCTACTCCATTTTAAGAAGTGATAAGCTCCCTAAACCAACAGAAATATGCCTCCTGCACAAAATCAAAATCTGCAAAATCCCAGAAATAATAAAAGTATCTGACAGATAAGGTATGAGGTAGGCAAAGTACTTTCCAATCAATAACTCATTCCAACCTCAAGACAACTCTGGAAGGTAGATATTGCACGGATTATCCCCATTTTATAGGTGACCAAACTGAGGGTCCAATCCACCCATGGTCACCACCTAGTCAGTGTGAGAGGTAAGATTTAAATATACAGTTGCTGATTCCCAGCCTTCTTTCCATGATACCACATTGCTGGCCAGGAGGGTGGGAGGTCACCTAGTCCAAACCTTTCACTTTAAAGATAAGGAAAATGAGGGGCAAACATGGGAGAGGACTTGCCTAAGGTCCTCTCATCAAGGCAGCAGCCCTGCTGAGATGAGAACGCATTTCCTCTTCATCGAAAAAACTCTTCATCGAAAGTGGTTCCTCAATGACAGTGGCTGCCTCCTTATCTCTTGGGCTCCTTCCATTCTAGAACTAGCTAATCATGGCAACTATTCTCAACAATGACAATCATCAAAGAAATGGTCTGTTTGATTGACTGTCCTATATTTCCTAAGATAGAGCAGAGGCTTGTGAATTCTAGAAAGACTACAATAAGGGTTTGAAGTCAAAATGACTTGGGGGTTAATCTTGTGTCAACTCAAACCCAGTGTGTACGTGACTTTTCAGACCACTTGGCTGCCCTCACCTCTATGGCTTCCTCCTCCTCCAGTTTTACCCTTTGAGGACATACCCAAGCTGGCCCTATTTAGTGAGCCCTGGCCCAGCCCTGGGCCCCTAGGTGACTCCCTGGCCTCTTCCCCTCAATCCTCAGGACTCATTTGTTTGTTGTTCTCCCCATTAGAACATAAGCTTCTTGTGGGGAGGGACTATCCTTCTTGGTGGCTGCATTTATATTCTGAACACAGCACAGTATCTTACACACAGTAGGCACTTAATAAATGCTTCCTCTTTTCCATGTATCTCTCTTTCAGGCCAGAAGATACACTTGACAAGGACACTCCACTTCCCCCAAATCTCCTGGGGGTGGGGCTCTAGTCTAGCACAGTGGGGCTCTAGTCTAGCACAGTACACACGGTAGACTGGATTGAGAGTCTGAGGACTGGGGTTCTAGTCTAGCACAGTACACACGGTAGACTGGATTGAGAGTCTGAGGACTGGGGTTCCAAATAGGCAAGTCTGGGCCTCAGTGTCACCCTCCCCTCTACCCTGTCAAATGTTTGGGGCTGAACTCTGTGGCCTCTGAGGTTCCTCCTGGCTTTAAATCAATGATCTTTATGAATAGAAAGGGGAGAAGAGATCACAGCCTCTGCTCTGTTGTGCCTTCACAAGGGAGCAATAGGGCCTGAGATGGAGATGGAGAGGCAAGCAGAGCCCTGCCCTGAAAGGGACCTTTGAGGCCTAGTCCAACCCCTTTATTTGACAAATGGGGAAACTGAGATCCAGAGAAGGTAAGTCTTGCCATTTAGCTAGGAAGTGCCCAAGGTGAGATTTGAACCCATTTCCTTTCTGATGTCCAGCACCTTGTGGTAGCTACAGATAGCCTTCACATGGACTTCCCAAGCACTTTAGGTAGGTTGGCTCACTTGAGCCCCAAGACAACCCAACCAGCTGGGTACTAAGGGCATGATGATTGCCAACCCAACCAGCTGGGTACTAAGGGCATGATGACTGCCAACCCAACAAGCTGGGTACTAAAGGCATGATGACTGCCAACCCAACAAGCTGGGTACTAAGGGCATGATGACTGCCATTTTTAAAATGAAGACGCTTGAAATCCAGGTAGGCTCTGTACTTTGCCTATGGCCTCAAAGTCAGTAAGCATCAGATGCAGAATTTGATCTCAGACATCCCCTGATTACACTTCTAGTGCTCTCTGGAGGTCTGTTACCTCCTTGTAATTTAGGGGGCCTACCCTTCCCACCTACCTGGGCTATAAGGACTGGACTGAAGTTGAAAAGAATTTTCTTCTCAACTTACACTAAGCTGAGCTAGGGCAGTTCTTGGACATGATAAAGAAGCCCATCCCTCCCTGGGCCTGGATGCAAACCCTTCCCAGAGATGAGGAGGATCTGTCATGGCTCTGAGAGCTGGACATTAGCCCACTGCACACATGGGATTCCAGTGGGGGCTGGGTAACATTGAACCTGCCCCTCCCTCCCACTGGCTGTCCTACCTCTTAAGAGATTGTTTAACAAAAAGGAAACAGTCAAGGCTGATTGGGACTACTCACAATAGTCATGAGCTGATTAAAGATTTCAGATGGACTTTTGTTGCTGAGGAAAAGCCCTTGGTGGAGGGACCAGAAAAACCCTTGTTTAAGAGGCAAACTTTGAGCTAAACTCTGGGTATGAGGAGGCAGAGAGAAGGAAGGTGGGCCTGACAGGTGAGTGGAACAGCCACATCAAAGAACAGAGAGGAGAACAATTCTCTATTAATGGAACAGACAACAGGACAATCTGCTTGTATCAAAAAGTACATAAAGGAACCTAGAAAGGTGAACCTGAGCTGGACTAGGGGAAGTGGAAATGCTTGTACTTGATCCTAGAGATGGCAAGGAGAATGGAAAGCCAAGATGGCAGAGCAACAGCAAGAAGAAAACCCAGGTTCCCCCCATACACCTCCACAAAGATCTGGAGAACACATCAAACTGAGCTGTGGTAGGAAATCCAAGACAAAAATCACAGTGAGTCCCATTTCCAGCTCAGGTCAGCTTAGAGACACAGGTAGAGGGACACTGGATAATGGATCTGGCCAGAGAGTGCTGCATGCAAAGTGCACAGAAACTGGAAGAGAACTGAAGTTAGGGCAGGAAGAGGTTGGAGACCCCTATGGGAGGATCCTGACTCTGTGCAGGATGTGGGAAAAGGGGCCAACTAGTAGCTGTGCTGTTCACTACATCGCCTAGCTGGGAGAAGTCCAGGGTAGACTGAAGAGGGGATCTCTGCTTAGGGATGGTGATCCAGGTTGAGGAGCGGCAACAGGCCCAACCCAGGAGAATATTCAGAAGCAAGAGGAGCTGTGTAGTTGTGATCCCAGCAGCACATCAGGGGCTTCCAGCCTCCAGCAGGTTTTCATTCCCTGCCTAGCCCCATTCCTGGTTTTAAGACTACAAAAACCGTGCTCTCTCATGTAAGCCTTCTTTTAGTTCCTAGGAGCTCCACAGCCTGGAATGGGTTGTTGTTCGGTCATCTTCAGTCACATTTCATTCTTTATGACCCCCCTTGGGGTTTTCTTGGCAAAGATACTGGTGTAGTTTGTCATTTCCTTCTCCAGAGGAGGAAACAGAAGCCAACAGGGTTAAATGACTTGCCCAAGGTCACACAGCTACTAAGTGTCTGAGACTGGATTTGAACTCTGGTCCTCTTGAATTCAGTCCTGGCACTCTATCTACTGTATCACCTACCTGTTCCTCCTGGAATATACAGCCACCTTTCAGATCTTCTCACCCTGGGATATTCCTCTGTATCTTATTGGCGAATTCCTCCTGGAACCTCCATCTTGTGGAGGGAACCAGACCTGCCTTCAGGCTTGAAGTCATCAAAATTGTCTCCATCTCTCCCCACACACTTTTTTCTACCTCCTTTTGTCTCTTGTCTCCAAATGTAAGTCCCTTAAGGGAAAGATCTCTCTTTTTACTTGTATTTCCCAGAATTCAGCACAATACCTGGCTTATGGTAAGGCTTAGGAAGTTCTGGTTTCCATCCTTTCTCCTCCAACTCTACCTGTAATCTGCAATGGACTTATGAATTCCAGACTAAAGAGAATTCTACAATTCTGTCACTGAACCAACAGAGCTTTCCAGTGGCTGAGTTGAGCAGTGGTATAGTGGAATTTCCAGCCAGAAGCAAGTCAACAGAAATGTTGTTCAGACCTAAACCTAGATCAGGAGCTTGTAGAACTGAAACCAGGAAGGCAGTGAGTAATGAGACTGTGTTTTGGAACAGGCTACTTTGGGAACACTGAAAGTTCTCAGGTCCCCAGCCAGAGCTAATCCTGAGGACCCAGAATTACACAACACTCAATAGCTATGAATGCAGCAAAAAGATCCAAGAGGCAAAGGTTAAATCCCAAATATTCTTGTAAGAAGTAAACAGAGTTCAGACAAACCTACTATTCGAAGTCAAGAAATAATCTGGAAGAATGAGAAAACGAAAACTGAATGCCACCACAAAGAGATATGAAGATGGGGATGCTCAGGACAAAAATCCAGAACAAGAAAAATGACTCCAAAACATTTAAAAGCAAAGTCTTAAAGAAAAACACAAGTCCAACCAGAATTCCAGGAAGAGATGAAACGAGCTAAAATTGTTTCAAAAATTAAATGAGAGCAGTGGAAGAAAAAATGAGAAAATAAATCAGAGTGATAGAAAAAAAGATTTTGAAAGAGAGAATTAACAGCTTGGAAAACAAAGTATAAAACACCACACAAGAAAATACTTCCCTAAAAATTAGAATTGACTAAATAGAAGCTAATGATGCCATGAAATATCAATAAATTTTTAACAGTGACAAGACTAGAAAAATTGAAGAAAATGTAAAGTACTTCAGCAAAAACTGATCTAGGAAACATATCAAGGAGAAATAATTTAAGAATCATTGGATTATCTAAATGTGTGATCAAAAAAATAATATATATGTCAAATTTCAAAAAATCATCAAAGAAAACAACCCAGACTTTTTAGAACCAAAAGGCAAAGTAGAAAAAGAAACAATCCACCAGTCACCTCCTAAAAGAAATCCCAAAATGAAAACTCCCAGAAATATTATAGCAAAAATTAGAGCTTCTAAGTCAAAGAAAATAATGCCAGAAAGAAAGAATTTGAGGAGCCACAGCCTGGATCACACAAGATTTAGCAGCCATCACTTAAAGAGCAGGGAACTTGGAACAGGATATCCCTGAAGGCAAAAGCTTGAGGCTGACAAACAAGAATAAATTACACAGAAGAACAGAATGTAATTTTAGAAAGGGGGGATGGACATTCAATGAAACAGAGGAAATCTATTCCTGATGAAAAGAACTGAGCAGAAGCTGTGAAATCCAAACATAGGAGGCAAGAGAAATATAAAAAGGTAAACATGAGTAAGCAGTCATAAGGGATTACATAAGGACAAACTGTTTAAATTCTAATATGGGAAAATGATCTATGTGATTTCTCAGAACTTTCATAGAGGTTATCTGGGGTCATAGAGGGAGTCTAATTAGACAGTGGACCTGGGAGTTGTTCTGTTAGGTTTGGGTGATTTTAAAATAAGAAGGAAAGGGGAAGGGGAATACACTGTGAAGGTGGAAGAAAGATGGAGAGAAAGCATGGAGAAAATTATTGCACATAATTGGGGTACCCAAAGGTACAAATGAGGAGGAAGGTGGAGGAATTTTTGAATCTCACTCTCACCTAACCTGGTCAAAAGAGAAGAACAGACAGACAGCTGAGTAGAGAAGGTGGAAACAGGAGAGAAAAGGAGAAAAGTGTCAGGAGGAAATGAGAAAGAGGGTAGATTAAGGGAGGGATTTGTCTTAAACAAACAAAATCTCAAGTAGGGAGGATGGATTTTGGAGAGGGGTTTAAAAGAAAGTAAAGAAATAACAATTATCTCTTATTGGACTCTGGGTGAGGGAAAGAGAAAAGATTGTAGGAGAAGAGAAACAGACTAAAGCAGAACTAGAATAGGGATGCTGAACTATTTTACACCACCATCTTCCCCTTTAAGAAGAGGGGGTGGGAAACAAAAAAGGGAAAGTATGAGAGAATAGGATGGAGGGGGAAACAAAATGAACAACCACGACTGTGAATAGGAATGGGATGAGCTCACTCAGAAAATGGGAGTGGACAGCAGAATGGATTAGAAAGCAGAATCCACATAGTGCTTACAAGAAACAGCTGAAACAGAGACATACACAAAGCTAAAATAAGGGGCTAGAACCAAATCTGTTGTGGTTCATCTGAAGTTAAAAAAAAAAAGGGCATAGGTGGCCACCATGATCTCAGACAAAGACATGGTAAAACCAGACTTAATTAAGAGATAAACAGGGATACTAGGGCAGCGAGAGGGCACCATAGTGCACAGAGTGCCTGGCCTGGAGTCAGGAAGATTTGTCTTCCTGAGTTCAAATATGACCTTAGACATTTAGTAGTTGTGTGACCCTGTCACTTCATCCTGTTTGCCTCAGTTTCCTCATCTATAAAATGAGCTGAAGAAGGAAACGACAAGTCACTCCAAAGTTGTAAATGATCAAAACCTGACTAAAAAACAAAAAAACCCAGGGAAACTATATTTTGCTGAAAGAGAGCATAGGTAAAATCTGGGCACCATGGCTGGACCCACAAAATACCACAATGCCCCAACAATAAAAGGTACAAAAAATGTTTTTTGCATTTTATAGGTTGTATCTCCCACCATGGTCCTTCACAGCAAATACTATTTTTTTGCCTTTCTTTGGACTCTGAGCACTTAGCATAGTACCTGGTACATAATAGGAACATAATACACTCTTGCATCTTGATTGTGCAATGCATAATATAGGAACTCCTCAAGAAGATTTTATATAGGGGTCCAGATTTTACAAAGCTAAGATTTTTTTCATCTCCCAGAAAGATGGACATAACAGTGTTTGAAAAGGTAGCTTAAGCCAGTAGTCTTGAACTGACCCACTGATTAATTTGGGAGAAGATACATAAATTCACACCTGGGAATGTAAAAAGAAGCAGTTATGTATGAGAAGATGGGCATAATACAATGATTCCCCATTTCTAAATTTATTTCTTCAAAGTAAAATGAATCTAAAATCAGGGAACAGGTAGCATAGAAACCTTGCCTTCATTATCAAAGGAACAATCACCATCTTTTCTTTTAGTTCCAAGAAGCATTATTAGAATTCATTCTTTCACACAGCTCTATTATTTCAAGAGAAGATTTTCATCTTCCATCACTCGTGAGCTTTACAGTTCAGTAATCCAGCCTGACAAAGAAGGGTCCCTAATCACATCTCTGGGTTGTTTTGAGTCACTGGTAACATTTGAAAGGATTTGGTTATGTGGTTACTTTTTTATTACAGCTGATTAGAATCACATTTTAACAAGTGAAGATGAATTTCTGTGGAACCTGGGTAGTTCCTACAGGGGACTGTCATCTATAAAATGTTTCCAAGCCAGATGGATCAGCTTCTAAACACAATTCACATCCTGCCAACCCAAGACAATTGGAACTTGAAAGTTTAAGCAATGTCCACTTTCTGTAGAATGTGCAAAGGGTCAGGAATTTCCCCAGCTTCCAGCACCTTGTGTTTACCTCAGTTTCTATTTATTTATATTAAATTTTGTTATCACCTTTTGATTTTGTACCACAGTGTTTCCCTTTAACTACTCTCCTCCTCTCACACCTCTAACCAGTATGACCACCAAACAGCCAACTGTCTGTGCTAGCTCCTCCTAATTGGCTCTGCTTTAACCCAATCATCCCATGGCAAAAGGGTTTGTAAAATGAGAGCCATACAGACACATTTACCAACTCTTGAAAGCACTTAATTAATATTCTTTGTTAACTCTTAAGAAGGGATAATTCATAAGAATATTTTCTCCAAAACGCATCCAACTTGTTGTAAAGCACAATAGGAAGAGTCCTGGTTTGGCAGTCAGAGGAAACGGGTTCAGGTGCTGCTTTGGATGCTTCTGAACTGTGTGATCCTGGGCAAGTCACTTGCCTCCTTGGATCTCAGGTTCCCCAGCTGCAAAATGCAGGGGTTGGACTTGATCTAAGCTCCAGATTGAGGATTGCACACTTATAGAAGGGCCTTGGGAGCTGTCCAGACAGGTCAGTGCTGGAGCTGAACTGATTGCCAGTAATTCTTCTGTGTCTCCTAATAGGCACTGGAACAATAAATAGGGAAAACAATCTAGCATTCAGTCAGTTAAGTACTGAATTACCGAACTGGGCTCCAGACAGGTCTTTCTAATCCTAGGAAAATCCCAAACAAAGAGAACCAGGCAGGTTCAGGAAAACAGCTGAATGCCTGCTAGGAGGAAAGGATGCTGTTGAATGCTCATAATAAGGTGGGGCTGATTCTCTTAAATAGCAGTATAGAAGAAACTCTTGATAAGAACGCCATGATCTCTCCAGATGACACGGAATAGAGCTATTATTCCTCCCCCCAACAAGACAATAATTGACTTGGGTGGAAAAACAGATCATTTATTTACAAAATGGCCTAGAAAATGATAGTAATTTTCAGCTGGCAGGTAAAAATCAGAAGAGCCATATGGTGCGATTGCAGAAGCCATGAGTCCTGTGCCAGGCTCCAGTGTTGGCAGAGTCAAAGACACATTTGTGGTGGGGTCTACACTGCCAACCTTTCCTTGAGCTTAGCTCCCATGTGGTAGTGACAGAGTTTGGCTTTGGTAGCCAAAGACACAGTTCATCCATAACCCATTTGGCAACTCATTTCTGTGTTCTAGGCACTAGGGATACAAGAACAAAGAGAAACAATCCTTTTATCCTTAAGGAACTTAGAGTGTATCAGGAGAAACCACACAGAAGAAGGCCTCCAGCTGCCCACCTCTGGTCATATCCAGAGAGAAAGAGAAAGGGAGATAGAAACAGAGGAAGGGAGAGAGAGACAGAGAGAGAAACAGAGAGGGACAGGCTCTGCTCAGGTCCTGTCACCAATCAGAAAACTTAGCTACTTTTCAGGTTCTGTCCCCTTGTCCTTATGGGTACGAGCAGTGCACAGCCCATCCATGCCCTTCATCCTTTGTTCATGGAAATCTATAAATTCCCCAGACAGGGTATTCTAGGCCTTTATTAGTGCTCTCAACCTTGTATGTGTATCAGTGAAGGATGCAGACACTCCTCTCAGTGATCCCTCCATCCACTCACCATGTGGTCAGCTTGCCCTTCCTCCCTCCCTCCCTTCCTTCCTTCCTTCCTTCCTTCCTTTCTTTTATTACATTAGAGTCAGTTGGGGGCACAGTGCATAGAATGTTGGACTTGGAGTCAGGAAGATTTAAGTTCGAATCCCACCTCAGACACTTACAAACTGTGTGATGCTGGGAAAGTCATTGAACTTGTGATTGACTCAGCTTCCTCACCTGTAAAATGGGGATAAATCATAGTACCTACCTCCCCAAGAACAGCACATGTGTAAAGTGCTGCCTAAATGCTCACTGTATTTATTGTTGCTGCTGCTGTCTATTTGTTAGTATTTTTTTATCATGTCTCTGATGACTTGAGGCAGCTAGTTGGCAAAGTGGTAAAAGCTGGACTTGGAGTTAGGAAAATGCCTCATAACTATGGCTTTGGGCAAGTCCATAATCACTGTCTGCCTCAGTTTCCTCGTCTGTAAATGGGAATAATAACAGTATCTCCCTCCAAGGGCTTCTCCAAAAACCCAGTGAGACCACTCTATAAATGTGAAGTCTGCTTATTACTAGATACCATAACAAGTGGACTGGGTCCAACACAGGTGGACGTAGGAAGCCTTGCTGAGTGTTCCCTGTGCTAAGGATGGTCCCATGGGGAGCCCTGTGATGCTGGTGATTGGAGGGCAAGGAAGGCATTCTAGCTGCTTCAGCAATATTGCTGGGCCTTGGAAGGAAGTTGTTATGGGGCTCTGGGTGAGGGAAAGAGGGAGGGACAAGAAAACAGAAACTGCAATGTTAGAGAACTGAACACTGTGCCTGGAGGCAGGAAGACCTGTTCAAATCCTGCTTTCTAGCTGTGGAACCTTCAGGAAGACATTTCACCTATGCCTGCCTAAGTCTTCTCAACTCTAAAGGGGAGACAGGAACAAGCAGCCCCTGCCTCTCATGGCTGTGGTGAGAGTCCGATGATGTCATAACTGTAGAGTGCTGGCACAGTGCTTGGCACACAATAGGTTCTGCCTAAATGCTTATTCCACCTTCCAAAGACATGCAGTCTCATGCAGCTGCCCAGACCGGCTCCCTCTGGAATGCTCAGTAAACCCAGGTGAACGTGTCCCAAGAGGCCCACTCAGAGCTAGCCAATAAGACCAAGGCTATGGGCAACATCTCTGGCTAACGTGCGCTGAGCAGTTTTCAAGGAGCTCACCTTACATTTGGATTCCACCAATGGGTGACCCTGGACTTTCTGAGCAGGTAAGTGCAGCTAGCGGTTGGGAGTTTGCTCTCCATTTTGGTGCCATTTGGGCACTATATGCTCATATGCAAACAGCACCTCTGCACAGCCCCAACGAAGTTTCAAGGAGGAACTCAGGCCTCAGGGGGCACCAGCTCAGACTTCCCTGACCACCTATCGGCCTCTCATAGACATTAAATCTGACACCCCACTGGCGTCGATACTGTTTATCAACACATCTTATTGCAACAATGCCTGATGAGCATCTAAAAAGACAATTAAAACGAATCCCTAAAATACATTCCATCTGCTTCCTTTTCTGCCAGTCTCCACATAAAAGCAGTGTGGAGGCCACTTAGAATCATTCTAGCAGACAACAAACATGTCAGGGCATCATCTTCATTCCCCAGCTGCTGAATCCAATCATGGAGTTTCTGTAGCATCCATGGACCATGGGTTGTGAAAGTATCCATGGGGACCATGTCCTGACAAACACCCTGAGAGGCTGGTCAATGGGAAGACCTGAAAGCAACCATTTCTTTGGGAGGCTGGCCAGCCCAAACGTCCTATGAATATCAGCCTTGTGGCACCAGGAAGAGTCATGGGACACCAGGATATCATTAGGTTCATCATGACCTTGGTATCCACTGGGGGATATCCCCAACTCACAGCTCAAGACCAGACACCACAACATTGAAGACCATCTCATCATCCTCCCACTCCCAAGGCTGGCATGGATTTAATCCACCCCAGTGCACTCTATGTCTCCTCCTCTTGGGAGTGGATGCCTGTAGGCTGAGTGACTGACTGAGTGCCACAGACACCCAGTGGAGGACCAACCTTTGTAAAAGAGGACCACAATCTTGGGAAAGGCCTTCATGAAGTGAATGTTGTCGTAACAGTACTCCTGTACTTTCTGTAGCAGGATCAGCTCGGATTGACCTTGGGAACTGAACGCAGCCAGTAGGGGCGCGTAGTGCTGGAAAGGACGGGGAAAGAACATGATTAAGTTACCCACCTGGTAGAGAATGGAGGTCAGAGGGCAGTTACATGGCACAGCCTATAGAAATCTGAACTTGGCATCTGAAGCCCTGAGTTCAAATCCCAGCTCAGTCACTTATTCTGTGTGACCCTGGGCAAGCCTCAGTTTCCTCATCTGTAAAGCAGGAATAACAGCCCCTATGTTCCAGGGGGGGTTGAGAGAATGAGATGAGATTACATATGTAAGTGCTGTGCAAACTTTAAAGCCCTCTCTCCATGACAGCTATGATATGACTATCAGTGCAGTTGATAAAGGACCTGTGGAGAACACATCCTGCCAACCTCCAGACCCAGATGCTCTCCAAGGATTCTTTTTGTCCCAGGATCAACTCAAGTCTCACTTACCCCATTATGACAGGAGGCAAACTGCTGAGCCCCACCTTCCAAACCAGACACAATGAGTTTGGGTCCTCGGAGGTCTCTGACCCAGTTAATGATGAAATCGCTCGTGGGGAGTGGAGAAACTGAGGCCTTCTAGGCCAGTTGCTCACCCCTCAGTCAGCTCAGGAGCAGCATCTGCCTAGAGGAAGCCATTTGAGGTGCTGGTGCCCACAGGCTGTTAAATGAAGTCCCTCCCTACCTCCATCTTAGCTCACTCCTGGCACCTGGCTGGTCTCCTTCCTCTACTACCCTCTCTGCCTAAGTCCATACAAGTCCTCATCGAACTTTCTCAATGTCTGAGTATTTTCTAACTCTGCTGTAAACCGTAAATAACAAGAGCTCATATAGTTTTTTTCTAGGAAGTCTTCTCAGTTAGAATGTATGAATGACCATTGCTCTAGAGCAGCAAAGGACCTCAGAGGCCATCTTGTCCAAGCCCTGTGTTCTACAGATGAGGAAACTTGAGTCCCAAAGAAATTGAGTGACTTGCCTCAGGTCACACAGGTAGCAAACATCAGAAGTGAGATCTGAACTCAGCTCTTCTAATTCCAGAGCCCCTAAGTACTCTTTGCATGGTAATATTCAGCCTCCAGGATTTAAGAATGGCTCTCATTTATTACAAAGAGCTTTCCTTACAGCAAGGCTGTGAGGAAAAGGGAGCAAGTGTAATTATCCTCCCCCATTCTACAGATGGGGCAAATCAAGCTTAGAGAGGTCATGTGACTAGCTTATCGTCTTAGAGATGGGATCCAGGATGGAATGGACTCTGGCGGGGTCCCTCCATCTTACAAATGAGCCCCCTCAAAATCACAGAGGTGGAATCTGAACCCAGTTCCTCAGGCTTCACATCTCATACACTTCCCACCCACCGGCTCCAAGTGAGTCACCTAGTTGACTAGAGTGTGACCCTGTGGAATAAAAGTCCTGTATCTCCATGAACATTTAAGAAGTCAAAGGGTCAGTATCTACCTCTCCAATAAGGATCCCTCCTCCCAGTGTGGAAGAAAGCCCAGGTTCTCCAAGGTCTACCAATGAAGCTGCCTGTGTCTGTCTGTATTCATCCTTCATTTTCGAAGAAGACCATGACATCAGAGAAATGATGACATGACTTGAACTTGACTTTGTTTTGAATGAGGTAGGGCTGTGCAGGTAACCAGCCTCACTTCCCTTCCTGGGCTCTCTGGATCCAGTGACCAGATATTCATCAGGATGACTGGAGAAGACCCAGGATGCAGTGGAAGACCTTGATCTATTCAGGTACTCACTTAGAGTGAGGTAATGCCCATTCAGTAAATAGGCCTCTTTAAGAAATAATCAGGGAATGGCCTCTTTAATGAGCAAAAGAAAGCACCAGCAATGGCAGCTCCCACCAACCTGGAAAGGACCCCAGTGCTGTTGGATGGGTACCAGCCTGGTGCAGTCTGGGAAGAATGGCTATCACCAGGTGGCCTGAATAAAGCAGGATGATGACATCTTGGCCACAGTGTCTTTCTAAGACCTTCTCCTAGGACACAGAGAGGTTGGGCAATCCTGCTAACTTCACTGAAGTCGGCCAGCCCTATGTTTCTGGATTCCCAGAAGCCTTCAGGTTATAAGTAATTACCTCCTTTGTCCCTGGGCATTATGTCTGCATATCTCAAATCTGGTGCTTTAGAGGAGCAATGGTGGGGATAAGGTACCAGAAGACAAGGCTTGGGGGAAGAATAAGGAAGGGAACCAGGGGCTTCCTCCTTGCCCTCCCTAACCTTGAGGTGCTTGAGGGCTTGCTCAGCCACTAGCTCCTCTTTCTTATTCCACTCGACAGCATTCATAATGCACGTCCATAGGAGCCCAATGACTGCTGTTTCTGCCAGGGTGTTTCTCTTCATCTCCTCTTTGACGTAGAGCACAATCTGTCATGGGGAAAGAAGTTGAGACAGAGTAAGAGGAGGAGAACTGTCACTTACCTTCTCAACTTTCCTCACCATCCAGGGGCTCTGGGCAAGCCAGTCACATTCTGCACTGTCCCTCTCTGCCCTTGGTGCCTCAGAAGGAAGAAACCTTATTGTTTTGTTCTGGGAGCAAGCCTACACCAAGACCCAAAATAAATCTGCTGAGTTCTGGCCAGCAGCCCTGGATGCAGCTGCTGGGAGAAATACTTCTCAGAAGCAGAGTGGCCTAATCAGCGGCGATAATTACGACACTCCCCAAGAATTATTGCTCAAGATGCAAAGTCCACTTTGTACCACACTAAAATTCTGGTATATACACCAAAAGAAATATAACAAGGGTGGGGAGTTTGGGGCTTTGTCCCAGACCACATCAGACTTGAGGGTGCCAACGGCT
Organism: Potorous gilbertii; assembly: GCA_028658325.1. Taxonomy (NCBI): domain Eukaryota; kingdom Metazoa; phylum Chordata; class Mammalia; order Diprotodontia; family Potoroidae; genus Potorous; species Potorous gilbertii. The sequence goes on along the minus strand of CM053770.1, from coordinate 6,962,614 downwards.
TAGATGCTCATCTTCCTCCCAGGCAGCTGCCCCCGTGCAGAGTACTTGTTCAAACACATCAACTTTGGAGGTGTTGTAAGAAGGTTAAAATAAATACACTGTGAGTGAACTGTGAATTCTGGATTACAATGTGGAGTTGTGTAAGAAAAATCATATTATATCTTTGACAGTGTAACCCCACCATTGACCCCAGTGAGGTCAAAGATCTCGTATGTACGATGACATTCTCAGTATTGTTTTTTGTGAAAGTAAATTTTAAAAATAAAATAATAACCTGATAACAAAGTGAGTGCCCATGGATTGGAGAATGGCAAAGAAATGGTGGTGTATCAATGTAATGGAACATTATTGCACTATAAGAAATGATGATGACCATGAAGAAATCAGAAAAAACATAGGAAGATTTAGTTATGGGAACTGATGGGACACAGTGAATGAAGCACACAGAACAAGAGAATAAGACGCATAGCTATGCTAATTTCAGAAAGAACCCTAAGCTACAACTGAACTCAGAATAGCTGTCCCTGAGCACTGATGTGCATGGTGGTGCCCCCTAGAGGCCCACGAAGACAATTTTTAGACAGGGAAGTACATTGAAGACAGTTAATGAATAAAGGGTCGTTCCAAAGTGACCAACTCTTGGAGATCATCCCTGCTCTGGTTACACCCTCTGTGACATCCTGGTGTGATGGTGCAACAACACAGAGGTTCATTCAGCAAATAGGACATACAGCCACTGTCATGGTGCCCTGGAACCCAACAAAACTGGGGAGGACATGGCCCACTCACCTCTTTGAGGGGGCACTCCTGAGACAGACGCTCCTGAAGCTCTTTTTGGAGTTCCTTACGGGTACCCAGGGATTGCTGAACCCGGAGAAAATCAGAGAGCTCTTTCAGACCAGCCTCTGTGAAGTATTTAGCAAAGTGATCCACGTTCTGGCGGTTAGCTGGAAAGAGTTCCTGGAAAAGATGGAGAAAAATAAAGGATGCTTTGGAACCAAGAACTCTAAAATCTCCTATATTCCCACAAACCACAGAATTTTTGGAGGTCTGTACTTTAAGATGACATGCTATTATAGGGGTGTCCCACACCTGATACCTTTATCAGGTGAGAATGACATCAATTAACTTATAAAATCAACCCAAGGTATGAACAATTCCTCAGTACATTTATTAGTCAATCAATCAATCAATTAATCAATGGTATGAAGTAGGTACAAACTGAATCCAAACAAGTGGCCACATAAGAAGTGTCTGTCATCAGTCATTCCTGGTTGGGCTTGGATAAAACTGCAAACCAGGTCATAATATGACATTCCAATAACTGGCCAGCCTAGTGGTACAGAAATGAAGCCCTTGAGAGCTAATAGTTGGGAGGAGGACAGGGGGGAGACGACAGTCTCTGTCTCCTACCTACTCCCTTTGACTTGTCAGCGAACCAGGCCATTTTTGGTCAGTGGCAGAACAGTTGGACAGTTGGAAACAGCACCATGTAGTGGATGGAGTATAAGCCTTGGAATCAGCAAAACCAGGGCTCACACCCAGCCTCAAGAACTTGACTATACTGTGAAGGTAGTTGGATCTTTTATTTTTGCATCTTTTTAATATGTAGTTAAGATAGTGCAGCTGTAGGAAACCATATACAAAATCCTTTTCATGCTGTCATCAAGGATACCCTGAACATATATGTAGACCACAAGAGCTTTCCTAGATTAGAAAGCACATCTATAGTTTGATGGTTGATAGTTTGATGTCTTCTTAATGTTGTTTCTTTTTTTTTTTTTTTTTGCTATACTATCTATGGTTTTTAAAATAGTTTTTAGAATCTCCTTTCGCACCCTCCCACTCACTGAGGTATCTTGGAAACTAATCCTGTGCACCTTCCACACAGCATCACCTATACCATGGGTTGCTTCTGTGTTTATGTGCCTGACTGCATATGCTTTTCACTGGAAGCCTCTTTCTAAGTGTCTTCTATTTCTTCAGACAGTCAGTCATTCCTCCGATGAACATTTATTGATATATGCTCCATGCTGGAGATACAAAGACAAGAATGAAAGTGGCCCTCCCCTCAAGAAATTTATATTCCCTTCTGGGGGAGGGAGAGCAACAGATAAATAGAGAATAAAAATTGAGTGAAGACAGGTGCCAAGATTTCTCAGTTCAAATGGAGTGCCCTCCATTGTCATAGGATCAAAAATTTAGAGATGGAAGGAAAGGGCTTTGGAGGTCACTCAGTCTAACGCCTTTATTTTACAGATGAGGAAGCTGGTAAGTTTGAGAACCAGAATTCAAGCTGCATTCCTCCTCCCCCAGCTCCACAACTCTTCCCATTTTACCGGACTGAATGCAAGACTTTGCTCCTAATCCATCTGAGTAGCTTTTGTTCAACAAGATTTATTGCATCCACTTTAGCCAAGGATCATTATCGTGAGCGGTCGACTGGACAAGCACTTTATTTTACAGAAGCGGACACTGTGACAATTAGAAGGAGATTGTTCTACCTTGTCTCAGATAAATCAGAAAGCAGTACTACATATGAGGAGCGTTAGCTAACACCACAATGACATTCCATTTGTCCTTCAAGTCAAAACCCTTCATGTACGTAATTAGGAGTATGTTGATTTAGAACAGGTTAATAATGAGTTTCTCAAGGCTTTTATTGGCCTCTTATCTTCGTTCCATTCTTCTGAAGAAGAAAAAAAATGTTAGCTGCCACCAGGAGCCATCGGCAAGTAGCGCCAAGAGTCCAAATGCAAAAGCTACCCAGAAGAATTGCTCACCACAGAAATGCTGCAAACCCAGTCTCTCATTTCTCATTCTGCCCATTTCATTTGCAAATGCTGTTGGGATGATCAAGTGCAAAGGATCTTGTGCCAGGAGCTTTCTGCAGGCCACCCTTCCCTTCTGCTGGAGTTTGGCTGTTCTCTTATTCATATGCTTAGCAAATTTTTTAAAAGGTATAATTTTTTATTTAAAGTTCCCTTGACAAGTGCAAGTTTTCTAACACAGAGAACAAAAGAAAACCAAACCAAATAAACAAAAAGAGATTATAAACAACTGTGTCTATATTCATAAACACTAATTATCTCCCAGTTGTTAAACCCAATTTTGTTGTTGTGTTTGCCCTTCCTTGCCAAAGAAGACTGTGCCATCGGAGAAATGATGAAGTGACTTGCGCTTGACTTTGTTTTGAGTGAGGGAGGACTGAGCAGGTCACCAGCCTCACCTCTCCTCCAGAATCATCTGGATCCAGTGACCAGACATTCATCAGGATGACTGGAGATGACCCAGGACAGCAACAATAAATCCAACATGAAGCAGCGTGGTATGGTGGGCAGAGAGGCAGTCTTGATGCCCAACTTTGACATGTCTTGTGTGTTGTGCCTAAGGATAAAGTGTTTCACCTCTTCAGGGACTTGGTGATTCTCCTGAGTTACAGACATGGTGCTGACCTGACTTGGTAGAGGGAGTTTGCTCACCTGGGAGTCCCTTCTACTAGTGAACTCTTGGATCTTGTCCTTGTCCCCTTAAGCCAGGAGAAAAGATGTGTGTATGATCTTGAGCCAGAATCACCCTTGTCTGGGCTGTGATCCTTCTCCCCCATCTTGTGCACAGCCAAATATGGATTGGGATGGGAGCGGGAGAGACTGCCTCCATTGTGTATCTGTGTATATCATTTAGTCACTTTTATTTTCAGGTTATTCCTAATCCTGCCTCTTTCCCTCTGCCTCCCATTATACATCTTCCCAATGTGTTAGTCTCATTCTTTGGATCTGCCATTTCTTAGGGGTGATGTTATCTAATCATTCTAATTGTGCCATAAGGAGCATTGAATAGGAAGAACAAAAATGGGAGTATTTACATGAAGTGACTCAAGGGGAAAAGGCAGGAAAAGGAGGCTCCATGGAAACTTCTGAGGGGAGGGGGTACTGGGGCTTGTTCTTGAAAGACTGGAAATATTTCCACATAGAGGACTATGACAGTGTTCATTTTAGGCATCAGGCATGATATGAGTGGAGATGGAGGACAGCAGGAAAGAATCCCCTCTCAGTGGAAAGGTGGGATGCACCAAGGGAGCACGGATTGGATAGGTCTAGAAAAACAGGAAGGAGCCAGACTGCATGAGGGACTTGAGAGCCCAGCTGAGGGGGCGACATTTTGTTCAGTAGGTATAGGGAGCCATAGAAGACTTCTGAGCAGGGAAGTGATATGGCCAAAGATTAGAGAAGCACTGGAGAGGGAGGAAGACAGAGACAGGCAGACAATGGCCACAGAGTTCATGAGAGCCTCAGGAAGGCTGTTTGCATTTGGCCTGGAAAGAAGGGGAATAAGGTCAGGCAGGAGGTCAACCAGCATTTATGTCCTCAGCACTGAGCATACACAGAAAGGCAGAAGCATGGCTTTGCCTGCAGAAAGCTTGTGTTCTGCTGTGGAGACAAGTTATAAACACTACATTCATACATAATGTAGATAGTGCCTATGGCCATTAGGGAGGGAAGGAAAGGGCACTGGTGATGGGAGCAGGGAAGGGCAAGGGGAAAGCTTCCTGGAGAAGGGAGGACTAGATCTAAGTCAGTGAAAATCCAGGGAGCCAGAAGGCAGACGTGAGCAGAGGGAGCAACCCAGGCTTAAGACTGAGCCAGTGGACAGGCATGAAGTCAGGAGAGAGAGGATCCTGTGCAAGGACCTTCAAGAAGGAGGCCAGTGTCACTGGATTCTAGAGTGTGGAAGGAAATGGGGCAGAAGAAAGATAAGGCTTAGCCTTGGATTGGATCAGGGGAGGGAGGGAGACAAGAGGAGGAGGAGAGTGAAGGATGACACTGAGGTCTCCAGCCTGGGCAACCCGGAAGAGGCAAGAGTGGAGGAGGGGAGAGAGTAGAAAGGAAAGAGAAGACATAATAAGCTCTGTTTGGGATCTGTTGAGTTAGAGATGCCAATGGGATATCTGGTTCAAGATGTCCAAAAAGTAGTTGAAGATGGGAGACGGGAGCTCAAGATACAGCTAAAGATCAGAGTCAGCTGAAGAGTGTGGATAGTTAAGCCCATGGGAGCTGATCAGATCACCAAGTATCACAGACAGAGGAAAGAAGAGAGAAAAGAGGAGGAGGAAGATGATGATGATGAGGAGGAGGAGCCTGGGACAGAGTCTTGAGTCATGATCAGTGAGAGTGACTTGGATGAAGAGGGGATGAACCATAAAACAATTCTACACAGTTGCTGGTTACAGAGAAACTTATTGTAATATTTATTATATTTAATTATCATATGTAATAAGATGCCAGCAAATTTTCTTTAAATTATGTATAACAAGTGTATTACTGAATATCAGCACAATTAAAAGCTTAACGTGCTCTAGCTCCCTTAATTCCAGGGACCTCCCTCTGCAGATTATCTCCACTTTATCCTGTACACATCTTTTGGGGAGGAGGGGGGTTGTTGGCACGTTTTCTCCCTCTTCAGACTGTGCGCTAGCTCCTTGAGGGCAGGAATCATATCTTTGCCTTTCATTGCACAGTGCCAGGCATAGTGGCAGAAAAATAATAATGTTTACTGATTGACTAAAAAATGGCAAGCAGTGGCAGTACAGAGAGCCTGATCATGGTCTATAGAACTTCCAGGTGGAACCGTCCACTCTCAATTCAGGTCGGCACATTCTCTGCAACTTCTAATCGTCAGGATCTGCCTCAAGTCCTAGAATATCATGTGACCTGCTGATATGGGATGTGGATACGTATGGCCATGTGACTCATGGTATCTGAAGGGGTGCCCAGACCATGTGCTTCAGAGACAAGGCTGAACTTCCAGGCTTTCTGACTTCCAGGCTTCCTGACTCCAAGGCTGTTTTTTCTCCACTATTAAAATCAGTGAAATTCCACACATCAAATTTCATAACTTTTCCACTGCTCCTCCTATGTCTCTCTTGGGATTGTCTTTCCTACCATTCATCTTCATTCATTCTCTTTCTTAAACAGTCTTTGTCAGCACTGACGTCCCTACCTCTCCGTGAGCCTGAACCTCGTGGCACAGCCCTCTATTTTCCTCTAACTTTGGGGGTCTAATTTCCTGGTAACATTACGTTAAAGGAGGGGGCCACAACTTATTCAGTCTCCTATTGTTGGGAATGACTATTGCTTCCAGTTTTTTGCAATTACAGATGATGTTGCTTTGAAATCCTTACACCAATAGCTGCCTTATTTTTTGTTGTTGGGTTTGATTGCACTTTCAGGATATATTCTCAAAAACTGAATCGAGAGTTGATTTTTATACCTTTTAATGCATATGGCCAGATTGCTCTTCCAAAAACTCCTACAAGTCTGCAATTCCTCCAAATGCCAGCAATGTTTCAACAGCTATTTCCAAATTTTCCATAAGTTAGGTCCCCCCTGATTGTCACTGACTGTTACTTAAAGCAACTTGGGTCACCATGGCCAAAGAGATCAGTGCTTTGGGGCCCCACCTCTTAGCCCACCTACTCTAAACCTAGCTAGAATGACATGGGAGGATGAACCTCAGATTACCCAGTGGATATCAAGGATGGAGCTATAAAAGGATTTCCTGAAACTCACTCTTTTTGGAAATATTCTTTTTCTGTTGCATGGTAGAGGGTAATATGCCTAGTGGATGAGCCTGGTAAGCATCTCAAGCCTACCTTACCCCTTTCTCAATGGTTCCTCCTGGTCAGACAATACACCATACTTACAAGTAACCTCTTGTCCAAGTTGGCTTTTCTCAAAGATGAGGTAACAGAATTTGCGTCTTTTTCGGCCATCCATGCTTTAAAGAGCTTTACCGCAAAGGAGGCTGCAATACCTAAAAAGGGATTTAAAAGAAACGAATGAGGAAAGACGTTCACAATTCAGGAAAAGGCTACCCTTCTCTCCCAACTGGAAAATGCCTCAAAGTTTTGACTTCACTAAATTAAGTCTGTGAGAAAATGAGAAGTGGCTACATCACTGGATCATTCAAAATCCATTGTTATTAAGCACTGTGTGCCAAGAACTGTGCCAGGTGTCGAAAATAGAAATGAAACCGTCATTGCCCTCAGGGAGTGTACATTATTCTGCTGAGGGAGGAGATAATACAATGTCTACATACAAGGGACCTTGAGGGAGAGCACTAACAAAGTAGGGGGTAGAAAAATCAGAAAAGTTCTCCCTGAGGATGAGCCACTTGAGCAGAGGCTCGGAGGGGAGCTGGGCACAGGTTCCAGCAGAGGGAGGTGAAGAGGAACAGCCCAGCTGCCTCTCAGGAACAGAAGGCATTCTTCAATGTTGGGGATGGGAGATGTCAAAATGAAAGGGGAAACAAAACTAGCCTTCACAGCTTGGCGTAGTCACTTTGTCACTGATTTTCTCTAAAATATGAAATAACCAAGCAGCCAAAAATGTAACACCCGTTTCCCACCTTAACTCTAACACCCCCACCTCTAATTGAATGGAAGTTTGCTGAGGGAAAGGAGGGTATTTGTTTCTCTGACACCCACCACAGAGCCTGGCTAAGAGAAGGTGCTCAGCAAATGCTAGATCGATTGGATTGACTGTATTTCTGAAATGTTCATACACCAGGAAATTAGTGCAATTTGCCCAAATGGAGAGGCTGGACTGAGTACTGGGCTGGACATCTGGAACTCCAGCCTGGAATGCCCCCTCGGACACTTCCTTCTTGTGTGAACCACTCGGCCTCTCTGAGCCTCAGTTTCCTCATCTGTGAGATGGGAATAGTACTACTTGCATGACCCAACTCATGAGGAAAGTACTTTACTAAGGAAATGTAAGTGATGATAAGGGAATGATTCTTAGTTAAATGACAGTTTGAGAAACTGTTGGCCTGCCGATATGGTCTGCTTGGGTGTATTTGTGTTTTAACACCCTTTGATGTGTTAAGATCCCCTCCTGAGGGAAAATAAATAAGCAAACCCTGAGTTTGAAAACAGAAGTATCTTGACATCTCAAGGAACCTAATAATGCTGAAAAACACTGTTTCTTAAACCAGCAGGTGCCCTGCTCAGAGTCAGGAAGCCCTGGGTTCAAATTCAGTCCCCCTTAAGCTGTGTGATCCTGGGAAAGTCACTTCATCTCTCCGGGCCTCTCCAAGATTGACGTACTAAGTCAGACCCTGGCGTCCACCCTGGAGGATGGAGTTTCCAAATTGAGAGTTCTTCCCACTCAAAAATCATAAGTCCCATGTTATTTTTTGCATAAATATTCTTTATCCCAAGAACAAAGTCTACTTTAAAGAGAGAATTTCAGCATGGATTTCAAAACAGGCTTGCCGAAGATGGCCCTGAAAGAAGTAGGGTTTGAAAGTGGATCTCCCAGCTACAAACCAAGCCCATGCCAGCCCAAGGGGCCCTAACACAGGAGAAGAAGCTCAAAGGCTATTTCCTCCAGCCTGACTGGGATAGGGGTCTAGACCTACAGGAACCATGCAGACTCTGTCTCTCCCAACGAAAAGTGTCATTGTGGCATAAACTATTGAACTCCTTAGGCCAGTAATGGCCCAGCCCAAGGATGAGGGACCCCGAAGTGGGGCCTCTGAGAGGAAGTCATCCTGGGGGCGTGGAGGAAGCCTTCTCTCTGTTTGTCCTTTTCGTCCATCAGTTGTATCACCAGAAAGAAAGTAGCAGTGGGAGAGAGGGCCTGGAGCCGAGTCAATGGAGATGGTCACTCCGGAAAGGAGAGACATGGACCAAGGACTAACCCAGGACAGACAACAGCAGAGATGGAGATGAAAGGACAGACCCCGAAGTCACCGAACAAATAAAAATGCTTTGAGCTCCATTTGCCCATTATCGTTTTAAAAGTCCTTACTCTGCTGCCATGGTGTGGGTAGCACTGCTGCCTACACCTGTGGGAACCTGCCAATAGCCTGCATCTGAGAGGTGCCTGCTTCAAGGAAGTCTGCCAGCATCTCCTCCAAGCCAGGTACGATGCCAAGCACAGGGCAGGAGAGCAGGAATCACCCACTGGTCTGGGGGATGCATCTGGACGGAGCTGAGAAATGCCACACTGGGCCTCTGTGGCCTCAGAAGGCTAAGGGGAAGGAGGGAGAGTCTCCGTAATATCCCCAAAGGTTGAAGACCACTCTAAGGCAGCGTGCTACAGGTTGGCACTGGCTGGAGGCTGTTCCCCAAGAACCTTTTCTATTCTTGCTTTTGTTACTTCATTTATGAAGGCTCCCAGAAGCCAAGGCCTATTCCAGTCTCACACCTTATCAGGGCAAAAATGACAGGATTTGCTCCATCATCTGAATCACTGGTTACCCTCCTTTGCTTCCTGACAAAGAGAAACGAGAGGATTTACCTTCTTTGACTGTACTGTCAGTGAAGAGACTGGTGAGGATGGTGGCTGGCAGTGTCCCGTTGGCCAGGAGGATCCCTGTGAGCATGGCCAGTTTGGTCTGCTCCGTTTCAGAGAAGGCTTTGAGGAAGAGGAGCAGCTGTGGGTCAAAGGCGGATGAGTCAGCTGGAGAAATCCCTGTGACAATGCCCACATGGCCAAGCCTCCCCAGTGGCACTAAAGACCCATTGGAGCAAAGATTGTATCTGCCTTCAGTCTTACGCAGGCTCCCCACATAAAGAGTTAAACATTCATGGCTTCAAAGCATCTTGATGACATGATTTCACTGGGAGATTTCCAGATATGGCAGTGAAGTGAGGCCTGTGGTCCTCTAGATCATGGAACCCAATGCCCTCATTTTATAGAAAAGGAAACTGAGGCCCAACAAGGTAAGGTAGCAGAGCTGGGATCCAAAGCGGGCAGCTTTTGGCTCAAAAAGGCAACATTCACTCTACTCTGTCATTGTAGCATCTCACCTCCATTCATTTCCCATTAATAGCTCAGTGAGGCAGCAGAGTCAGCTTAGAGGCCAGATGACTCAGAGCTTGTCATACAACTAATGTGTCAAATCTGACATATGAACTGGGGTCTCCTCGCCTAGAGTTCAGAGTCCTCTCCACTGCTCTTGGACTGAATCACGTGTGGAGGTTACCCATTTCCAAAGAACCTTCCCAGTCTCAGGCACCTTTGCACTCCCATCTTTTAAGCCTGTAATGCATGGCATCCACAGTTCAGATTTGGAAGGGGCCTCAGAGCACATTTAGCATAATTCCCACATTTTACAGATGAGGAAATGGAGACTCACAAAAAGAAAGTTTCCCATGGTGATACAGATAATGAAGAATGGGGATCAATTGATTAGCATTGATTAAATCTCTAACATGTGGCAGAGGAACCCAGTCCTCAAACCCCCAATACAAAGTTCATTCTACTGCACCAGACTAGATCCCCACAAACTTTCCCACTCACAGACCATTAAGTAAATAGCTATTCTTCTGAATGAAAGCTTTTCCCATATTCAAAATTAAACTTTGAAAGGCAGCATATATTCTAGTTGAATAATATACTTAAGGATAGTCACACACTTCCATATTATCCTTTTGCACTGGTAAGCGTATAGACAGTAGTGAACATTATGAAGAGATTTCAGAGACGCTGCTATGTGCATCCTAAGGGCCACCACCTTTCCTTGGGGGTTTATTCACTTCATATCTAGACGGTGACACGAAAACAAGGATGAAAACAGAAGAGAAGCATACTCTTTAATCAGCCCACCTAGGGACCATTAAAAAGAGCCATCATTGACCAAGGCACTAATTTTTGATGTTAATCTCCACTTCTTTCGAATGTTCATCTTTAATCATAGTTACAAGCTCCCACAGGGAACCATCTCAAGTCATTTCTAAGTGTGGCAGGCTCCACATGGAGTCCTTTCCCATCCATTGCATCATGGCCTGAGGGGTCACTGAGCAAGCCCAGTAAAATCCAGGTCCTGGTCATGGAGTCAGAGCAAGGCAGCAGCTTCCCTGATACCTGTGTGAGGTTG